>LR738714.1:161877240-161923719 GCA_902687465.1 Secale cereale | reverse complement strand
GGGGGGGGGTTGGGCTGGCGCGGTGGGCTGAGGCCCACAGGGGCAGGGGCGCCCCCTTTTTTTATTTCAATTTCTTTTTATATTAAAAGATTCAATTTTTCCGAAACCCCTTAAAACAAAAATAGTTTAATAAAGTACAAAACTTGAACCTAAATTATTATTATAAAGTAGGCTACTGCCACAATTAGTTTGGTAGTTAATTAAATTATTTTAGTATTTCTATAATTCAAAAGCATTTTATTTAATTGCTTTAGCCACTGTTTTAAATAGATTAGGGCGTTTAGATATTTTGCAAAATGTTGGTACACCACCAATATTAACAAAAGAATATTTTCCACATGATGAACACTTTAGTTTTCATGTTTGAGAAGTTTTGAATTTTGACTTTAAATTTGGATTTGAATTTGAATTGTGTTTGAATGCAAATGAGGATTAGCAATAGTAAGAGTGATGACATGGCACCATCAACATGGGATTACTGTAGCATGATTCTCGGGATGTTACAAATCTCCTCCACTAGAAGAAATCACGTCCCGAGATTTAAGAGGTGGAGTGAGGGGGAAATAGTTGGTTATGTAATTATAACGAGTCTTCTCATTCTTGGCTGCTCTTCTCGGAGAAGGTGATCCCTTTAATTGATGTCTTCATTTCGTTGCATCAAGGCATCATGATGAAGTCCTCAACCTTTCTTCAGAAACTCCATTGTACTTACAAATATGGTATAAGGGGAAAACTATAGGAATGGATGTGTGAAAGGATTGGCATCCGGTAATTATCTCAAGGAAGGAGATTTTAGAAGCACCAGGAAACAAATCGAGAGTGATATAAGGAGGTTCAACAAATTTCAACCAGGTAGGCATCAAGCTGATGTCTATAACAGGTGATCTAGGAGTCGAGAGCTATGAGGAATAATGTTGCCTCTGATACCGGAATGAATCATGGTGAGGAAGTTAGCTCGTGAATTACATATGAAGCCAAGTGCAAAGAATATTTCAGAATCAAGGTTGTACAGGAGAGTCAGGTTTCGATCCTGTGGAACTGTGTGTTCTGGGCCCACCTTGTGTGTTTAGAGTAGGAAGAGCCGCAACATCTTGCACAGATATGATAGCAAGGCATGTCATAGGATAGCCTATCAGTTATGTCGGTATCAACGATGGTACCAAGGGCAAGGGATGAAGACAACCATTTTCCTGCTCGTTGGAACTAGGCGGACTATTAGGCAAAGTTCTCGTCCATCGGTGGTTACGGGATGGTCATCAACTATAGTAACAGGGTCTTACTGGCAGAATTGTACACCGAGGTGTTAGCATAAGCAGGAAAACATTACTACTTAGATCATACGAATCACAAGGAAGGTTAAACAAACCAATGGAAAGGAAAATAAAATTATTAGTTTAAACAAACCAATGGAAAAGGAAAATTTGTTTGAACACAAATAATAGGAGCATATGATAAGTCGGATAACAAGGAACTCAAGGTATAACACAAAATAAGAACAAGTTTTATGTTGGAGGTAATGCAAGAATATTTTTGATGTTAATACAAATCATCGAGGGGAAAGGATGGTATTTCCCTTCATGAATTCAATTGATATCCTAGAAGAGTTCAGAATGTTGATGATGATCAGGACAAATTTTGTCGAGAGGCTCCATGAAGATGTAATCGAACATCGACGGTGTCAAGGAAAAGGAATGATGCGGCGAAAGGTTATAGGAACCACGAACACAACACAAACTCAGAATCAAGCTTGCTATTCTAGGTGAAACGATATGACAAGCAAGATCGACGTAATCTTAACTCATCATCGAAAGTCGTGCTCCACGAATAAGGATGAGGTAGCGCGGTTAAAATTAGCACGATAAAGAGATAGTCGAGCAGGCTAGTGATGACGTGATGGAGTATAAAACTCCCTAGCAACAAAGTACTAGGAGTACCGAATCACATTATAGATTCAAGTCACTTGTCAAGTTCTCGAGAGACGAATCAACTCAAACCTACGGAGTGGCTAAGACGGTGAGAGTATTATTCCAACAAGACCTCATAAGAGATAGTGTAATGACACCATATCCTCGAGATATCAGGGGGCAATACTCCAAGGTAGATCAAAAATAGAGGTTGCGGAGATGCATTGATCTGTAGAAGACAAGTGCTTTAACTTGTCTGAGAAATAGAGTCAAAGGGGAACAATCATGCTGACTCCCACTTCTTCAATGCATAACCTTCCATTCACTTCTCGCTTTCGATGAAGAGTATGACTCAAAAAAACTCTCTAGTTCACACGGATTAATGAAGGCATAGGTTCAACCCATAGGGGCATATTAGGAACATATACCACAAACTTAAGGAGTAAATAACACAAGCTCAAAGGTAGAGCATGGTTGAAAAAGTAGAGGATACAATTTAGCAAAGGCATTATGTATCCTAGAAAAGGCTTGCAAGGTTATTGAATATGATGGACATTGTCGGATAAAATCCAACAAATGATCTGGTGGTCCAAAGGGGATCTGATGTGAGCATCGGTACTTAACCAGAAGAAGAAAGAATGCAAGGAGATCGAATTATACAAACAACTGACTAATTCAAAGATCAAATGCAAATGCATTGTGATTCCAAATCAACGGATCAGAAGCAATCGCTCTGATTAAGGATGGAAAAATTGAGTAGGCTTAGGGGTACAAACGATGGCAATTTGATTGGCCGGGATCCAGCTCATCTTTAAAATGGCGTCTGAGCCGGATGGATGAATTCTAGGACGTGATTGAGGGTTGCGAGCATCCGCAACATAACGAACGAGGGGACTCAATGATAATGGCAAAGGATGTCAATAAGATTACTAGACTTATGGGATTACCCACAGTGCAAGCAAGCAAGAATTTCAAGAGCAATAGGGCGCTGAGGATTATCTGAAGATCGAATGGTATTTCAAAGACTTTTTTGAAATACTTGAATCAACTGGGGATGAGTGGATACTCGATAAGTGCGAGAAATTACCCGTAGGGGTATTCAGGTGGCAAAGAACTGCAAGGCAGTAGGCACAAGTATTTTCGGAAATATAGAGAGAATTTCGAGGTATCTTGTAACGAAGGATCCACTTGGAATAAAATTAAGAGCGGTAGGTGTAAGTATTTACCCATTGGGATATTTCGGTGGTAAGGAATTGCCAAAGCGATGGGCACAAAGTATCGAGAGAATATCAGAGAGTATCTTCGGAATCTGTAGCGACCACGGTTCCAATGAACCGAAGTCTCTGTGCACAGTGTCATCCCTGGATCGGCACGCTGACACACATAGTACTCGAGGATTTATAACAGAAGTTCAGTCACACTTTATTACATCGAATGTCCTCGAAGAGACAATATCCATTACACAAGAATGGCTGAAGGCCATCTAATAAAATAAACTGCGGAAGCTATGAAGAGTAGTTGAGTCTATCCAACTCCACGGCAAACATTGAGTGCATGACAACGACCTATCGCACCTTAATCTCCGTCTGAAAACACTGCAACATGATATGTTGCAGCCATGTAGGTCAACACATTGAATATGCTGGCAAGAACACACTGTAATGAAAATGAGGAAGTCTACAACTACATGCATATTTGGCTGGTGGAAGTTGTAAGGTTTATTTTTGCATAAATCTAATTTTTCCCTACAACAAAGGAATGTATTTATTTAACTACTTAGTTAAATTTAATCATGAAGAATTGAGAATGGTTCCTCCATCTCAATCCCAAACCAAAGTCATTATTACCCCAACAATTTAATAGAGTGATGAGATCAATCCATAATTCATATACCAGGATACTCAAGAAAGTACATAACTGGGGACACGACTAATCATGATCAGTTTGTACACTCTACAGAGGTTTCTGCACTTTTCCCCACAAGACTCGATCTCCTCCGTTGGATTTCTCGCACTACGTGGTGTTTGAGAAACGGATGACTGAGACACAGTCTTTCAGAAGCATTAACTCTTAACCCTGGGTAGACCGTACCACCTACATCCGCTACATCTGCTAGTCTACCACGAATAGAGGTCACACAACATACTCAACTATGCTAGAGCCCATAATGGCGTGTGGCTGCACACTGAAGTTTCTAGGCATGAATGATATATGATCCCTTTGAACCTGGGTGACATTCCATAGGATAATCACACGGGTCCTCCGGGATTTCCTAGGACAACACTGGATTCTCTAGGTGCCCTGCAACCAATCCACCCAGATGTGTATTAAATTCCACCTTAAAGAATCCCTTAGTTGTTATTACTCTCACAACTTTCATGAAATCACTCATACCAATCCGCGTCTACAAGCATGGCTAAGCAATAAGTAACAAAGCGTATATTCCCTTGGGTTGATCTCAAGTCATTGGGTTCCTACCTCATGAACTAAAAAGCATCATATTATGTAACCAATCCTACTCATGCAAGTGTTTGAGGATATAACTAATGCAATGAAAACTGGGTATTTGGAGAGTATGATCAAAGTATGAACTTGCCTTGCTGACGATCGCTGAAACCTAAAGAATCGTAGTAGCACGCTCCGCACTCCCAAAATTCTATCGCAATCAAACTATAGCATACATAAGAAATCATACACCAGAATCGATGAACAGATCTCGAAAGACTTCGAAAACAATCGAATAAATCTTGCAATAGAAGACAATTTCTAACAGTACCAAAATTAAGTAAATTTTGCCTTATCAGAAATTTAGGTCAAGAGCTTCGTTTTGCAAGAAAAATAAACTCAAACGGAGTTACGAAACTCAAGATACGATCAAATGAAGTTCAAACACAAAACTGTTTGAATTCAAAATTTAAAACTTTCAAAATCAACTTTGAGCTGCGCTATTGGAAAGATAAGATTGAAACAAAGAAATTGGCGTTGGTTTCACCTAATTCCGACTAACGAGTAAAAAGTTACGAGGGTTTGAAGATCAGGAACCGATGTGTAAAAACTTTCATCGCGGATAGGTCCTCGACAAAAATTAAAGAGAAAAAGAAAAGGCTAAATAGAGAACGTTCGTTTTCTGTAACTAAACAGCGAACACTCATTAAATAATAAAACCAGAAAAAAGGAACTTGGGTTAAAAAAACGATCTAAGGTTTTTTGAAAAAACCGAAACTAAAAAGCAGAAAAAAACGGCGGTTAATAGCTAGCGGATCGGGTCGGGTCAACGGGCAGCGGATCGGGCGGCAGGCTCCGGGAGCGGCTGTGGCGTCCGGCGACGGCGGGGGTGGCGGCGGGTGCGGCGGTGACGAGGTTACAGACCTAGGGTAGGGTCATAGGCCTGACCTAAAGGCCCCTCCCAAGGTCACTATCCTAAGGGATCAAAAGACAAGGCCTACGACGATGGAGACGGTCGACTGAGATGGACTAAGGTGACACTTCACTCGACTGACTCACATACCCAGGGCGACTCAACTCCACTCGACTGGATCGGGCACTCGACCCCCGAAGACTAAACGCGTCTAAGACGGCAACGGTCATATATTTACTCACTGTAGTAAACCCCATAACTACCCTTTACTGCAGGCGTTATCAGTAATGCCTGCCTTAATGTACCTTTAAGCCCTTGGTAACGTGGAGCATGGCTGGGGTCTTGGCATACTATATAAGCCACCCCCTCCTCCAGAACAAGGGTTCGCACCTCTGTAACACATACATACACACATCAGTCGACCAAGCCTTCGGGCACGAGACGTAGGGCTTTTATTTCCTCTGAGAAGGGCCTGAACTCGCAAAACACTCTGTGTACAACCTCGCCATAGCTAGGACCTTGCCTCTCCATTTCTACCCCCTACCCTCACTGTCAGACCTAGAACCACGACAGTTGGCGCCCACCGTGGGGCAAGGCGTCTTAGCGACATTTGGTGAAGTTGCGACCCGTCCCCCGACCGCTTTCATCATGGTGTCAAGCGGCTCTTTAGAGTCGGGCCACGAGATCCGGCTCGGCGCGTTGGTCTTCGTCGCCGACGACTCCGCGTGGCTTAAGGAAGCCCCGCTCGACGTTGGTGCTCTACCTACCCACGGAGCCACTCACTTTCGCGCTGGAGCCGGCGGCGTCCTCCTTCTGCAACCGTCGACCCGATACTCATCGTCTGTCATCCCCGCTGGACACCGCCGTAAGAGATCCGGTCGCTCGCGGCTCCAGCGGTGGGTAAAACACGCGGTGGCTCGTCAAACGGCCACCCCGCAAGTCGCGGCCATCGAGCCCGACGGTTATCTTTACGGGCCGGCCGATCAGTCGACCGGGCTCGAAGATTCCGTTTCCGAGTGCGGGAGCAGCGACCCCACGGCGGAAATACTCATGGTCGATCCGCGCCGTAGCCCGCCAGGTTTTCCTCGCGGGGAGAACGGCAGCAGCGGCGGCGATCGAGCGCACGACAACGACGGCTACATCCCTCAGCCCCTCACCTCCGAGCAGAGGGCTGAGCTCTATCGCCGCAACGGAGATGCGCTCTTCACCCCCATCATGGGGGATTCCCCAGAAGCTTTGGCCCTCGAAGCCACGCACGTGGCCACCTTGGCCGAGCGCGCGCTTGGAAAACATCCAACGTTCACTCGACGAACAGGCCTGCCGACTGGCCCCCGAGTCCAGTCGACGGCCGCGGCAATCACGTCAGCGTGAGACTCAGGTGTTCCGTGCACCAGCCCAAAACCTCGAAGCCGCGGCTTGTATCGCGGAGTCAATTCACCCTCCCGGTCGGAGGCTGGAAGAGGCCTTCAGCAGATCCGAGCTTTGCTCCGAACGGCTGAGGAGCAAAACACGGCTGTCTCTCAGTTGAGCAACAGGATTCACAGGAGATCGGTGGCTGCAGACACCGTATGGTCGGCACACACTCCAAGATCGCCCCTGAGGCGTGAGGAACGTGGTCCGCGGCATGACTGGCACCTGGGTCGGAACGATGACCCACTCGACCGTCAACACGGACGCAACGACCGCCGCCGAGTGCCTACCCCTCCTCCGGGGAGTGGGTCACACTCGCCTCCGCGGCATGTGGGCAGACGCCTGCGAGACGACGAGCGTAGGATTCCCCCAGATCCCCGGCGGCCAGGCTTCGACGCAAGGTCCATCCTTGTGCAGGGCCGGGTCGACCGTAACCGGGCATCCAGGGACGAGCGAGGCGGAGACCAACCCTCCGGCAGCCGAGCGCCGGCCTCCGGGCCCGAGTGTTTCTGCAGCGCAATCAGGGCTGCAGAGATCCCCCCGAACTTCAGGCTGGCGGCCGGAGTAAGCAAATTCACTGGTGAGTCAAAGCCGGACACGTGGCTGGAAGACTACCGAGTGGCCATGCAGATCGGAGGAGGCAACGACGACGTAGCCATGAAGCACCTCCCCTTGATGCTGGGAGGATCCGATCGGGCGTGGCTCAATCAGTTAGCCCCCAGGAGCATACACAGTTGGGAAGAGCTCGCTCGGCTATTCGTTCGGACCTTCGAAGGCACCTGCAAACGACCTGCCGGGCTCGCCGAGCTTCAGCTTTGTACGCAGAAGCCGAGTGAAACTTTGAGGGACTACATTCAGCGGTGGATCACTTTGCATCACACGGTGGAAAACATCTCCGAGCACTAGGCGGTGTGCGCCTTCAAGGAAGGCGTGCGCAATCGGGAGTTGAATCTGAAATTTTGACGAACAGGCGACATGTCCCTGTCACGTATGATGAAAATTGCTAGTCGGTACGCCAACGGCGAAGAGGCCGACCGGCTCCGTAGCGGCAAGAAACCAGTCGGTCAGGACGACCAGAATCACAATCGGAAGAACAAGCGCAAGGCCGACCCAGTTGCTCAGGGAGGGGCCGCGGTGGTCAACCAAGGGAAGGGCAAAGGAAAGCCCAAAGGCTCCTGGGCCCCCAAGAAAGGAAAGGATCAGGCTGGAGATGATATGCTCGACCAGCCATGTCCCATACACACTAAGAAGGATGATGAGGGAAACTTGGTATACCCCAAGCACACCACTCGACAGTGTCGACTCCTGATCCAGAGTTTCCAGAAGGACCACTCTACTGAGAAAGAGAAGGAATCGGAAGAGTTTGAAGACAAGGAAGGGGACGGAGGATACCCCCGCATCAACTCCACCTTGGTGATTTTCGCGGACGTCGAGAGCAAGAGTCGACTGAAGATCATCAACAGAGAAGTGAACATGGTTGCTCCGGCGACTCCCACGTTCCTGAAATGGTCGAAGACCCCCATCACATTTGACCAGTCCGATCATCCAGCGCACATCGCCACCCCTGGGCGGCAGACGTTGGTGGTCGACCCAGTGGTCGAAGGCACTCGACTGACCAGGGTTCTTATGGATGGAGGCAGTGGCTTGAATATCCTGTATGCAGCAACCCTCCGGGATATGGGCATTCCGATGTCCAAGCTAAGGGAAAGTAACATGTGGTTCCATGGGGTAATCCCCGGGAAGAAGGCCGACTCACTTGGTCAGATCTCATTCGACGTCGTCTTTGGTGAGTCCAAGAACTACCGAAAGGAGAAGCTGACGTTCGAAGTGGTGGACTTTAACAACGCCTATCATGCCATCCTGGGTAGGCCAGCCTACGCCAAGTTCATGGCTCGACCATGTTACGTCTACCTCAAGCTGAAGATGCCGGGACCCAACGGTGTCATAACCATCACTGGGAACCGGCAGAAAGCGGAAGAATGCATCTAGAAAGGCTCGAAGATCGCCGACGAGCAGATGGCAGCAGTAGAGATGGAGGAGTACCAGAAGAAAGTATTTCCAGGCGACCTGTTAAGGGCAAAGAAGCCGGCTTCCGAGTCAGCCTGTCAGTCGGCCGGGGACACAAAACCCGTGCACATCCACCCCACCCACCCCAACGCAGCGCCGACCCACATCTCCACCACCCTCGACAGCAAATAGGAAGAAGCGCTCATCCAGTTCCTCCGTGAGAGCTGGGACATCTTTGCATGGAAACCATCGGACATGCCAGGTGTGCCCAGGGGGCTGGCTGAGCACCATTTGCGAGTCGACCCAAAGGTGAAACCAGTGAAGGAACATATCCGTCGATCCGCTGCGGAGAAGCGAAAGGCGATTGGCGAAGAGGTGGCTCGACTCCTAGCAGCAGAGTTCATCCGCGAGATATACCACTCCGAGTGGCTCGCCAACGTCGTCATGGTCCCCAAGAAGGACAAGTCTCTCCGCATGTGCATCGATTTCAAGCACATCAATCGGGCCTGCCCGAAAGATCATTTTCCTCTCCCCCACATCGATCAAATAGTCGACTCGACTGCGGGATGTGAGCGTTTGTCCTTTCTGGACGCATATTCCGGATACCATCAGATCCGTCTGTATGGACCCGATGAAATAAAGACAACCTTCATCACCCCTTTCGGGTGTTTTTGCTATGTCACCATGCCCTTCGGCCTCAAAAATGCCGGCGCTACCTTCATGCGCATGATCCAGAAGTACTTAATAAAGCAAATCAGTTGGAACGTCGAGGCGTACATGGATGACATCGTGGTCAAGTCACGGAAAGGTTCCAACCTACTGACTGACCTTGCTGAGACATTCGCGAACCTCAGAAGTTACGATATCAAGCTCAACCCATCAAAGTGTACATTCGGAGTTCCTGCTGGCAAGTTGCTCGGCTTTCTCGTTTCCGAAAGGGGAATCGACGCCAACCCAGAGAAGGTCGGTACCATCCTCCGAATGAAACACCCCGAGCGTATACACGACGTCCAGAAGCTTACTGGTTGCTTGGCCGCATTGAGTCAATTCATTTCTCGGCTCGGAGAGAAGGCACTGCCTCTCTACCGACTCATGAAGAAATCTGACAAGTTCGAGTGGAATCCGGAAGCCGAAGCAGCGTTCGAGGAACTCTGAGCCCTGCTGTACACCCAGCCGGTGCTCGCTGCCCCAGTCAGCGGAGAGCCTCTTCTGCTGTACATTGCTGCCACCGGACAAGTCGTCAGTACTGTACTCACGGTCGAGCGGGAAGAAGAGGGCAAGGCATACAAGGTCCAACGCCTAGTCTATTAGATATCCGAAGTTTTGACCCCCTCCAAGCAAAGGTATCCACATTACCAAAAGCTTGTATACGGGATTTACTTGACTGCAAAAAAGGTTGCCCATTATTTCTGGGATCACTCAATCTCAGTCGTCAGCGACGCCCCATTATCGGAGATACTAAACAACCGAGATGCAACCGGTCGAGTGGCAAAATGGGCGATTGAACTTCTTCCATTAGATATCAAGTTCGAAGCGAAGAAAGCCATCAAGTCTCAGGCCATAGCGGATTTCGTGGCAGAGTGGATAGAACAAGAGCTACCGACTCAAGTCCAGTTGGAACATTGGACTATGTTCTTCGATGGGTCCAAGATGCTGAACGGATCCGGTGCAGGTGTGGTCCTGATCTCTCCCAGGGGCGACAAGCTCAGCTACGTCCTTCAAATCCATTTTGATTCATCAAACAACGAGGCTGAATACGAAGCACTTTTGTATGGGTTGCATATGGCCATCTCACTCGGCGTTCGTCGCCTGATGGTCTACGGTGATTCCGACCTAGTGGTGAACCAAGTGATGAAAGAATGGGACGTCAGGAGCCCGGCAATGACCAGTTATTGCAGTGCAGTGCGAAAGCTTGAAAAGAAGTTCGAAGGCTTAGAGATCCATCATGTGCTGCTAGGTGGCTTCTCACCCCTCGTTGGTTACCCCAAGTGGAAGGTTTGAGATGCAGTGTAGCAGAAGTTTTCCCTTGGTAATACCAAGGATCGATTTCCCAGAGACTCCCAGTTTCAACAAGAAGGTGTCAACTGCTAACGGCGCCGAATATTAGCAATCAACATGGACCTACACACAGATACAAATAACTTTGCTCCCAACGAGTACAGAGAGGTTGTCAATCCCTCCGGCCTTGTAGTTTACAAAGGATCAAACGCAAGTGATAATAGTGATAGGTATAATTGCAATAGTAAGTAAATAGCGGAAAAGTAAATAGCGGATGTGATCCATGATGGTGATATGGACCGGAGTCTCATGATGTTCACTAGTGATGTCTCTCTCCCAAAAGACGATAAAACAGCTATGTGAGGTAAACGAATTACAGCTGGGCAATTGACAGGACCATGTGCGCAAACCAATGCTGATTACATTGCAAGAAAGGGTGAGGTTCAAAGCATGGGCGGTACGCCAAAGTAAGTAGACCGAAATCCATCAATATATACTACTAATCATCCACCTTGAGATATCTATCCAGAACATCTCGCTGGTATTAAGTTGCGAGCCCCACCCATAGTGTAAACTCAAAGCAACAGACAACGGCATTAAAAGAACTTTGCGTAAAGTAAACAATCCTTGCACCCGCCGGCACAAACACCGTTGTTTTCCCCCTTGTGGCAACAGCACATCCCCTAGACTCATGTTTCTGTCACTCAAACTAGTCATCGAGGGGCATGAACCCACAATCGAGCATAACTTTCCCTCTTGGAGTCACTACCTACTACTTGGCCAAAGCAATAAATAACAACGGAGAACATGCAAGAATTACTTACAAACATTTACATAAAAGAGGTGAATCAAATATATTGCTCAAACACAATCTGAACATAATCTCATAATCCATCGGATCCCAGCAAAATCATCATAGCAACAACATAAGGATTACATATGTGCCTCGATCATGTAGGGCAGCTCACGAGGACTAATTAGTGAAGCATACGAATGGGAGGAGAACATCACATAGCTACTGGTCATGGACTCATGGTCCAAGGGAGACTACTCACAACTCATCCGGGAGGCGTCCATGGTGGTGGAGAAGCTCCCGGTGGTGACCCTCCCCTCCAGCAGGGTGCCGGGAAGAGTTCTCCTGGTGCTCCCGATCTTGGAAGCGGCGGCGGCGGCGGAACAGAGATGGGATCGCGAAAAGAGTTCCTGTTTCGAGGGTTTCGGGAGACGCTTTAAATATATGCCAAAGGGGGGCATCGGAGGAGGCTCGGGGGGCCCAGGCGCCTCCCCGGCGCGGCCCAGGGGGGGGGGGGCGCCGCCAGGGCGCCTGGAGCCCTGGTGGCCCCCCCGACTGTCCTTCGGGCGCACGGTAGGTTCTGGAACGCTGATTTTTTATATAATTTTTCTGGATTTTTCCTGGCAGTTCTCGTAACGTGAAAACCTGAAATACAAAAACAGCCGAAAACAGAAACTGGCACTGGGGTGCACTGAGTTAATAGGTTAGTCCAAATATGATCAAAAGTGTATGGAAGTGTATAAATATCATAGCAATATCACCCAAAAGAGGCATGGAGCAAGCAGAAATTATAGATACGTTTTGGACGTATCATGTGCCAAGAGCAAAGAATCAGCTAGCCGACGATCTCGCAAAAATTGGGTCGACTGGGAGGTCCATACTCAAGAATGTGTTCCTAGAGCATCTGCACACTCCCTCTGTCAAGGAAGACCCCTTCACGGAAGAGCCCCCACATCCAGTCAGTGCAACCGATCCAACTGAGGTCGAAGTGCCCGCCGTGGTCGACTTGGTCATGGAGGTCCTAGTAATCACACCTGATTGGACTGTGCCATACATATCATATCTGCTCAGGCAGGAACTCCTAGAAGATGAAGAAGAAGCACGCCAGATCGTCCGCCGATCCAAAGCATTCACAGTCATTCAAGGTCGGCTCTACAGAGAAAGCGTCACTGGAGTCGCCCAGCGCTGCATCGATCCAGAGGAAGGTCGACTGATCTTGGACGAGATTCACTCAGGAACTTGCGGCCACCACGCTTCCCCTCGGACTATCATGGCCAAAGCATATCGAGCCGAATTTTACTAGCCCCGCGCCAATGAGATGGCCTAGGATATTGTGGACAAGTGCGCAGGGTGCCAGTTCTACTCCAACATGTCGCACAAGCCAGCATCCGCCCTCAAAACCATCCCACTAGTCTGGCCCTTCACTGTTTGGGGCTTAGATATGGTCGGCCCCTTCTGGACAGGCAGGAGCGGATTCACTCACCTTCTGGTGGCAGTCGACAAGTTCACCAAGTGGATTGAGGCCAAACCCATCAAGAACCTCGAGTCGAGCACCGCCATCAGCTTCATTAAGGAACTAATATTCAGATATGGGGTCCCTCACAGCATCATCACAGACAACGGCTCCAACTTTGACTCGGATGAGTTCAGAGCTTTCTGCGCTTCTCAAGGGACGCGAGTCGACTACGCCTCCGTAGCACACCCTCAGTCGAATGGACAAGCGGAAAGAGCGAATGGGCTGATTCACCAAGGCTTAAAGCGACGGCTCATGCGCGACCTCAAGCATGCCGTCGGGGCTTTGGGAACCGAGCTGCCCTCCGTCCTGTGGGGTCTGAGGACAACTCCGAATCAGTCGACTGGCCGAACCCCTTTCTTTCTGGTCTATGGGGCCGAAGCTGTATTGCCGAGTGACTTATTGCACAATGCCCCCAGTGTAGAACTATTCTCCGAAGCCGAGGTAGAGCAAGCTCCTCAGGATGCAGTCGACCTTTTGGAAGAGGAAAGAGAGATGGCCCTGATCCGGTCGACCATCTATCAACAGGACCTGCGTCGATTCCACGCCCGCAACGTGAGAAGTCGAGCGTTCCAGGAAGGAGACCTGGTCCTCCGAGTGCATCAGAAACGTCCGCACAAGCTCGCCCCAGCATGGGAAGGCCCGTTCATCATCACGAAGGTGTTGCGCAACGGAGCTTACCAACTCTACAATGTAGCCCAGAAGAAAGACGAACCTCATTCGTGGAATGCGGACCTACTCCGCCGTTTCTTCACTTGAGACACTCGACGGACGAGTTGTAATAAAGATTCCCCAATTTGTTTCAAAAGAAAGATAGCAATGATTCCCTAACAATTGGTGTCCTCTAAATCCCCAGTGGGTGCTTAGCCGCGGTCCTCCGAGCTATGTCACAAGTACAAAGCGGTTCGGTCCTCCGAAATCCGCCAAAAGTACAATGTAGCTTGGAATCGCCTAAGTTATAAACATTCTACTCCGAGTGAAGAGCGACCCTCTCACTCAGGGGCTTAGCTGTGACCCCGTGACTCTCCTAAGTTACAATTATCTACTCCGAGTGAAGAGCAACCCTCTCACCCGGAGGCTTAGCTGCGGTCCTCCGAGCTACGCCACAAGTACAAGGCGGTTCGGTCCTCCGAACTCCGCCACAAGTACAACGTAGCTTGGAATCGCCTAAGTTATAAACATTCTACTCCGAGTGAAGACCGACCCTCTCACTCGGAGGCTTAGCTGCGACCCCGTGACTCGCCTAAGTTACAACTACCTACTCCGAGTGAAGGGCGACCTTCCCACTCGGGGACCCGGCTACAGACGTCGACTCAAAGATTCCAAGCAATCAAAAGAAGAGCGTCGAACCGAAGGATCAAAATCAAATAAAAAGCCCCGCAAGGTTCGGGCAAGAGTACTTGGGCCACAGACCCACCAGAGTTTAACGAGTACAGATCCACGTGGCATTTCGCGGCAAATAAAGTCAATGTATCAAAGTCATGGCTCGGGATGAGGCGGGCTTGTAGGCGCGACAAATTTTTCCAAATCAATCCCGTTGGCGATGCGAGTGGCAGCCTCCAAGAAAGTCTCCATGAAGGTCTGGAATTGGAGCTCCTTCGTGTTTGCAACCTTCAGCGTAGCAAACTTCCTCGCCTTCACCTCCTTGCAATGCACTCGGACCAAAGCCAGCGCCACGTCTGCTCCTCCCCGGGCGGCTGATTTCTTCCATTCCTGCACTCGGTCGGGGACCTCATTGAGTCGAGTCATTAGAGACTCGAGGTCGTTCTCCTGCACGACCCCCCTCCAGAGTGCAGCGTCGATTCGGGCCATCACCGCCTTCAGTCGTCCGAGGAAATCAGTGGCCGCAGTGAGGCGAGACTCCAGCCTCAGTATGTTCATGGAAACCTCGTCCTTCACAATGGAGTTGGTGGGGTCCAAGCCAGGCTCGACCCGGCTAGTCTCCTCTCCGAAGTTACGACAGAACTCTGCACCAAGAACATCAGTCGAGTTAGAAGATGCAACACGGGTCGACCGGCCCGATTTCAACCAATCCAAAGAGGACTTACCTTCGAGCACGAGGTACCATTTTTTGGTGAGGTTGCCCAGATACGCCTCAAGATCAAGCCTCTTCTAAAACAGAGCCTCATACTTGTCGTTCAAGTCGGCTCTGGACTTCTTCAGCTGAGCCACCTCCTTGTTGGCCGTGTCGAGTGAACCTTTCAGTCGGATAATCTCCGCCTCGAGTGCGCCCACAGAAGTCAGCTTCTTCTCTGCCAGCTCCGACTTCTCCTGGGCCGCTTGCTGCGCCGTCGCCAAGTCAAGATCCTTCTGCTCCAAAGCTGCTCTCAGTTGACCTACCAAGGTCGCCACTGGACAGATGAACATGAAGGAACACTCTAAGCAAAAAATCAGTCGACGGGAGACAGAAGTAAGTTACCAGCCGCATCATCTTGCGTCTTCTTCAGATGGTCCTGGGCCAACTGCAAGTCAAGATTGAGCTGGATTTGCTTCTGCTCAAGATCCGCAAACTTGGCCCCGAACTCGCAAGATTTCTGCATCAACGAGACAAAGCAAATATTATAAGACTACAGTCGAGTCAGATCACTCAACCGCAGCCTCGGGGACTACACCAAGTGGGTGCACTGAGCGTGCCCCCACTGGTTTCACTCGGCCAAGATCAGTCTGGCGCGTGCAAAGAAACACAACACATGGAAGTTCTATAGTAAGACCATGGCCGACTGCAATCAGTCGACCACGGTCTCGAGGGCTACACCAAGTGGGTGCACTGAGCGTGCCCCCACTGGTTTCACTCGGTCGGGATCAGTCCGGCGCGAGCTCAAGGAAGACAGGAAAAGAAGAACACCCAGTGGGTGGTGTGATACCTCACAAAGCAAAACATGAAGATTTTTTCCCGAAATCAGAAAGTACTCCGACAACATACCTGGACGTTGGCTCGAAGAGCAGAGCTGGCATCGTAAGCCGCCATGCTGGCTTCATACGCCGCCTTCGTCCGCCCCATCATCACCTCCGCCTGGCGAACGGCCTCTTGTGCCGCCCCCACAGGGTCCTCCAGGAGGCGATAGGTGGAGAAAAGGACAGACGAAGCAGCGGGTGTCGAGCCGGCCGCAGGCGCAGGCGCTGGATCGACGTCGCGAATCGGCGCTGAGTCGACAACCGGAGTGAACGCTGGGTTGACAACCGAGGCGGGCATTGGGTCGACGCTCGGCGCAGACGGTGGGTCGAGGACGGGCACGGTTGACACAGGGGCAGCAAATGAGACCGCGGTTTGGGCCGCGTCCTCGGGTCGCTTGGCCTCCGAGCCAGAATGCACCTTCCGGCCCTTCCTCCTTGCGCGCCGGTAGTCCTCGCAAAGCCGCTCCTCGTCCTCGTCGTCGTCTGGCAGCTCTATAACAAGGCACGGCGCTTCAGATCAAATAGGGAACCAAGTCAATCGACTATCGCCCGCGAAAGAAAAGAAGAACAAAAATGAGTCTCATGAAGCTCATACCTGCTCGAGATGTCGCGACATCCGTGACCTCCTCGTCATCTCGACCCCGGTCGATGTCCATCGAGGTCGTGGAAGCGGCAGCTCTGGAAAATTCAATCAAGAAATGAGTTGACCAAAACTGCTGTCGACCCCCAAGAAACAAAGAAAAGCAAGCCCGAGCGACACTTACGTGGAGGCGATGGGGACATCCACCTTGATCCTTGGCAGAGCCTTCCGGGGCTTGGCGGTGGCGACTCTGGGCTGCTTGGGCGTCTTCTCAGCTGGCTCGGGGGTAGTCTTGCGGGTGCGCTTGGGCGTCTGGGACCCCGAGGGACCCATGCGAGGTCGAGCGGCCCCTGGGTCATTCTTCTCCTTGGAGCGGCGCTCGGCACGGGGAGGTGAATCGACCTCTTCCCCGCTGCTGTACTCTTCACTCTCCTCGGTCTCCTCCTCCGATTTCCACTCGGCGGCGTCACCCGTACCTTCCTCGACTCCTTGGCTCGAGTCTCCGTTGGGCAGTGAATACATCTCCGTATATATCTGCAAAGAAAGGAAGTTCACCAAATACCAGTCGGAATCATCAGTAAAGATCACGAATCAATCGACAGATACATCACTCGGAAGCGGAAGGCTAACCTTGTCTGGCAGGTGGTCAGCATCGAATGGGATGATCCTCCCCGACCCCCTAGGGTTGGCCTTGTTTCCGTTGACGCTCTTCAAGCACTGCACTACGTACTTCGGGTCGGCCGCCTCCGGGTGGACTCGCGACGTGTCGTCAGTGCCGGAGTACAGCCACATCGGGTGGTCCCGGGCATGGAGCGGTTGGATCCTCCGCGAGATATACATCTCGAGCAAATCCATCCCCGTGACCCCCTCGTGGACTAGCTGGATGACCCTCTCCATCAGCATGTCAACCTCGTCCCTCTCGGCCTTGCTCACTACCATCGAAGGAGGCGGACTGGCTCGACCTAGGGTAAATGGAGGAAGACCAGTCGACTGACCCGGAGTCGGACTGTCCCTGTAGTAAAACCAGGTCGACTGCCAGCCCCGGATCGAATCTGGAAGGTTCATGGGGGGTAAGGCGCTCCTATTCCTAAGCTGAATCCCGAGCCCGCCACACGCGTGAAGGACGTGCGTCTTGCCGTCACTCGGGTTCACTCTCTTAACGGTCTGGGAGCGGCAGGTGAAGATATGCTTGAACAATCCCTAGTGCGGTCGGCAACCGAGGAAGTTCTCACACATGGAGACGAAAGCGGAGAGAAAGACGATGGAGTTGGGCGTGAAATAGTGCAGCTGGGCACCGAAGAAGATCAGAAATGCGCGGAAGAAAGGGTGCGTGGAGTTGAAAAACCTCGGTCGACATGGGTGGCATGGAGTACACACTCGCCCTCCCGCGGCTGGGGCTCGAGCTCTCCTCCCGGCGCCCGCCAGGAGCCGCCGGTGATCAGCCCCTCCTCCTCCAGCTCCTCCAGATCCTCCACCACGATGGTGGACCGGATCCAATCCCCCTGGATCCATCCAGCGGGGAGCCCAGACCTCGACGACGATCCGACCCGTCCAGCTCGCCGCCCCTTCCCCGACGCCGCCTTCTTGGAGGGCTCCATGGCGGCAGTCTTGTCCTTAACCATGGCTCGCGGGACGACGATTGCGGCGGAGAGAAGCAGGGAGGATTGGGGACGCGGCAGAGTAGCAAAGATGCTGCGGAGAAGATAAGGCGAACGGGGGAAAGCTGGGCGCACAGTACCCCTCGCAGCAGACTCAGCTCGCTTTTATAACGAATCAGTCGAGTGGCTGACCGGTGGCCCCACACGATCTTATCCGACCCCGTAACAGGCGCTGGCGCGATACGTGGCGAAAAAGGAGGCGCGGGAATCGAGGCGTTCGAACCGCACCCCTCCGATTGATGCGGCACGCCCCGTCCCGCGCGCTTCCCCAAATTTTGGAAGCCCCGCCGAATCCGGCGGACAAACGGCAACCGATTCCGTCGAAAATGGCACGCACTCATGGCGCCCGACGCCCGGCGCAAAACCCAGTCGACGCAAGACATCCAGTCGACGCGAAGACAACTGATTCACCAATGGCTTCAGAATCGATCGAGGCGACCAAGACACAATTGAGGGCCCGAGTCACAAGCTCCAAAGTGATCTGCCTCGAGGACGTTGAGTCAGTACCTGAGCTTCCCTCAGCATCCCCTTGCTCAAGCCCCGATCCATTCGGGGGCTACTGACGAGGTTACAGACCTAGGGTAGGGTCATAGGCCTGACCTAAAGGCCCCTCCCAAGGTCACTATCCTAAGGGATCAAAAGACAAGGCCTACGACGGTGGAGACGGTCAACTGAGATGGTCTAAGGTGACACTTCACTCGACTGACTCACGTACCCAGGGCGACTGAACTCCACTCGACTGGATCGGGCACTCGACCCCCGAAGACTAAACGCCTCTCAGACGGCAACGGTCATATATTTACTCACTGTAGTAAACCCCATAACTACCCTTTACTGCAGGCGTTATCAGTAACGCCTGCCTTAATGTACCTTTAAGCCCTTGGTAACATGGAGCATGGCTGGGGTATTGGCATACTATATAAGCCACCCCCTCCTCCAGAACAAGGGTTCGCACCTCTGTAACACATACATACACACATCAATCGACCAAGCCTCCGGGCACGAGACGTAGGGCTTTTACTTCCTCTGAGAAGGGCCTGAACTCGCAAAACACTCTGTGTACAACCTCGCCATAGCTAGGACCTTGCCTCTGCATTCCTACCCCCTACCCTCACTGTCAGACCTAGAACCACGACAGGCGGCTCGTGGGGGAGGGGGCGGCGGCTATATATAGGAGGGGGGCCGGGTCGGCTTGGAGGAGGGGCAAAGGCGGCGGCGGGCGTGGCGGAGTCGGACTCCCGCCGCTGTCCGACGGCTGCACGGCGACGGAGGAGGTGGCTCGGGCGCGGGCCGGCTCGGCTGGTCCTTTGGCCCAGTTGAGCGAATTTTTTTTACTTATTTTTTTTTCTAAAAATACAAGAAATAATTTTCACCGTCTAAACCTGATATTTAGAACAAAGTGAACATTTTTCTGATATTGAAATGCCTAAAAAGAAAATAACCTTTTTAAAGAAAATTTAAAAATAATAAACTGCAAACAAAAAATCCAATAAAACTATTTTTACTCAAAAATCAAATTCCAACATTTTTATTATATTTTTGAAGAAGTCATATTATCTTCTCTCATTTATTTTAAATATTGGAAAAATGAAATTTGGCAAAAATATTATTGATCCAACCCCACTTGGAAAATAAATAAAATTAGTGGGCTCCTCTTTGGAAACCTTCCAACTCTCTCACTTGGGATCCTTGAGTTGCGTAAAGTTTTGGAGCAATTTTCAAATAAACTCATGCTAAAAAATGCTGAAATGATGAATGCATATGAATGATCTATGATAACATCCAAATTGAAAATTGGGATGTTACAGAATCCTCTAGGGCAGCTGCGATCATCTGTAACATGACGCTCTCTGGGTGGATGTGATTACGAGATTTTAATGTTTGAGTTTGCAAATTTATTTAACCCGAATAGAAGAGAGATCAGAGTCCGAGAGTATAGACGAGGAGCAAAAGATCCTAATACCACCCAATGACTATGTGGGCCCGTAATCCGCACACCCATGTTAGTAAATTAGTTTTTCAAAGACTAGACTCAACTTCGGCCAATGAGTTGGAAAGCGGGTTCCTACAGACAGTCGGCTTTGCTACCAACTTGAGACGCCCCCGATTTGACCGTACACTAATCATGCATGCAAATGTGCACGCCCAAGATCAGGGACTCACGGGAAGATATCACAACACAACTCTAAACACAAATAAAATAATACAAGCTTTAAATTACAAGCCGGGGGCCTCGAGGTCTCGAATACATAAGCTCGAATACACAAGAGTCAGTGGAAGCAACAATATGTTAGTACATACATAAGTTAAACAAGTTTGCCTTAAGAATGCTAGCACAAAAGCAACATGATCGAAAAGGCAAGGCCTCCTGCCTTGGAGCCTCCTAACGACTCCTTGTTATCGGCGGCAGTCACGTAGTAGGCACCCTCGGGGTAGTAGCAGTCGTCAAAGGTGGTAACAAAGCAACCGTCTGTACTCATCCAAAGTACTCGCAAGCAAGGATCTACACTACTTATGCATCGATATCAATGATAAGGGGTAGTACCTGTGGACTAAATTGCAGAATGCCAGAATAAGTGGGGGAAACCTATGAAAGACTAGCATCTTCTGGAAACCACCGTCTTGCAGCAACCGGAGGGAGTAGAGTAGTATAACATAAGTCATATTTGTGTTGTTGTATCAACGCTCTGGGATCCTTTCTTGACTCCCAGAGCCTCATATCCATTTCATGCCTCAGTATCCAGTTCTAGTTGTATCGATCAGGATAAAACTCCAAGTGTCCGTTACCGTACGACAGGCTATCGATAGATGTTTTCTTCCCTGCAGGGGTGCACCAACTTACCCACCACGCTCGCTTAACTTTCTCCGGACACACTTTACTGGGTCATGCCCGGCCTCGGCCAAAACGATACACCACAACTCGACCTAGGCTTAATAGAGAGGTCAGCATGCCGGACTAAACCTATGCCCTCAGGGGTCTTGGGCCATCGCCCCGGGAACTCCTGCACGTTGAGTGGGCGGCCGGTGATCAGACCTAGCTACCTCCTTAAAAAGGCAGGTACTTACGCAGTCCAACCCGACGCGCGTCGCTTAGTTGCATGACATCCATTAAGCTTCGGCTGATGCATACATCGCAGAACGCCCATACTATGCCCACGTGATGGTTAGTGCTATCAAGCCAGAGGCCCCTTAGATCAAATATCCAAATCGTTAGTGTCTTGGTAGTGCGTGGTAATGAGCATAGACTCACGATCATGTGACCCCGTCGCCCCGTCTCGTGGACTTACGGCAAGGACCAGGAATGCCCGGCCGTGCCATGTAATTATCTCGCGGGTACCCTCGAGGTTAACCCGACCACACATGAAATCGCGGGTACCCCTAAGGGCCGACCCGACTTCATCATGGGTCTAGGGGTAAAGTCAAAGTGTTAGTGTGTTCAAAACAGCAAGGGGGAAACCTGAGGAATCACCTCGATGGATTCCCACTTGATGTAACTGTCAAGGTGGACTTGGAGGAATCACCCTCGATGGTCCACACTTTAGGGGTTGCATGGTAGAGTCATTATCGGGAGTGGTGAAGGAGGAATCACTCTCGATGACCATGACCGAATAACTACACTACAGGGTTAACATCAGAAGTGCTGACGTGGTATCACCCTCGGCACTCGATAGTAACTCTGTAGAGTCATACAACTAAGGGGGGGTGATGTGCGGTGTTGGGGCCTGGACGTCGATCACGAAGATCGAGTCATGTAGTAATCCAGCGGGGGCAACAGGAACAAGGTGGGGGTCACTGATGGGTCAACAACCAAGCTATACTAAGAAGTTTAGGATAAACATGTAAGGTATGAAAGCAGGTAACAACAACATACTATGCATCAGAATAGGATCATACAAAAATAGTAGCAGTTCTAATGCAAGCATAAGAGAGAAGGGAATGGGCGATATCAGAATGATCAAAGGGGGGTTTGCTTCCCTGGAAGCTCTGCGGCAAAGGAACGGTCGTCAGTGACGTAGTCGATCACGGGGGCATCATCGGTCTCTGGGTCTACCGGAGAGAAGAGGGGGAAAACTGTAAATATAGAGCAAATAGAGGTACCACTAAGCATGGTATGATGACAAGTAGAACTAGTGGTGTTCTAACGTAGTACTACACATTGCAGATGGAGAGGGAAAAACATCCGGAGGGTTTTCTGGTGTTTCGCGTTTTTCGGACAAAGGAAAAGAGGGGAAAGGTTCCATGTTCAGCATGCTACGGGCATATGACAGATAAACGGACCGCATATTCAGATTCATTGGATTTTTCTGAGCAACTTTCATATATAAAACTTTTTCATCCGAGTTACGGTTTATTTTCTACTAATTTCTAAAGTTTATAACATTTTCTAAAATTATTTATATTAAAAGAAAAGGAATATGACGTCAGCATGACATGTTGATGATGTCGGCAGTCAACAAACTTCCTGACCAGGGTCAAACCTGACCTGTGGGTCCAGTGGGACCCACATGTCAGCCTCTGTTAGCTTAAAAGTGGATTAAACTAATCTAGCCGGGTTAATTAGGGGTGTGGGCCTCAGGTGTTAGTGAGTGTTTAGGTTAATCTAATTACTTTTATTTATAAAAATGTTTTAATCAGTTTAAACAAGCGATGGGGCCCGCCTGTCAGTGGCTTTGGGCTGCCTAGTCAGCAAGTTGACTGGGTCAACCCAGTCAACGGGGCCCGTGGGGCCCGCTGGCAGCGACCCAGGGGTGGCCCCACGCCAGCCACGTCGACAGCGTCGGAGAGAGCTCCGGTGAGCCTCTCCCGCGGCGGTGCATCGCCGGAGTTGGCCAGAATCCCGCTACGGCCCACCAAATGGCGCGCGGAGTAGCTCTATGGGGGGTTGGGCTGGCTCGATGGGCCGAGGCCCACAGGGGCAGGGGCATCCCCTTTTTTATTTTTGTTTGATTTCAATTTCTTTTTTTGTTAAAAGTTTCCATTTTTCCAAAACCCCTTAAAACAAAAATAGTTTAATAAAATACAAAAGTTGAACCTAAATTCTTATTATAAAGTAGGCTACTGCCACAATTAGTTCAGTAGTTAAATAAATTAATTTAGCATTTCTATAATTCAAAAGCATTTAATTTAATTGCTTTAGCCAGTGTTTTAAATAGATTAGGGCATTTAGACATTTTGCAAAATGTTGGCTCACCACCAATATTAACAAAAAAATACTTTCCACATGATGAACACTTTAGTTTTCATGTTTGAGAAGTTTTGAATTTTGACTTTAAATTTGGATTTGAATTTGAATTGTGTTTGAATGCAAATGAGTATTACCAACAGTAAGAGTGATGACATGGCACCATCAACAGGGGATTACTGTAGCATGATTCTCGGGATGTTACAACGTTCTCAGCCGCGTATGTGGCATCTACACCATAGGGTGCACCGCAATAGGCAATGTCAGCACACATCTTGTTCCAACAATCGTGCGCGCTCGTTATTACCATGGCACACGCTTATTTTAATTAAAATGTGTGCCGTCTAGCGCACACACGTTGATGTGTCTAACTATTTCTGTTAGTTGTGGCTAATCGCAAACAGTTCATCCGTGTGAAGTGTATGCCATCAATCATAGACACATTGATCTGGTTGACCATTTCTGTTGTGTTGCCTAATCGCAAACTGTTAATCCTCCTGAAGAGTATGCCCTCAATTGCGCACACCTTTATCTGGCTGACCGTTTATGTTGTTCCGCCTTATCACAAATAGTTAATCCGAGTGAACTGTATGCCGTATATCGCACATGCCTTCATTTGGCTGCCCGTTTCTGTTCTTCTTCCTCATCACAAACAGTTAATTGAATTGAACCGTATGCCTAGCATCGCACATGCAACTAAAATCTAAACCATGTTTGACGAATCCTTAATCGCAAATGTTTTGCACCTTTTTGATGGTTTTTTTACACCACCGTTTGCGATTATTGCATCGCACACAGTTTCGTCGAAGGGTCTCTGATCGTAGTGTCGAGTTAACAGCATCCTGCAGTAGTGTTACTCAGGTAATAGTGGGCCAGCCCACTAACGGTTGATATGTCTCCAACGTATCTATAGTTTTGATTGTTCCATGCTATTATATTATCATTCTTGGATGTTTTACAATCATTTTATGATGCGTTTGGATGTTCCCATTGGAGGCTTGGAATCTGAATTGGTATTGTAATATTTCAATTCATGTGTTTGGTTGCACAGCGAATTGGGAGGCTGTAATGGAACGAACACCTGGCTAAATTACATCCCATGCGAAGTGCGTGCCCACCATACGGAACTCTCCCGCTCCGAATCGCGCTGAAATCGCCTGCTCGCATACCTCCTCAAGCGACCAGAAAAAAAGAAGGGGATATGACTAGGAGAGGCTGACCGCTACGACCTAGTAGAGTCCGGCGGCGGTGCAGGTGCTTTCATCCCCTCTTCCGTAGCTCTTGCTCGCCGTCCCCTTGATCCACTCCTCGCCATGGAGTTCGACGGCGGCATAGGTGCCTTCCTCCTCGGCCGGCCCTGCCCTCCTCCCCTACCGTCGTGCCTCGCCATCCTTAGCCACGCCTGGCCGTCCTCCCTACCTGCCGTGTCTCGCCCCTTTTCTAATCGATTCGCCATCGTGCTCGCCGACATGGAGGTCCTTTGCTCTGGATCTCGCGATCGTCGGAGTTTCCCATACACGAGGGGCTGTACCTGCACAAGCTTGGACCATCATGCTCGTCGGCGTCGCTCCATCCCGGTCGCGGATGGTCGGCTGATCGTCGGGGATGACTGTACCCTGTGCTCCTAACTGCTGCTCGGCCGGCTCCATTCAGGGTGCAGCTCATGCAAATCGTCAATTCCATTGTATGGAAACCAAACATAACATTGGTATTGCTAGCTTCTATAATTCCAACCTACAATATTTTGTACATCCAAACATCTGTATTGGTATTGGAGCCCATTGCAATACAAAGTTTGATTTGGTATTGGATCCAATGCAATTCAGAGGCTCTTAATGAAGACATCCAAACGTAGCGTTACATCATTTTATATCATTTCTGGGACTAACCAATTGACATAGTGCCAAGTGCCAATTGCGGTTTTCTGCTTGTTCTTTACATCGCATAAAATCAATATCAAATGGAGTCTAAATGAAGCACAACATTTTGTGAATTTTTTTGGACCAGAAGACATCACATGGGCCAGAGAAGCACCTGGGGGGTGCCCCGAGGGGGGCTCAGCCCACCAGGGCACGCCTGCCCCCCAGGCGCATCCAGGTGGGTTGTTCCCACCTCAGTGGCCTCCCGCACCGCCTCTTCGCTCTATAAATACCTCCTACCTCCACAAACCCTAGGGGAGTCAAAGATATTTTGTTCCAGCCGCCGCAAGTTCCAGAACCACGAGATACAATCTATAACACTTTTCCGGCACTCCGCCAGAGGGAAACACGATCACGTAGGGGTTCATCATCCTCATTGGTGCCTCTCCGATGATGTATGAGTAGTTTACCATAGACGTACGGGTCCGTAGGTAGTAGCTAGATGGCTTCTTCTCTCTTTTCTCAATACAACGGTCTCTCAGAGATCTATTTGATGTAATTACTTTTTGTGGTTTGTTTGTTGGGATCCGATGAATTGTGAGTTTATGATCAGATTTGCCTTGATTTTATATCCAATCTATATTATTATAGCCTCGTATTTATTCTCCGATATTTGGGTTTGTTTTGGCTAACTTTATCTATTTATCTTGCAATGTGAAGAGGTGCTTTCAAAGGAACTTTCTAGCGCCGTTGCCGGGGAGACATCACCAATATTTATCATGTTCCTAATCACAAATCTCAACTCCTTGCAGTTTACATTATTTGCCATTTGCCTCTCGTTATCATCACCCCCACTTCACACAAAAATTTACCATTTTTATTCGCCCTCTTTTTCGTTCGCCATTTTCCCGTTGGATCTCGTACCTTGTTTGTCACCATGAGTGATTTTGGTATGGCTAAAACAGATGATGGCTTGACTCCTAAAATTGGAAGATCAGGCAATCTGGATGCTAAAACCTTTGTTTTGGGACAAGGTAATATTATGGGGAAATTACATATCCAAATTTTTTCAACTGTATTGGAAATTTAACTCTTGATGACACCCAGATACTCAAAAGAACAAAATCTTATGCTGAAGCTATTTGAGCTCTAGTACTAAAACTTGAGAATGGATTCATTCGTACCCATCCTACCTTGCAGACATTGTTTTATGACTTACCTACTTTAAAGGATCACAAAGCTAAAGAGTTAGCCACCCGTATCCTTGTGAATGAATTTGATTACATATTACGGGAGGCTACGATTTTTTATATGGTATGAACCGCGAAAAACGTGTCATAGATGAGATCCTTTACAATAGTGATTATATGTTGAGGCACTTGCTTGGTAATAATCACCTTTTTTGATGAAAATCTTAAGAAGGCAGTCCCCGTTCTAGATATAATTCAACAAGTTTTTAATGATATTAATAAACAATATTCTTGGATCGTTGAAGGAAATCAAAGGGGGTATAAAGTTGGGCAACTCAGTAATGCTAAAATTTCTATGGGCAATGTTTTTTAAGTTATTTTTGCTAAGCCTCATGATGAGAGCACGTCCATGGAAAATAAGATCAATGATGACAACACTTGAGATATTTATATTATGCCTAGCTAAGGGCATAAAACGATAGAGCTCGTTGGGAGGCAAACCAACTTGTATCTTTTTGCTTTTTGGTTTTTTTGATGTTTTCAATAAAATACACATTAATACATCTAGTTTGATGTGTTTTTGTTGTTGGAATAAATGTTTGTCTCAAGCAAAGCCTTTGGGATGATTGGGTTGATGGTTGATTTGATCGCGTTCGAAAATTCAGAAACTTTTGCGTCTAGAGTTAGAATTTTTGACGATTACTGGAGCGTGATAAACTCTTGATTTTTTTGGTGTTATCACTATACAAAATTTCCACATTATTCTAGTTTTTCATAATTTTTAGAGTTACAGAAGTATGGTCAAAATTCGCATCTTTGCAGACTGTTCTATTTTTGACAGATTCTCTTTTCGTTGTGTTATGTGCTACTTTTGACGATTCTATGGTTTCCTTTGATGAGTTTTTGCCGTAGAAAAGTTAGAATACAGTAGATACAATGCAATTACAAAATAAGAATTGGTTTTATACAGTACTTAGAGTAAAGATTGGTTTTGTTATACTAACGGATCTCACGACATTTTGTTGAGTTTTGTGTGATTGAAATTTTCAAGTTTTGGGTGAGATCGTGATGGATGAAGGAATAAGGAGTAGTAAAAGGCTAAGCTTGAGGATGCCCGAGGCACCCCAAGATAATACTCAAGAAATATCAAGCAACTAAGCCTAGGGATGCCCCCGAGTGGCATCCCCTCTTTCTTCTAACGACCATCAGTATTTTACTTGAAACTATATTTTTATTCATCACATCCTATATACTTAAGAAGTTCACCGCCACTACTTGATTTATCTCAACATGCAACATAGACACCTCAACATCCAATCACATCCAGCCACATCACACCTCATGCAATCCCACTCAAGCCCACTTCCTCAGGTCTGTCTAAATCAGTGACTGCATTTTTTAGAATTAATAGCGACTACATTAGCGTTCTATCACCAATGTACATACCTGACTTTACAATTGCCGTCTCTCCGTTTCCATTTCCGGGGATTCCTTCCTCCTTAAAAAAACCACAAAGAGATTGGCAAGACAACACAACACTTCCACTTCCACTCCAACGGACTCCTCTCTCGAAAAAAAGAACACAACTTTTCTTTTCCTGGCTATACAATAGGGTGTGCTGGCAGGGAGCAGATCGCTGGGTGAGGTAGCTCCTCCGGCACGACAAACAGTGCTTCTTGCCCCCGCGACTCTCCTGCAATCTCTACTGTATGTTCCCCTTGCCGGTTCAGTGCCCTACATCCCTGTTCCTCCCCTTTCGTGCTTGTTCTATTCCGGCTGAGGTAACTCTGGTGCACTTCGGCCTGGGAAAATCGGTGACGGCCTGTTCCTGTAGAATTAGACCGATTGCTGGTGAGTAACCAATCTGCTCTTAGGCTTCTTTTCCTCCTGAAAGGAACGCATTGGGCGACGCCCTGCAGGGCACCGGGGACCATGGGGTAGACGTTTATTTCCTACCTCGAAGGAATGCCTGATGTATAGGAGTGCACCGGGTCAACAAGTCATCGAATTTTTAAATCGGTTTTCTTTCCATCTTGGATACACGTTTTTACTTAAATGTTACACTTAGTTTTGTCATAATATCTCCATAGGAAATACTCCCTCCGTCTCAAAATGATTTAATATGAATTTAGATGAACTACTAAATGAGCGACACTTATTTTGGGACGGAGGGAGTATATGATTGTGGTTAATTAGGTACATTACACATTTTCTGTCATATATAGTTGCGATTTAAAGATAGTCATTTCGTGGTTAGCGCAACTCCAAATTAATTATGGTGGTTATTTGTATTGGTTCCAAGTTTCTAACAAAACATAGCTCCCTTTTATATATAAATTCTGTAGATAACATGTAACTTTCACATTGGTGAGGTTGGTTCTTCATATATGGAGTGGTAAGGATCAAGTCAACCGAATATGATCTAAATATATTGCAACCGGTTCCCGCTGCAACATGCGGGATATTATCTAGTATTATGAGTTTTGCTTGGAGCGTCTTGTATGATATGAGTCTTTGTTTGTTTTTCTTTTTAATTTTCAACAAGTATCCTAGCTGTACACACCTATTTGGGAGAGCCAAATTATGCTATGCTTGTTCATATGCTTCACTTAATTTTTTTAGAGCCTTTGAATTGATCTAGTGCTTCACTTAAATCTTTTTGAGCACGGTGTGCTTTGTTATTTTTGAAGAAATTCTCTCTTGCTTCACTTAGATTAATTTGAGAGAAAGAAATATTATGCTCATGTTCTTCACTTATATTTTTTGAGCTTATCAAAAGCAACATATAAAACTAGTCGCAAAGTGATAGATATCCAAGGAGGATATAATAAAAACTTTCATGAAGATCATTGGACAAAATAAACTTGATTCTTTGTAATAGTTTTCAGATATGATGATAGTGATATGTGAGCCGTGTTAATGAGTAGTTATGTTTTAGTAAGAATATTGATGTTAAGGTTTGTGATTCCCTATGCAAGAACAAAAGTCAATAGTCATGCAATGAAATTACATCCTACTTGTGTTGCATTATTCGGTGTTAGTTATGTTTAATGTTCTCTTATGATGGTCTCGTTCCATGGTTGGTCGCTTCTCAACCTCTTGCTAGCCTCCACCTTGTGCTAAATAGAAATACTACTTGTGCATCCAAATCCCAAAACCCAAGTTATGCCAAATGAGTCCACCATACCTACCTATATGTGGTATTTCCATGCCGTTCTAAGCAAATTTGATGTGCCGAATCTAATTTGAAAATAAATTTCTCTTTTATGTGCCCGTATCGCTCATGAATCGACGAGGGGTGACTAATATTTTTCATGCTTGTGTTATTCTCAAGATGAGTGTTTATTCACTTGTCATTGCATGAGAGTATGGCGGTAATAGGGATTCCCAGTCCTGAAATGAAAAATAAAATTTACCTTATGTCGTCAAATAATAAATTCCTTGGAAAGTGTTGGTATGGAGGGAAACCGTGGATACGGCTAGCCATGGCTTGTGAAAGCTTGGTGAAAAAAGGAATAAACTTTATTTTATATTTGGGAACTGCCTATGATATATCTAGCATGGAAAGTGTTGGGAACTCTAAGTCGTTCTCGTTGACAGGAAAAGCATGCCACCCAAAATATTTTTTTCTCTCAGTTTAAACTTTGAGCTCTGGCACCTCTACAAATCCGTATTTCCCTCTGCAAAGGGCCTATATTATATTTTTACTTGAGTCTCCATCTTCTCTTATAAAGCACCAACTACGGAACACTATTATCGCACTTGAGCATTGGATGTAGCTAATATTTGGATGTGTTGCATGAATGGATCAATGATTGAGCATCATGGGCTAGGGATAACTTGCTTTAGCATTGATATTTTGAAAAGGCATAGTTGTTTGTTGATATGCTTGAGTATTAAAGTCCTCATGTCAAAACTAGACTATTGATTTGAACAATATAAAAGTCCAATTGTCCATGCTATAAAGAAAATAATATGTGATGAAAATGATAGGCGACATTCCACATCAAAAATTCTGTTTTTATCATTTACCTACTCGAGGACGAGCAGGAATTAAGCTTGGGGATGCTGATACGTCTCCAACGTATCTATAATTTTTTATTGTTACATGCTGTTATATTATCATTCTTGGATGTTTTAGAATTATTTTACCGTCATTTTATATCAATTTTGGGGACTAACCTATTGACATAGTGCCAAGTGCCAGTTGCTGTTTTATGCTTTGTTTTTACATCGCTGAAAATCAATATCAAACGAGTCCAAATGCAATGAAACTTTTTGTGGATTTATTTGGACCAGAAGACACCAGATGGGCTAGAGAAGCACCTGGGGGTGCCCCGAGGGGGACACAACTCACCATGGCACGCCTGGGCCCCAGGCGCGCCCAGGTGGGTTGTGCCCACCTCGGTGGCCTCCCGCACTGCATCTTTGCTCTATAAATACCTTCTACCTCCAGAAACCCTAGGGAAGTCTACGAAATTTTGTTCCAGCTGCCGCAACTTCCAGAACCACGAGATCAAATCTATACCCCTTCTCTGGCACTCCACCTGAGGGGAACACGATCACGGAGGGGTTCATCATCCTCATTGGTGCCTCTCCGATGATGCATGAGTATTTTACCACAGACCTAAAGATCCGTAGGCAGTAGGTAGATGGCTTCTTCTATCTTTGTATCTCAATACAACGGTCTCACGGAGATCTATTTGATGTAATAACTTTTGCGATGTGTTTGTTGGGATCCGATGAATTGTGAGTTTATGATCATATTTGCCTTGATTTTATATCAAATATTTATTATTATGGCCTCGTATTTCTTCTCTGATATTTGGGTTTTGTTTGGCCAACTTGATCTATTTATCTTGTAATGTGAAGAGGTTCTTTGTAATGGGTTTGATCTTGCGGTGTCCTTTCCCAGTGATAGAAGGGGGCAGCAAGGCACGCATGTATCATTGCTATTAAGGATAAAAATATGGGGTCTATTGCTACATGAATAGATCTTGTCTACAACATGTCATCGTTCTTATTGCATTACTACATTTTTTCCATGAACTTAATAGACTAGACGCATGCTGGATAGCGGCCGATGTGTGGAGTAATATTAGTAGATGCAGGCAGGAGTCGGTCTACTAATCTTGGACGTGATGCCTATATACACGATCATTGTCTTGGATATCGTCATAATTATTTGCTTTTCTATCAATTGCCCAACAATAATTTGTCTACCCGCCGCATGCTATTTTCTCGAGAGAAGCCACTAGTGAAATCTATGGGCCCCGGGTCTATTTGCCTATCATATACTTTCAGATCCATATTTCCATTTGCCTTTTCTTTTATTTGCTCCTTTTATTCTCAGATCTATATATTCAAAAACCCAAAAATACATTGTTGCGTTTTATTTGCTTTAATTTGCATCTATCAATCTACTGTCATTTTATCCTATCCTTACGTCACTTTTTGGCATCGCTACCCGAACGGGATTGACTTCCCCTTGAACATGTCGGGTTGCAAGTGGTTGTTATTTGTGTGCAGGTACCTTGGTTCGATAACCTTGGTCTCATCACTGAGGGAAATACCTTACCGTTGATGTGTTGCATCCTCCCTTATTCCTTGGGGAAACACCGACGCATCTAAGCGACATCAACTATCTTCCTAAACATGGCACATTTACGGCCCAAAGTCAGATCTGGCCCGTTAATTGTTCACCGAGTATTTAGGCCCAATTATGGACCAGTAAAATTTCGGCCTGTTAGAGGCCCGATGTAGAGATCGGTCCATTCAGCCCTGTGTGTCTTTTGGCCTAAGAATAGCCCGTGCAATTGATGGGCCATATATGGTCTGACGCGACACCCGACCCACTAACGGTCCGTGATCAAGGTGAAAACAGTTCAGCCCAACCTGACTTTGGGGTTGTTAAAGGCATGTTGTATAATTCAGCCTGGTGATGCCTCTACTAAGCTTTTGGCCTCTTAAAGGGCCAAGATATCAGTAGGCGCACAAATAGCCCACAAGTATAGGGGATCGCAACCATTTTCGAGGGTAGAGTATTAAACCCAAATTTATAGATTTGACACAAGGGCAGCTAAAGTATATTTGCAAGTATTAGCAACTGAGTTGTCAATATAGCCACACCTGGAGATTAATTATCTGCAGCAAAGTGATCAGTAGCACAATAGTATGATAGTTTTGATAGTAGTGGTAGTAGCAATAGAAACGGTAATAGTGATAGCAGTGGTTTTGTAGCAGTAGCAATAGTAACAACAACAATTGTACTTAGCAAGATCAATATGTAGAAAATTCGTAGGCATTGTATCGGCAAATTCTTGGATTATATTCATCATGTAACAATGACAACCTATGGCGATATAAAACTAGCTCGAGTTCATAAATGTAATGTAGGCATGTATTCTGTAAATAGTCATATATGCTTATGGAAAGAACTTGTATGACATCTTTTGTCCAACCCTCCCGTGGCAGCGGGGTCCATAAGGAAACTAAGGGATATTAAGGCCTCCTTTTAATACAGTATATGCACAAAGCATTAGCACATAGTGAATACATGAACTCCTCAAACTACGGTCATCACCGGAAAGTATCCCGAATATTGTCACTACGGGGTTTACGGATCATAACACATAGTAGGTGACTATGCTTGCAAGATCGGATCTTAGAACATAGATATAACGGTGGTAACATAAATGGTTCAGATCTGAAATCATGGCACCCAGGCTCAAAGTGTCAAGCATTAAGCATAGCAAAGTCATAACAACATCAATCACAGAACATAGTGGATACTATGGATCAAGACCTAACAAAACTAACTAGATGATGAATCTCATCCAGCTCCTCACCGACTAGCGAGCCTACGAAGGAATTACTCACTACCCGTGGAGAGCATCATGGAATTGGTGATGGAGGAGGGTTGGTGATGACGAAGACCGAAGATTCCCCTCTGCGGAGCCCCAAACATACTACAGATCTGGCCTCCCGATGAAGAGCAGGAGGCGGCGGCGGCTTTGTATCGCGAAATGAGATAATTTCCTCCCCGATCGTTTTCTCCGAAAATGTGAATTTATAGTATTAGGGTTGACGTCTGCGGGGCCACCAGGTGGGGACTACCCACCCGAGCGCGCCCGGAGGGGAAGGTCACCCTGGAGTGTTGTGCCCACCCAGGTGCCCCCCTCTCGTGGTTCTTGGCTCTAGAAATTCTCGTTTATTGTTTAAAAATCCTCGCAAAGTTCGTTCCAATCCGAGAACTTTTATTTCTGCACAAAAACAACACCATGGTAGTTCTGCTGAAAACAGCGTCAGTCCGGGTTAGTCTCATTCAAACCATGCAAACTAGAGTCCAAAACAAGAGGAAAAGCGTTAGGAAAAGTACATACGACGGAGACGTATCAACTCCCCCAAGCTTAAACATTTTCTTGTCCTCAAGCAATTGAGTTGCTAAACTGAAAGTGAAAAATAAAAACTTTTATGAACTCTTTTGCTCTTTTTTACATAAATAAGCTTAAGTACCACCCAGGTTTTCAACAAAGATCAAGACTAACCATGTCAACAATAACTCTTAGAATTATATTAGCTCATATCAATAGCATAAACAACCAGAGAGCAATAATACGATATCTCAAATGATAACACTTTGTCAAAACAACCATGATATAATATGACAACAGTGGTAGCTCGTTAGCCCTCTGTGAGATCGCAAAACATAAATACAGAGCACCTCCAAAGTTCAAGCAACGACTAAACATTGTAATTCATGGTAGAGAACACATGCTACCACCCAACATTAACTATACACAATGCATTAGGATGACAATAGTGCTCTCAGATCTAGCGCTTATTTGAGAAGGTGACGACTCAACATAAAAGTAAATAGATAGTCCCTTCACAGAGGGAAGCAGTGATATACAAAGGTGCCACAGCTCAAGGTTTTAAAATAAATATAAATGTAATTTTGAGAGATGAACCCTTCATATTTACTTAGTGACCATCAGTTACCAATATTTTCCATGCTAAACACAATGGTAGCGGTCCCCAAGCAAAAAAGTAAAGGTTTCACTCTATAGGAGTTTTGTTTGATTATTTGCAATTCTTTTTATTCTTGAATTTGGGATTGGGAATCCTTAGTACTGCCCCTCTCGTGCAAGGACAAGTGAATAAACACTTGTCGTGAGAATAACCCGCTTAAGTTGGAAGATACCGACTACCTCCCGACACTCTACGAACATTTCAAGCACACAAAAAGGATGTTCATCTGAAGTTTTTAGAGGTGGCACATGCAAATTTACTTAGGCTGGCAGGGTAATGCCGCATATAGGTAGGTATGGTGGTCTCATGTGGAATAACTTTGATTTTTGAATTTGATGCACAAGCAGTATTTCCGCTTAGTACAGGCGAAGGCTAAAAAGTAGGTTGGGAAGCGGCTAGCTAGAGAGAGACAATGGTCATGAACATACATTATGCATAATAAACATTGGATATCAACATGTGTAGCATATGGACACCATCAACATAAATATCATAGAGGCTATGTTGGTTTTGATTCAACTACATGCATGAACATGTGCCAAGTCAAGCCACTTGAAACATTCGGAGGAGGATACCATATCATCATACTACATCACAATCATTTTAACGCAATGTTGACCTCCAAGGAAAATCATTATCCACTCCTAGCTACTAAAACATGGCATGAGAAACTATAATATCTAATTGTCATTGCAAACATGTTTGATCATAATAGGCTAAATCGCGGATACTAGGTTAAACATATTTACAAAAACAAAACAAGTTGAGTTCATACCTGTTTCTCTCAGCCATGGCTAGTTCATCAAATATCATCATTATTGCCTTTCACTCGCACGACTGAATGATATGAAAATAATAGTGCACGAGTGCCATGGACTAAGCTGAAATCTACAAACATTTTATTCATAAATGAGAAGACAAGGCACTTTGAGCTCTTTGTTAGATATATGATAATGCATATGAGAGCTACTCAATATTTTCATCATGGTCTTCTCCTTGGTACGACTTATAAACTAGAAAATAAATTAAGAGAAACACATGGAAATATTTTTGGAGTTTTTGTTTTTTCTCAAAGAAGGAAAAATAAATAAAGAAAACAAAAATGAGAAAAACTATTTATACGGGAAAGCTCCCAACAAACAAAAGAAGAATAGAGAAATATTTTTGGGTTTTCTTTAGTACTATGGCTAATTAAACTAGAAAGAAGGACCGAAAAGAAACATGAAATATTTTTGGGTTTTCTCAAGGTTTTTCAAGCACATAAAAGGAAAGCAAGGGAAAATAAATAAATTTAGCATGGATAATACAATGAAAAAGTGTGAACACAGACAACTGAAATGAAATGAGTGAACATGAATATAATGTCGGTGGAAACACGTACTCTCCCAAGCTTAGGCTTTTGGCCTAGCTTGGCAATCATCATCCATAGTAGCCATGGTCCCATGTCGAAGTGTTGTGGTGGCGGCACCTAAGAATCCCAATCCTGGGCTCCTCTTCAGCAGCTGCCTGTGCGTCCCGATAAGCAACAATGTTTACTGGCATAATCATGTATCCGCTCCTCGCAATAGGATCTAACAAAACAGGTGCAGGCAATGGAATAATATCGCGGGTAATTTCACTAAGTACTAAGTTATAAGGAACATCCAAGGTAGTGTTCTCGCTATCAATAAAATGGTGAAGTGATGTTGCCTGATGGTCTAAGTAAACCTTAGGCTACCGATAATCATGCGGGCGTATCTAAATGTTAAGTGACTAGCTAAACGAGTAGCATAGATACCACCATCAATTTTACCCTTGGACTTGATGAGGTGAAGGCGGCGTGCTATAATAGCCCCCAAGCTATAAGTGTTGTCGCCCTCAAGTGAATGAGGAAAGACATCAAAGTCTGGGGCTCTGAGCACGCCAACCTTCTCTCTAGAAAGTAAACACTTCGCAATGAAAAGACCAAAATAATGCACAGAAGGAAAATGCAGGCTAGTGGCAGTGGCACTCGACACTCCTCTCTCAACTCCCATTGATAAATTAAGATAAAAGTCCTCGAACTCTGCAGGTCTAGGTTCTCTTATTTCCCCATTAGAAGGAATCAAGCATATATCACAAAATTCAGTAAGTGATATCTGACGGGTTTCCGCATATAAATTAAATTTCACCTCAGGGGAGTTATTCCTACTCAGAAAATAAAATATTGCACAGAGGAATTTGTAAGGAGATGGTATTGTTCAAACTCAGCTCGATGAAGTCGGTGAGGCCAGCATTAGCAGCAAATTGTGTGAACTCCTGACGGATTCCGGCTCCATCCATGAATGGGTTGTGCGGCCATTCACATGGCCGCACCTCCGCCATTCTCCGGGTGCGGAGGTCATTGTCTGATGACTCCCCAATAACTCCCTTGGAGTTCTTCTTGAAAGCAAACTTCCAAAAGAAACTCATCTCATTCCTAAAAATAAAATTCCGAAATATTTGGCCCACAAAAATTTTATCAACAAAACTTCACAAGAATGATAGCAACAACTCATAAGCATGCATAGAGGCCATTTTGAGCATTCAAACTACTTAGAACTCTAAGAATTCAACATACAAGCTCATCTACAGCAGCACCAAGAGTAGGTAATTATTCAAAATACAAACCACTAAAGCAAAAACTAATTGGAGCAATGGGGGAGTCACATACCAAGTAGCAATCCCCCAAAATAGTTTCAGAAATAGAGCTTCGAGCAAAGAGATCAAAATCCACGGGTTTGAGAGCAAGAACACGAGGGAGAGAGCAAACGTGATTTTTTTATTGAGGTAGGGGATGAAGTGGACTAAAGAAATAAGTGAGGAGGCCCATGTGGGGACCACAAACCATCAGGGTGCGCCTAGGGCCGCTGGAGCGCCCAGGTGTGCACCCCCCTCTGATGTTATTTGCACTAAAAATTCTGAAATAATCAGAAAAAATCATGTTAAAATTTCAGGGCATTCTGAGCACTTTCATTTTTTGGCTATTTTTTATTGTACAGAAAAACAATAAACATGCAAAGCATGGCATTTTATTTTTATTAAACTAAGAAAAGAGGGAATAAAAGGTAGGGACAAAGAGTTGTGCTCACTAGATTTCTCAACTTCATACCTCTCAAAAATGATTAATTAATAAGGTTGATCAAGTCTTATTAACAACCACTTCCAATCAGCTTGAGCCCGAAGAATTTTCCTAAAACACTAAGTTACCTCAACGAGGATATTCACATCCCCAATAATAAGTATTTCATATTTATTTTTGGTAGTAGGTAGAGGGATCTAGAAACTGCCAATAGAAACTGTTGGAGAATTTTCAATAACATTAATACCATTCACTTGGAATTGTTTCTTCGGAAAGTGCACCGTGTGCTCGTTACCATTGATATGAAAGGTGACCTTGCTTTTATTGCAATCAATAGCAGCCCCTGCATTATTTATAAAGGGTTTACAAAGAATAATCGACATATTGTCGTCCTCGGGCATCTCAAGTATAACAAACTCAGCTAAAATAGTGACATTGGCAACAACAACGAGCACATCTTCAGAAATACCAATAGGTATAGCAGTTGATTTATCAGCCATTTCTAAAAATATCTCAGTAGGGGTGAGATTATTCAAATCAAGTCTTTTATAAAAAGAGAAAGGCATAACACTAACACTAGCTCCCAAATCACAAAAAGCAATTTTCACATAATTCTTTTTATGGAGCAAGGTATAGTTAATATTCCAGGATCTCGAAGTTTTTTAGGAAATCCATCTTTAAAAGAATAATTAGCAAGCATGGTGGAGATTTCAGCTTCTGGTATTTTCCTTTTATTAGTGATAATATCTTTCATGTACTTTGCATAAGGGGCCATTTTTAAGATATCGGTCAAGCGGGTACGCAAGAAGACTGGCCTAAGCATTTCAGCAAATTGTTCCAATTCTGCATCATCTTTCTTCTTAGTTGATTTAGGTTGAAAGGGCATGGGTTTTTATACCCATGGTTCTATTTCCTTTCCATGTTTTCTAGGAACAATGACTCTTTTATCATATCTTTTATTTTTGGGTTGTGGGTTATCAAGATCAACAACAGATTCTATCTCAACATCATTATCTGGTTGTTTATCATTGTCTGGTTGAGTGTCTTTATGAGCATCCTAATTATCCTTTTCATTATCACTAGGTTAATGTTCATTACCAGTTTGATTTTCAGCATCAGAGATAGAGACATCGTTACTGTTTTCAGGAGGTTTTCAGGTTCACTAGACATGTGCAAAGTCCTATCATTTTTGTTTTTCTTTTTCTTTCTAGGAGGACTTGGTGCACTAGTGCTAAATCTTTCTGAATCTTGTTCAATTCTCTTATGGTGTCCCTCAAGATAAAGTGGTTCTTGAGTCATTTTACCTCCTCTAGTTGCTACTCTAACAACAAAATTAGTTATATTATTATCCATTTCATTTGGCTATTTTTGAGATTCAGCAACTTGTTCTAACTGAGTTTGAACCATAGAAGCTTGTTTTCCCACACCCCTAACATCATTAGAGATTCTAAATAAAAAAGTGACTCAAGCAAGCAATCATATCAGAGTTGTATTTCAATTGTTTCATGACATTGGCATTGAAGTGATCTTATTTTCTAATGTAATTATCAAGCTCATAAAGACATTACCTAGGATGTTTATTGCAAAGGATATCGGTTTCATCAAATTTCATTAAAGAATTTGCCTCCACCACATTGGGTGGTGGTATGTCAAGTCCATGTATCTCTTCAATAGGTGGTAAATTCTTGACATCCTCTGCGTTAATGCCTTTTTCCTTAATACTTTTCTTTGTCTCTTGCATATCTGCGGGACTAAGATATAAGATACCCGTCTTCTTCAGAGTGGGTCTAGGCGGTGGTTCAGGAAGTGTCCAATCATCATAATCTTCAATATATTATTCAATAATTCCTTGGCTTGATTAACAGTTCTTTCCCTGAAAACACAACCATCACATCTATCTAGGAAATTCCTAGAAGCATCGGTTAGTCCATTATAGAAGATATCTTGTATTTCATTTTTCTTAAGTGGATGATCATGCAAAGAATTAAGCAATTGGAGAAGCCTCCCCCAAGCTTGTGGGAGACTCTCTTCTTCAATTTGCACAAAGTTAAATATTTCCTGCAAGGCAGCTTGTTTATTATGAGCAGGGAAATATTTTCCAGAGAAGCAGTAAATCATATCCTTTGAACTGCGCACACAACCAAGTGCAAGAGTATTGCACCAAGCTTTAGCATCACCAGCTAATGAAAACCGAAATAATTTGAGGATATAATAAAAGCGAGTTTTCTCATCATGAGCAAAAAAGGTGGCTATATCATTTAGATTAGTAAGATGTGCCACTACGATTTCAATTTCATAGCCATGGAAAGGATCAGATTCTACCAAAGTAATCAACTCTAGGTCGACACAGAATTCATAATCCTTATCAGTAACACATATAGGTGAAGTAGCAAACTTAGGATCACATTTCATTCTAGCATTCAAAGATTTTTCTTTCATTTTGCATAATAATTTCTTAAGATCATCTCTATCATTGCAAGCAAGGAAGTCTCTAGTTGTCTCTTCATCCATAACATAACCTTCTGGTACTTTAGGCAATTCGTATCTAGGATGGCTAGATCTAATAGGTGTTTCAAAATTTCCAGTTTCAAGTACTTCATCAGTTTCAGCATTCTCAATATCATTAAGTCTAACATGTTGTTCATCAAGTAGTTCACCCAATGGCACAGACCTATCAAGCAAGGTACTAGCATCATCATAAGCATCATTCATTGCAGTAGTAGCATCATCAATAACTTGCGACATATCATGATTAATAGCAGAGTGTGGTGTAGGAAAGGTTACTTATAACTGAAGGAGAATCAAGTGTAGAGTGTGATGGCAATTCCTTAACTGCCCTCATAGTTGAGGGAAAGATCTTAATTCTATCATCCTTCAGATTCTTCATAGTGATAATTAGATAATAATCCCAAGTGACTCAAAAAGTTATAGCTATGCTCCCCAGCAACGGCGCCAGAAAAAGGTGTTGATAACCCACAAGTATAGGGGATCACAATAGTTTTCGAGTGTAGAGTATTCAACCCAAATTTATAGATTCGACACAACGGGAGCCAAAGAATATTTGCAAGTGTTAGCAACTGAGTTGTCAATTCAGCCACACCTGGAGATTAATTACCTACAACAAAGCGATCAGTAGCACAATAGTATGATCATTTTGATAGTAGTGGTAGCAGCAATAGTAACAGTAACAGTGATAATAGTGGTTTTGTAGCAGTAGAAATAGTAACAACAGCAGTAGTACTTAGCAAGATCAATATGTAGGAAATTCGTAAGCATTGGTTCGACAAATTATTGGATGGTATTCATCCTGTAACAGTCACAACCTAGGGCGATACAAAACTAGCTCCAATTCATAAATGTAATGTAGCATGTATTTCGTAAATAGTCATGCGTGCTTATGCAAAGAACTTGTATGACATCTTTTGTCCTACCCTCCCATGGTAGCGGGGTCCATAAGGAAACTAAGGGATATTAAGGCCTTCTTTTAATAGAGTACCAGAACAAAGCATTAGCACATAATAAATACATGAACTGCTCAAGCTATGGTCATCATCGGAAAGTATCCCAAATATTGTCACTGCGGGGTTTACAGATCATACCACATAGTAGGTGACTATGACTTGCAAGACTAGATCTTAGAACATAGATATAACGGTGATAACATAAACGGTTCAGATCTGAAATCATGGCACCCGGGCCCAAAGTGTGAAGCATTAAGCATAACAAAGTCATAACAACATCAATCTCAGAACATAGTGGATACTAGGGATCAAGCCCTACCAAAACTAACTCGATTACATGATGAATCTCATCCAACTCCTCACCGACTAGCGAGCCTACGAAGGAATTACTCGCTCCCGATGGAGAGGTTCATGGAATTGGCGATGGAGGAGGGTTGGTGATGACAAAGACCAAAGATTCCCCTCTCCAGAGCCCCAAACGGACTCCAGATCTGGTCTCCCGATGAAGAACAGGAGGTGGTGGCGGCTCCATATTGCGAAACGAGATAATTCTTCCTCCCTGATTTTTATCTTTGAAAATATGAATTTATAGTATTAGGGTTGAGGTCCGCGGGGCCACCAGGTGGGGATAACCCACCCGAGCACGCCAGGAGGGGGGGGGCGCCTGGGTGGGTTGTGCCCGAGAACTTTTATTTCTAAAGAAAAACAACACCATGGTAGTTCTACTGAAAACAATGTTAATCTGGGTTAGTTTCATTCAAATCATGCAAATTAGAGTCCAAAAAAAGAGGAAAAGCATTAGGAAAAGTAGATACGACAGAGACGTCCACTAAGGCATGAGATATGTTTCGGCCTGTTAATGGCCCGTCATACAAGTGGGCCAATAATGGCCTGGTCTACATTTAAGATTGATAAGGCTCAACGTGCATTTAAGCCTGCTAAAGGCTCATGGCATCTTCTGGACCTTAACAGGCCAGCAGATTATTCAGCCTGTTAATGGCCCGAAGCTACATGGACCCAACTATGCGGTGGGTCCACTAAAGGCCCAACTAAACATTGGGCCGAATGTAGGCCCGTGTAAGTTGTGGGCCTAGAGCAAAGTGTGAAGGGCCCCAATGGTCTTTTAGGCCCAAGAAAGTTGCGGATTGGCCCAATTGTGGCCCGCTAAATTGCAGGCCCATTAGAGGCGAAAGTTTTGGCCCGGTCGACTACATCTGATTTTCGCCGTTTTTCCCATAGCGAATTATGGCATATACGGTAACTAGTAGGAATTAAGAACAAACCTAATCTATATAATAAATAAATTATGACATTGTAACTTATAATAAACCTACACTATACAATAAAGGATTTATGGTATGTTACATCCACTGGGCATCGAAGTTCGCCACCAGTGATCATAAAGCGCAACGAGGAATGAGATTACAGAAACAGGGCACCATTGCATGTAACAAAACAATATTGAACCAAGACCACTTCCAAGACAGATCAAGAAAGGTTAGCCTTATGCGGGAGCTGCTATACAAGCTACTGAGCAAGGATGTGAGACCGGCCTAACATGGCAGTCATAGCTTCCAGGTGTAGTTGTTTAGCAATGAGGTTCTCATTGGTGTTCTCCGCGATCTTCCTTAGAGATTGGACTCGATGTCAAAGTTGAGTTGCAGAATGCCTTTCTACTTGAACTTGAGACTAAAGAAGTCGAACTAATTCAGACAGTGAATTCTGTGAGCTTGTCTGACTGCTAGTCTCAAGTAACTTGAACACTGCATCAAGACATGACTTTGGGGTTGTCTCGCTATTTTCAAGATGTTTTGCATTATTTTGCTGCAATATATGTTGGGTTTGTCTCATAGCCTTCAACAGACTTGTGCCTGCCATCAAACATATCACCCTCAAACTAGCAGAGAGATGACAAGTTTTGCACGTATATAAACAAAGATGGTAACTGTGCTGTCAATTTCATCCAATTTCAAAATTAGAAAATAAAGAGACAATTCAAAATGTAAATAACATAATTTGGCATTGTTCATAATGTGGGGAGCTTCACCACACCACTGGATTACCATATCAACAAAACAAGCATAGATGAAGGGCAAAAGACAATCATTGTATCTATTTTGGTTATTGTGCATGGCATGTTGTTCATATCATCAGCCACATCAGTAAGATAAAACAAGAGAGGACAAGGTGCAAATGTGGTCTACTTCAGCACAAACTGGATTATGGATCCACAAAAACAGGCATACATATAGGGATTATTGAGTAATGCGCATGGTATGAATAAGGAATTTGGTTTTACAACTAAAACTTGGAACTTACAGTTGTTATGAACATGCATTTGGATAGAAACGACAAACGAAACATCAGTTGATGATAGGGAGTATGAGAAAAAAAACAGTTGAGGATAAAGGCTTTAGAAGGACCGACTTACATTAACAGTTAACACCGGCTTTACAAGGCCCTGCTCAATGCCAAGGGAAGGATAACTCAAGAATTTCAACACATAATGTTCTTAATAAGCATTGCCTATACTCTACATTTTGTAAAGATTAATTATAGATATGATAATACTGTAAGGGCTAGAGGATAATGAAGATAAGATGCATATTGATGCTACATAGTCAACTACCAATCCCTACAAGTACAAGCGTTACATGACAAAATGTACCGACAAGAGCAATGGGCTATACTTCTGCACTGACATTGTCCGTGTATTCAACTTTTTGGTAAGATTAAATATATATTTGATATTTTTTAGTAAATGTTGGGCGATGGAGATAAGATGCAAAATGCTACACGATGAACCAATCCCTTCTTCCCAGAATATAAGATTATTTTGTACACTTGTGTATTGTACAAAACGCTCTTATATTATGGGACGGAGGGAGTAGCCCTTAATGTAAGTACAATGATAGAAGACGTCCTGTCCTTACAAGAGGAATACAGAGCTAAACCTTTTCAAAAGCATTGGGTTGATTCTAAATTTATGTAAGAGTTGATATGGATCTTATAATGTCCACCAAATGGAGGATAACGAGGCTAACATGTGCAGTGATGGTACATAATCAACCAGCTATGAAAGTAAGTATGGTCATATAGGGCAAGAGGTACTCACAAGAGCAATGCAGTGGGTAGTATAATTGCGAGATTCTATGGTCCCTTAAGAATGGATGTTCTTCTGCAAACAGTTTTCATACAAGTGAGATGATAAGGCACATGCAGAAATGTACTTCAAATTGTGATGTTATATCATAGACAGTACCTTAAGCTGCAGACGAGACCAATGTGTAACAAGATTACTCCAGTCACTATCTAATAAATGTAGCACCGAAGACTTTACAAAATTTTTGCTTAGAGGCTTGCCATCGAAGTGCTCTTGCCTCAGGTAGGAACGATAGTTCATCAATGGGTGCTTGAAAAGTGCAACCAGCCCTTGCTCATCATGCTTCACCAAAAAATGGTTTTGCTTGTTTCAGATGATATCTCCAGAAGAAATAAGAGATAAAGTCAGAGTTGCATAGGTGTGTAAGCTAAAATAGCAGTAAAAGGATATCCAAACATCATCGGAACAGTGCACAAGGGAGTGATATGTGGATACCTAGTATGGGTCGGCATTTGGGCATGCTCGCCTAGCTAGAGTGTGGGTCACTTCAGAGCCGTTGAGGCTGATGCGCTGGCATTGGCTGTCCGCGTACGGATGCAGATCTCGAGCGACAGCGGAGCACTACAATGAAGTGGACGAGGCCGTTGGTGAAACACCAACATCGTCAGGGGATGGAGTTGTGACGATGTTCTCAGTGAAGTAGCCCCGGTGAGGTAGGAGACGACGTCGGTGACGCGCACCTGATGCGGTGGAAGTCGGTGTCTATGAGGCACATCGGCTGCGGAGGACGAGGCGTAGATGAGGTAGCTCCGGCGCAGTGGTGAAGCACGACTATCGTCTTCGTCGTCGTCGTCCGGCACAAAGGTGGGGAAAGAGATGAGACGAAGGGCGATTTGAATTTTGCTTGGGTTGGCGGCGAATTAGGGATCTGAGAGCTCTAGGCGTGGAAGGGGACGGGGGAGAAGAGGGATTTTGGAGGGCTAAAATTGGGGCCGCCAGATATTTCAATCCGAAATGTGGAAGCCCGAACCTTTTTTGTCGTGGTTCTTATTTTTTAGGGGGGGAGGGGGTGGGTGCTACTTGCTAGTGTCTGTACGATGCACGCGACCACCACGACAAGACCCTGGTCTGCTAGGTGCGCCTACATTTAAGAATGTAAATGATTCTTCTTTCATTGACAAACGAATCTAAATAATTAGTCCTTCAAAACGAGTATTAAGGATTAATTAATGAGTTCTTTGAATTAGAGTGTGTTTGTTGCATAGCGATCTCCAATTTCAATGTGGATTTCACATTTCATGGTATCCACGCTACTTATTTAATATAAATTCATATATGTATAAGATGAACATCATGGTAGTGAGAAAACATTTGATGGAATCAAGCATATGACCACACACATACAAAATACCACAACAATCGGGTCAATATCAACATTTCCAAACCTAGTATGGCACAAATTAGAAATAATTACGGAAGCCATATATATGCATGGTCCTCAATTCGAATCTTACAATGTACACTAAATTGAAACGTCAATATTAAGTCTAGTACTATCTACATTCAAATGTTGTTTTTATGTCCTCCCCGCCCCTCGGCACACACATTATGTACTTCCTCTATTGATCAATCTTCCTCTCCTAACCACCTTACTTTGGTTTCCGCACGTTCATTGTATCTCTCCATGTTTCGATCTCTAACTCTCACACACCCGCCATTGCACTCCATGCCGAGCTCTCTCCCCCTCCCATCCTCTCTCGGTAGATACATGCATTGCCTATCTGGACCCCCTCTGTCTCGTGTGCACGCACACAAATTTTCTATCTAGGTCACTCTCAAGAGACTATCTCACTCTTTCTTGCACACGGTGGCACTGGCGGAGCTAGAGTGGATTCCTTGGGAAGGCCATCCTGAAGAAGAAAGCATAGAAAAGAGATGTGTCACGCCACTTGGCATGCTATTTAGGCAGTGTTTCAGCTAGGGAGGGCTGGCCAGAGCACAAGTTAGTCCCAACGTAGATCCGCCCTGCACGGTGGCCCACACTCGCTTCTTTATCCAAGTATCGATTAACTTCGCTTTCTCTGTCACACAAATGATATATATCCCTGTTTCGGCCCGATCGACACACTCTATACCCTCTCACGCAGTTTGTCTATCTAGATAAGTCTCTCCAAGCCATTCTACTCTTTCGACCTCATGGCAGCCCACGCTCTCTCAATCTCTCTCTCTCCCTCTCTCTCTTTCTCTCTCTCTTTATGCATGTCTCGATTAACCCCGCTCTTTCTCACACAAACGATATATCTCCATGTTTGGGCCTAATTCGACATATTCATAGTGTACACTCTCTCACGCGCATTGTCTATCTAGGTCACTCTCTCCAACCTGTCTCACTCTTTCGACAGCATGACGACCCAGACTCGCTCAATCTCTCTCTCTCTCTCTCTCTCTCTCTCTCTCT
>LR738714.1:161794848-161877156 GCA_902687465.1 Secale cereale | reverse complement strand
TCTCTCTATGTATCGATTGACCTTGCTTCCTCTGACGCACAAACGATATATGTACCTGTCTGTGACTGGATCATCTGCAAGCTCTCTCTTACAACCCTCATCCTTCTTCCCAAAAATTAAATCGGACAATATCTATCCACAATATATATACATATATATATATATATATATATATATATATATATATATATATATATATATATATATATATATATATATATGTTTTCAACGAATTACAGGGCACACTCACTTTGTCTCTCTATCTATGTCTCGATTGACATCGCTTTCTCATACCGTCTCTTCCACACATCGAAGCTACCTCTCCACCCCTCGCAGTGCCAGAGCTATTTACATTGCGAGGGGGACTCCAACCTTCGATTATTTTGTGAAGGCATTTATTTCAGTCGGTTTAGATTATATTTCTGTAGCATTCGCCCCACAACTACTGCAAATACCTCCGCAAACCCCCGCCCTCCCCCAATTGTTTTCCCTCTGGCCCAGTCACCGCTCTCTCGCACGCTCATTTTAACCTTCCACGTCGCACCATGGTATTTTTGCAAAACACAAGCACTTCTCCTCTTTTTCTAAATGAATTGCCATTACATGTTTTTACTTTATGCTCTACAATGCAAAATTCCATGAATCTTAAAATATATTAACTTTTTTTTAAAACTTATTGATTTTGAATGAGATGAACTATAAGGATTAAACGAACATCTACATCATGCATATATGAATCAAAGCTTACATGCTATGGTCTGATATTTATTCATAATTTGGTTGCCAATTCTCGTGCATGCAATGCGCATGTACCTTACTAGTATCAATTAAAAATGAAAAAGAACGAGGATCGAACATGCTACCAGGGCCTTCAAGCCGCACATCAATAGGCAACATACGGACGCTGTTGTAGAACGTTGCATGGAAAACAAAAAAATTCTACGCACACGCAAGATATATCCATGGAGATGCATTCTACGAGAGGGGAGAATGTGTCTACGTACCCTCATAGACCGTTAAGTGGAAGCGTTTTTCACGCGGTTGATATAGTCGTACTCTTCGCGATCCAATCACGATCCAACCGATCTAGTGCCGAATGGGCGAAACCTCCGAGTTTAGAACATGTGCGGCTCGATGAAGTCTCCTCCTTCTTGATCCAGCAAGACTGAGAGGAGAATTAGATGGGATCACAACCAACACGACGGCGTGGTGGTGGTGGAGCACCGATAGCGCTTCGCTAAGCGTCGCCGGGACGAGGCGGTGGAACTACGGAGTAACGTGAGAAAGAGAGGGGCGCCAAGGGCTTGGTGTGTCCTCTTGGAGCACCCCTTCCCCTCTATATATAGGTGGACCGGCGTGGCAAACAGCCCCTCCAAGCCCTACGACACAGCTAAGGGGGAGAGTACTTGGACTCCAAGTCCAATCCTATTCCTACTAGGACTCCTTCCTTTTTTTGCCTTCCCTAGCCGCATGGGCTTTTGACGACTTGTTGCGCCTAGACCAATAAGGCCAGGGCTCCTCCCTGCAGCCCATGCTAGCCCTTGGGTCTCGGTGGACCCACTTGTGGACTTCCGGACCGCTCTGGAATCCTCCGGAACCTTCTGGAAGCTTCCTGGTACAAAATCGAAAAAACTGCACCTTTATCCGGAACCCAAAATATGACTTCCCATATATAAATCTTTACCCCTCGACCATTCTGAGACTCCTCGTGATGTCCAAGATCTCAACTTCGACTCTGAACAACATTTGGTTACCACTCATCAAATATCCCAATACTACTCTAGTGTCAACGGACGTTAAGCGTGCGACCCATGCGGGTTCGGTAATTATGTAGTCATGACCGAGACACCTCTTTGGTCAATATCCAATAGCGGGACCTGGATGCCCATATTGATTCCTACATATTCCACGGAGTTCTTTTATCAGTCGAACCTTTATGAAAACATAGGTAAATCGCTTTGTCTGTTGTATGTTACTTGCCCGAGATTCGATCGTCGATATCTCTATGCCTAGTTCAATCTCATTACCGGCAAGTCTCTTTACTCGTTCTGTAATATATCATCTTGCAACAAACTCCTTAATCACTTTGCTTGCCAGCTTCTTGTGATGTTGTATTACCGAGAGGGCCCAGAGATACCTCTTCGTCACACGGAGTGACAAACCCCAGTTTTGATCCATGCCAACACAACAGACACCTTCGGATATACCTGTAGAGCATCTTTATGATCACCCAATTATGTTGTGACTTTTGATAGCACACAAGGTATTCCTCCGGTATCCAGGAGTTGAATGATCTCATGGTCAAAGAAACATGTATTTGACATTAAGAAAGCAGTAGCAATAAACTAAATGATCATATGCTATGCTAACGGTTGGGTCTTGTCCATCACATCATTCTCCTATTGATGTCATCCCATTATCGAATGACAACTCATGTCTATGGTTAGGAAACCTTAACCATCTTTGATCAACGAGCTAGTCTAGTAGAGGCTCACCAGGGACACGGTATTTTTTTATGCATCCACACATGTATTTAAGTTTCCGGTCAATACAGTTCTAGCATGAATAATAAACCTTTATCATGAATAAGAAAATATAATAATAACCATTTTATTATTCCCTCTAGGGTACATTTCCATCAAACGCAACATAGTAGCAAAGTTTGTTGTACTCCTCTTTGTGTTGATATAATGTTTTTATATTACCACAACCTATTTAATGGATAACATGTTTTTATATTAACATCGGTACATTATAGTGCTACCGGCTCGTGAGCACATACTATTCCACTTCACTTACTGGTGGGTTCCATGTCTGCTCTCTCTCTCTCCTCCCCCTCTACGTTTAGACGCACGGGCAAACACGAAGAATGCGCATGCAGTGTTTCCATTGACCGCATCTGGAGGCGTCTTGCAGCGGGAATCGGCTACTAAGCCGCGCTCTCTGTGTCGTCGGGCCACTGACCGCCGGCGACGGCGGCATATTGCACCGTTGTTGGCGTACTCCCGGACATTTGCCCTAGCTTCAAGGAAGGCTGGAATGTCCTGGACTTTGGTCTCCAGGAGCCAGTCAACAGGCGGGAGGAGGTGACTGGCGTTGGTGCAAGGAAGCGGTCGACGCTGGCAATCCATGCCGCTGAGGGGGGCACTAGCACAGGCGTGGGAACAGGCGCTGGCAACGGCGCGCTGGAGACATTCGTGTGCACAAGCACACGCGTCAGCGGACGCGCAGGCGCAAGCATTGGAAGGTGCACAGGTGCGTGAATGTCAGCGGGGACCTCGTGGAACCCCGTGGCGTCAAGCTCGGCGACAATGTACGGCTCTCTGGCCGTCAATGCCATGGGGATGGGAACTGGCACAGTCGGGGCGACGGGAGCGGGAACAGGAGTGGGGACACGCGCCGCGTCTTTCCGCAAGGCCAGTTCAAGCTCGTCCCAAAGCTCGTTATGTTCTTGAGACTCAGGCTGGGTGTCTTCCTCGGGAAAACAGAATATTAAGGGTCGACCATCATGATGTTGTATGGCGTATGGTGAGGTCAGGCTGGTTGGAGGTAGACGACAGGAGAATCCGATAGGAAGAGAGAAGATTGTAGCGTGACCGAGGAGTGCGGGGGTGATTTAAACTGTGGCACCGGCGCCATTAAAAGTGGGGGCAGTTGGGAGGAAGATGGGCGGCGGAGCCTGGTCAAAGGGTTCGCCTCTCCTGGTGAGCCTGCGTAGCGGCCTGCTCGCACAACTCCCAGTTAGTTGGCGCAGCGGCCAACTCACACGCCTCCCGTCGACTCACACGCTTGCTCGGACGGCACCTGCAGATGAGAAGCGGGACTCGTGGCAGCACGTAGGTCTAACGCCCACGGTTCGAATAGTCAAACTGTTTGCGTTAACATGACATGTCTTTGTTCCAAAATACCTTGGCTCTTCATTTGTGCAACTTTTCATAAGCAGCTTCTCTCGAATTGAACAAAAAAATACAACAGCCATTTCGTCCCATATCATGTGACCATGCTCAGTTTCATGAATTTCAGGTCAGTTTGGATTTTCTAGAATTTAAAATCCAGGATTCAAAATAATATCATAACCTGCATCATGAAATAAACTTTGAACCCATACATCTTTACTGTTGTAGATGGTAATATTTCTTAAGAAAGGATTTGGTCAAACATTTTGCTTAGTTAGACTTCAGACAAGTTATATATGCAGAGTAAAAAGATAATATATCCGTACCAGTGCATTGCATGATATAGTAACTCTAGTAGGCACGAACAATGTACGAACAAAATCAACAAACGGAGCTCCATTCCATGCTCGTCCAGGTGTAGTACTATTAGTACAGGCAATGGAGTTGACGTGTGACCTTGGGTAGCGGCAACCAAGGGAAGTGAACCGTGCTCGACATGGTAGGTAATGTGGGCGAGTTGCTAAAGCATCCCTCCATTGTTCATCGTTCTCATCATGGACCGGGGACATGAGGGGAATTTACTTGGGCTAGAATTCTGGCCGCCAGATATTCCGACTCGAAACGCAGATGCTCGAGTGGAGGCACGAAGTTTAATATCGCGGTTCTTTCGGTTGGGGTTGGCTAATGTGCGTACCACACACACCACCAGCAGGACACAAGCCCGGGTCTGGCTGGTACGGCTTCGGGTGCTACCATTCGAGAATGCGAAAGGAATCTTTTTTTAAATTGCTGGACGAATCTATATGTATTACTACTACGAGTCTATAATGCCCTTATTTTCCTTGCAAGTAACTGGTCATTCCAAAAGGCACGGTAATTGATTTTTGACGAGTTCTTGAATTATAGTGAGTTCGTGATATAGTGATCTCAACTTGGACGTATGACCATGCATGCATGACACGAATTCAAAAATAAAATCTAAGCCATGCATGGTCCTCAATTCAATATTTAAAATGCACAATTTTTTGAAACATGAATATTAAGTCTAGTACTATGTACATGCAAATGTTGTGTTTTGGTTTCTCCTGTTGGAAATATGCCCTAGAAGCAATAATAAAATGGTTATTATTATATTTCTTTGTTCATGATAATTGTCTATTGTTCATGCTTTAATTGTATTATCCGAAAACAATAATGCATGTGTGAATACATAGACCAGAACATGTCCCTAGTGAGGCTCTAGTTGACTAGCTCGTTGATCAATAGATGGTTACGGTTTCCTGACCATGGACATTTGGATGTCATTGATAACGGGATCACATCATTAGGAGAATGATGTGATGGACAAGACCCAATCCTAAGCCTAGCACAAGATCGCGTAGTTCGCATGCTAAAGCTTTTCCAATGTGAAGTATCTATTCCTTAGACCATGAGGTTGTGCAACTCCCGGATACCGTAGGAATACTTTGGGTGTGCAAAACGTCACAACGTAACTGGGTGGCTATAAAGGTACACTATGGGTATCTCCGAAAGCATCTGTTGGGTTGGCACGAACCAAGACTAGGATTTGTCACTTCGTATGACGGAGAAGTATCTCTGGGCCCACTCGGTAAGACATCATCGTAATGAGCTCAATGTGACTAAGGGGTTGGTCATGGCATGATGTGTTACGGAATGAGTAAAGAGACTTGCCATAACGAGATTGAACAAGGTATCAGTATAACGATGATTGAATCTCGGGCAAGTACTATACCGATAGACAAAGGGAACCGTATACGGGATTGATTGAATCCTTGACATCGTGGTTCATCCGATGAGAACATCGTGGAACATGTGGGAACCAACATGGGTAGCCAGATCCCGCTGTTGGTTATTCGCCGGAGATATGTCTCGGTCATGACTGCATGGTTCCCGAACCCGTAGGGTCTACACACTTAAGGTTCGATGACACTAGGGTTATAGGGAATGTAGTACGTGGTTACCGAATGTTGTTTGGAGTCCTGGATGAGATCCCGGAGGTCATGAGTAGTTCTGGAATGGTCCAGAGGTAAAGATTTATATATGGGAAGTCCCGTTTTGGTCATCGGAAGTGTTCTGGGCGTTATCGGGACCACCAGAAGGGTTCCGGGGGTCCACCGGGAGGGGCTACCGGCCCCAGAGGCTTTCGTGGGCCAAGTGTGGGAAGGGACCAGCCCCTTGGTGGGCTGGTGCGCCCCCACCAAGGCCTAGGGCGCAAGGGAGAGGAGAGGGGGCAAACCCTAGGTGCAGATGGGCCTTAAGGCCCACCCTAGGGGCGCCCCCCCTCTCCCCCTCCTGGCCGCCCCCCAGATGGGATCTGGGGCTGCCGCCACCCCTAGGGGGGAACCCTAGATGGGGGCGCATCCCCTCCCCCCATATATAGTGGGGGTTTTGGGGCTGCCAGATGGACGAGTCTCCTCTTCTCTTGGTGCAACCCTACCCCTCTCCCTCCTTGTCTCTCGCAGTGCTTGGCGAAGCCGTGCTGGAGTGCCACGCTCCTCCAGCGCCACCATGCCGTCGTTCTACTGCTGGACAGAGTCTTCCCCAACCTCTCCCTCTCCCCTTGCTGGATCAAGGCGCGGGAGACGTCATCGGGCTGCACGTGTGTTGAACGCGGAGGCGCCGTTGTTCGGCGCTTAGATCAGATTCGACCGCGATCTGAATCACTTCGTGTATGACTCCACCAACCGCGTTCTTGCAACGCTTCCACATCGCGATCTTCAAAGGTTTGAAGATGCACTCCCCTCTCGTTGCCAGTAATCTCCATAGATAGATCTTGGTGATGCGTAGGATTTTTTTTGATTTTCTGCAACGATCCCCAACGGTGGTATCAGAGCTAGGTCTATGCATAGTTACTATGCGCGAGTAGAACACAAGATTGTTGTGGGTGTAGATCATGTCAATTTACTTGCCGCTACTAGTTTTATCTTGATTAGGAGGCATCGTGGGATGAAGCGGCCCAAACCGACCTTACACGTACGCTTACATGAGACAGGTTCCACCGACTGACATGCACTAGTTGCATATGGTGGCTAGCGGGTGTTTGTCTCTCCCACTTTAGTCGGATCGGATTCGATGAAAAGGGTCCTTATGAAGGGTAAATAGTAATTGGCATATCATGTTGTGGTTTTTGGCGTAGGTAAGAAATGTTCTTGCTAGAAACCTATAGCAGCCACGTAAAAACTTGCAACAACAATTAAAGGACGTCTAACTTGTTCTTGCAGCATGAGCCGTGTGGTGTGATATGGCCAAAAGGATGTGATGAATGATATATATATGTGATGTTTGAGATTGATCATGTTCTTTTAATAGGAATCACGACTTGCATGTCGATGAGTATGACAACCGGCAGGAGCCATAGGAGTTGTATTATTTTATTGTATGACCTGTGTGTCATTGAAAACGCCATGTAATTACTTTACTTTATTGCTAACCGTTAGCCATAGTAGTAGAAGTAATGATTTGCGAGACACCTTCATGAAGACACGATGATGGAGATTATGATTATGGAGATCATGGTGTCATGCCGGTGACAATGATGATCATGGAGCCCCGAAGATGAAGATCAAAAGGAGCAAAATGATATTGGCCATATCATGTCACTATTTGATTGCATGTGATGTTTATCATGTTTTACATCTTATTTGCTTACAACGACGATAGTAAATAAGATAATCTCTCACTAAAATTTCAAGAATTGTGTTCCCCCTAACTGTGCACCGTTGCTAAGGTTCGTTGTTCCGAAGCACCATGTGATGATCGGGTGTGATAAGCTCTCACATTCACATACAACGGGTGTAAGCCAGATTTACACACGCAATACACTTAGGATTGACTTGACGAGCCTAGCATGTACAGACATGGCCTCAGAACATGGAACACCGAAAGTTCGAACATGAGTCATATAGAAGATACGATCAACATGAAGATGTTCATCGTTGATGACTAGTCCGTCTCACGTGATGATCGCAGACGGCCTAGTCTATTCGGATCATGTATCACTTAGATGACTAGAGAGATGTCAATCTGAGTGGGAGTTCATTAAATTTGTTTAGATGAACTTATTTGTCATGAACATAGTCTAAAATCTTTATAATATGTCTTGTAGATCCAATGGCCCACGCTAATGTTGCCCTCAACTTCAACGCGTTCCTAGAGAAAACCAAGCTGAAAAACGATGGTAGCAACTATACGGATTGGGTCCGTAACTTGAGGATCATCCTGATAGCTGCCAAGAAAGCATATGTCCTTGAAGCACCGCTAGGTGATGCACCCGTTTTCCCAGCAAATCAAGACGTTATGAACACCTGGCAGTCGCGTAGTGATGATTACTCCCTGGTTCAGTGCGGCATGCTTTACAGCTTAGAATCGGGGCTCCAAAAGTGTTTTGAGCAACACAGAGCATATGAGATGTTCCAAGAGCTGAAAATGGTTTTCCAAGGTCATGCCCGCGTCGAGAGATATGAAGTCTCCGACAGCGAGCATATACTCAAAATGTCTGGGTTGCACAATCGCTAGTCTCAGTTGGGAATCTATCTCCCAGATGACGCGGTCGTTGAAAGAATCCTCCAGTCGCTCCCACCTAGCTAAAAGAGCTTCGTTATGAACTTCAATATGAAGGGGATGGAGAAGTTCATTCCCGAGCTATATTCAATGCTGAAATCACCGAATGTGGAGATAAAAAAGGAACATCAAGTGTTGATGGTGAATAAAACCACTAAGTTCAAGAAAGGCAAGGGTAAAAAGAACTTCAAGAAGGACAGCAAAGGTGTTGCCACGCCCGGTAGTCCAGTTGCCGGGAAGAAGCCAAAGAATGGACCCAAGCCTGAGACTGAGTGCTTTTATTGCAAACGAGCGGTCACTAGAAGCGGAATTGTCCCAAATACTTAGCGGATAAGAAGGTCGGAAATGTCAAAGGTATATGTGATATACATGTTATTGATGTGTACCTTACCAGCACTCGTAGTAGCTCCTGGGTATTTGATACCGGTGCAATTGCTCACATTTGTAACTCAAAGCAGGAGCTGTGGAGTAAGCGGAGACTGGCGAAGGACGAGGTGACGATGCGCGTCGGGAATGGTTCCAAGGTCGATGTGATCGCCGTCGGCACGCTACCTCTACATCTACCTTCTGGATTAGTTTTAAACCTCAATAATTGTTATTTAGTACTAGCTTTGAGCATGAACATTGATTTGGATCTCGTTTGATGCAAGATGGCTACTCATTTAAATCTGAGAATAATGGTAGTTCTATTTATATGAGAGAAATGTTTTATGGTCATGCCCCGCTGGTCAATAGTTTATTCTTCTTGAATCTCGAACGTGATGTTACACATATTCATAGTGTGAATGCCAAAAGATGTAAGGTTGAAAATGATAGTCCCACATACTTGTGGCACTGCCGCCTTGGTCATATTGGTGTCAAACATATGAAGAAGGTCCATGAAGATGGACTTTTGGAGTCTCTTGATTATGAATCATTTGACACACGCGAACCATGCCTCTTGGGCAAGATGACCAACAATCCATTCTCCGGAACAATGGAGCGAGCAACTAACTTATTGGAAATCATACATACTGATGTGTGTGGTCCAATGAGTGTTGAAGCTCGCGGTGGCTATCGTTATGTTCTGACCTCATTGATGACTTAAGTAGATATGGGTATGTCTACATGATGAAACACAAGTCTGAGACCTTTGAAAAGTTCAAGGAATTTCAGAATGAGGTTGAGAATCAACGTGATAGAAAAATAAAGTTCTTACGATCAGATCATGGAGGAGAATATTTAAGTCATGAATTTGGCACTCACCTAAGGAAATTTGGAATTGTTTCACAATTGACGCTTCCTGGAACACCTCAACGTAATGGTGTATCCGAACGTCATAATCGTACTTTGTTGGACATGGTGCGATCTATGATGTCTCTTACCGACTTACCGCTATCATTTTGGGGTTATGCTTTAGAGACTGCCGCATTCACATTAAATAGGGCACCGTCTAAATCCGTTGAGACAATATCGTATGAATTGTGGTTTGGGAAGAAACCTAAGTTGTCGTTTCTAATAGTTTGGGGATGCGATGCTTATGTCAAGAAACTTCAACCTGAAAAGCTCGAACCCAAATCGGAAAAATGCGTCTTCAAAGGATACCCTAAGAAAACTATTGGGTATACCTTCTACCTCAGATCCGAAGGCAAGATCTATGTTGCCGAGAATGGATCCTTTCTGGAGAAAGAGTTTCTCTCGAAAGAAGTAAGTGGGAGGAAAGTGGAACTTGATGAGGTGATTGTCACCCCTTCCGAACCGGAAATTAGCGCAGCACATGAAGATGTTTCTGTGGTGCCTGCACCGACAAGAGAGGAAGTTAATCATAATGATCATGAAGCTTCAGATCAAGTTACTGCTGAACTTCGTAGGTCCACAAGGCCACGTTCCACACCAGAGTGGTATGGAACCCCTGTCCTGGAAATCATGTTGCTAGACAACGGTGAACCTTCGAACTATGAAGAAGCGATGGCGGGCCCGGATTCCAACAAATGGCTTGAAGCCATGAAATCCGAGATAGGATCCATGTATGATAACAAAGTATGGACATTGGTTCACTTGCCCGGTGATCGGCAAGCCATAGAAAATAAATGGATCATTAAGAAGAAGACTGACGTGGATGGTAATGTGACCATCTATAAGGCTCGGCTTGTCGCTAAAGGTTATCGACAAGTCCAAGGAATTGACTACGATGAGACTTTCTCTCCCCTAGCGATGCTGAAGTCCGTCCGAATCATGTTAGCAATTGCCGCATTCTATGATTATGAGATATGGAAAATGGACGTCAAAACGGCATTCCTTAACGGCTTCCTTAAGGAAGAACTGTATATGATGCAGCCAGAAGGTTTTTCCTCATCCTAAGAATGCTAAAAAGGTATGCAAGCTCCAGCGCTCCATCTGTGGGCTGGTGCAAGCATCTCGGAGTTGGAACATTCGCTTTGATGAGGTGATCAAAGCGTTTGGTTTTTATACAGACTTGGGGAGAAGCCTGCATTTACAAGAAAGTGAGTGGGAGCTCTGTAGCATTTCTCATATTATATGTGGATGACATACTGCTGATGGGAAATGATGTAGAACTCTTGGAAAGCATAAAGGCCTACTTGAATAAATGTTTTTCAATGTAGGACCTTGGAGAAGTTGCCTACATATTAGGCATCAAGATCTATAGAGATAGATCAAGACGCCTCATTGGTCTTTGACAAAGCACATACATTGACAAGATATTGAAGAAGTTCAATATGGATCAGTCCAAGAAAGGGTTCTTGCCTGTACTGCAAGGTATGAGATTGAGCACAACTCAATGCCCGACCTCAGCAGAAGATAGAGAAAAGATGAGTGTCATCCCCTATGCCTCGGCCATAGGTTCTATTATGTATGTCATGCTGTGTACCAGACCTGATGTGAACCTTGCCATAAGTTTGGTGGGAAGGTACCAAAGTGATCCCGGTATGGAGCACTGGACTACGGTTAAGAACATCCTGAAGTACCTGAAAAGGACTAAGGATATGTTTCTCGTTTATGGAGGTGACGAAGAGCTCGTCGTAAAGGGTTACGTCGATGCAAGCTTCGACACAAATCTGGATGACTCCAAGTCACAAACCGGATACGTGTATATTTTGAATGGTGGGGTAGTCAGCTGGTGCAGTTGCAAGCAAAGCATCGTGGTGGCATCTACATGTGAAGCGGAGTACATAGCTGCTTCCGAAGCAGCGCAGGAAGGAGTCTGGATGAAGGAGTTCATCACCGACCTAGGAGTTATTCCAAGCGCGGTGGGCCCAATGAATCTCTTCTGTGACAACACTGGAGCTATTGCCATTGCCAAGGAGCCCAGGTTTCACAAGAAGACCAAGCACATCAAGCGCCATTTCAACTCCATCTGAAATTATATTCACGATGGAGACATAGATATTTGTAAAGTGCATACGGATCTGAATGTCGCAGATCCGTTGACAAAACCTCTTCCACGATAAAAACATGATCAACACCAGAACTCTATGGGTGTTTGATTCATCACAATGTAACTAGATTATTGACTCTAGTACAAGTGGGAGACTGTTGGAAATATGACCTAGAGGCAATAATAAAATGGTTATTATTATATTTCCTTGTTCATGATAATTGTTTATTGTTCATGCTTTAATTGTGTTATCCGGAAACAGGAATGCATGCGTGAATACATAGACCGCAACATGTCCCTAGTGAGCCTCTAGTTAACTAGCTGGTTGATCAATAGATGGTTACGGTTTCCTGACCATGGACATTGGATCTCATTGATAACATGATCACATCATTAGGAGAATGATGGGATTGACAAGACCTAGTCCTAAGCCTAGCACAAGATCGTGTAGTTCGCATACTAAAGCTTTTCCAATGTCAAGTATCTGTTCCTTAGACCATGAGGTTGTGCAACTCCCGGATACCGTAGGAATACTTTGGGTGTGCCAAACATCACAACGTAACTGGGTGGCTATAAAGGTACACTACGGGTATGTCCGAAAGCATCTGTTGGGTTGGCACGAATCGAAACTGGGATTTGTCACTCCGTATGACGAAGAGGTATCTCTGGGCCCACTCGGTAAGACATCATCGTAATGAGCTCAATGTGACTAAGGGGTTGGTCACGGGATGATATGTTACAGAAAGAGTAAAGAGACTTGGCATAACGAGATTGAACAAGGTATCGGTATACCGATGATCGAATGTCGGGCAAGTACTATACCGATAGACAAAAGGAATCGTATACAGGATTGATTGAATCCTTGACATCGTAGTTCATCCGATGAGATCATTGTGGAACATGTGGGAGCCAAAATGGGTATCAAGATCCCGCTGTTGGTTATTGGCCGGAGATATGTCTCGGTCATGACTGCATGGTTCCCGAACCCGTATGGTCTACACACTTAAGGTTCGATGACGCTAGGGTTATAGGGAATGTAGTACGTGGTTACCGAATGTTTTTCGGAGTCCCGGATGAGATCCCGTATGTCACGAGGAGTTCCGAAATGGTCCGGAGGTAAAGATTTATATATGGGAAGTCCCGTTTTGGTCACCGAAAGTGTTCTGGGCGTTATCGGGACCACCGGAAGGGTTCCGGGGGTCCACCGGGAGGGGCCACCGGCCCTAGAGTCTTGCGTGGGCCAAGTGTGGGAAGGGACCAGCCCCTAGGTGGGCTGGTGCGCCCCCCACCAAGGCCCATGACGCAAGGGAGAGGAGAGGGGGCAAACCCTAGGTGCAGATGGGCCTTAAGGTCCACCCTAGGGGCGCTCCCTCTCTCCCCCTCCTGGCCGCCCCCCAGATGGGATCTAGGGCTGCCGTCACCCCTAGGGGGGAACCCTAGATGGGGGCACAGCCCCTCCCCTCCCCCTATATATAGTGGGGGTTTTGGGGCTGCCAGATGGATGAGTCTCCTCTTCTCTTGGCACAGCCCTACCCCTCTCCCTCCTCGTCTCTCGCAGTGCTTGGCGAAGCCCTGCTGGAGTGCCACGCTCCTCCACCACCACCACACCGTCGTGCTGCTGCTGGACGGAGTCTTCCCAAAGCTCTCCCTCTCCCTTGCTGGATCAAGGCGCGAGAGATGTCACCGGTCTGCACGTGTGTTGGACGCGGAGGCGTCGTTGTTCGGCGCTTAGATCGGATTCGATCGCGATCTGAATCACTTCGTGTACGACTCCACCAACCGTGTTCTTGCAACGCTTCCGCATCGCGATCTTCAAAGGTATGAAGATGCACTCCCCTCTCGTTGCTAGTAATCTCCATAGATAGATTTTGGTGATGCGTAGGAACTTTTTTGATTTTTTGCAATGATCCCCAACATCTCCATCGACAACCCCCCACGCATACTTCATTTATTGATCGATCTTCATTTCTTTGTTAATAGAGCTATTGGTATCCGACACACGCGCGCTCATTATTTCTCTTCATGTCTCGATCTCCATTTATGTCACACCCGCCCTCACACCCTCAACAAATGTATTTCTCACACACAACCTCGTCATGCCCTCCATGAAAACTCTCCCTCTATCTCTCAAGACACGTATGTTTCCTTTGTAAAACATCTTCACCATGCGCGCACACACAAAGTCTATCTAGGTCACTCTTTCGGTAATTATCTCCCTCCAGCCCTCACTGCAGCTTCATTGCATAATATCTCGGTGTATCATCTTTAACATTCGAGTGTACGCTAGGCCACACTCACTCAATATCTCCCTCTATAAATGACTCGATTGACCCCGCTCTCTCGTGTCGTCTCTCTCACACCGAGACGCTCCCACTACACCTCTTGCATAGGCAGAGCTATGTAGATTGTTGGGTGGTAACCCATCGACCATAGATAAAACTGTGAAGCTCTGTCTAGGATTTTTTAGATTATATATATTTTTACATTATATTTTCCCCCACCCTCCCAAACACCGATGGGTTGTGCACCACCCCCACGGGAGAAGATCATGTCCCCCACACCATAGATGCAATATGGTGATACGAGTTCCTTGGAGCGTGTAGATCTAAGATATAGAGGCTCCCAGGATGTCTTAATATTTTTACAAGAAACCTCTATGAGTTTGGGAATTGCACACAATTAGTACCAAAACTACTCAGATGCCCTTGGATCCCATATCCAACGGCCTCGAAGCTCATATCATAATAGCATCTAAGATGAGGGAAGACCTCATATTCTCTCGTATTTTAAAATATCACGTTTTACCACACCTTAGATGTTGTGGTGATACAAGCTCCTCCGAGCCGTTGGGTCTCAGATCCAACGGCTACTTGGTGGTTCGAATGTTTTTTGCAGAAAAGCCCCCAAATAGTTCGGGCACAACCCACAAGCACATAGACTACTCAGATTCCATTTGATCTCAGATCGAATGACCTCGAAGCTCGTATCACCGTAGCTTCCAAGTTACCAGAGCACCTGATGTTTCCTCGCACGGGGTAATATGAGGTGCTCCCACCTAGTAGATTCTACGGTGATACGAGTTCCCGGGAGATCTAATGGCTCGCAGTAGGAATTTGAATCTTTTTGCAATATAGGCCTCAAAGAGTTTGGGAATTGCCCAGAAAGTAAAAATACTATGCACATGGCATTGGATCTTAGACCTAATAACCTATATGCTCGTATCACAGTAGCGGCTAATTAAGCTGCGGGGAGCACCTAATATGAGCTACTAGAAGCCATTGGATGCAAGATCCAGCGGCTCACACGTGGCCTGGAAGTTTTTTCCAAACAAACCCTTGGAGATTTTGGAAATTGCGCATAATTACAAAGAATACTTCCAAGCCATTGGATCTCAGATCCAATGACGTAAAATCTCGTACCACCGTAGCATTTAAGCTAACGAGAGCATGTGATATTCTATGCAGCTATTATTTTTGTTCCTAAACTTGCAAAATATGTGTAACTGCAGCTGTAACTTGTCTAACCGTGCATAGTGTTTGTGCAAAAAACCAAAGCTACATTGAAATATCCGAACAACACATGAGGGTCCCACATGTCATTGATCAAATTTGGACCCGAAACTAACAAATCTAAAGGACGAGATTTGAACAGGCAACCTGGAGTACAAAGCATACGTCGATAGCGTGAAACCGCAATGGTTGTTGGCTTTGTCGCATAACTTGATTTTATACATTATTACGTTGAGTAGAGTATAGAGGGAGTAGCTCGTCAGCACGTGCATGAATGTTGTCTGAGTTACTGGTGGGTCACATGTGTGCCATCTCTCTCTCCTCTCCATCTTGTATAGAGGGAGTGGCTCGTCAACATGTGCATGAACGTTGACTGACTAGTACAACCTTTAGAGGCATGAGCACACACGAAGAGCGGCGCGAGCTTGCCGTGGTGTTATTATAAATAAAAAAATGCTTGGAAATTAGATGAATCTCCTAGAACAAGAGATGGTGTGGCTGGTCGAGACAGAACTAACCACACCTATCCTCTGTGCCACATTAGCATGATGAAGCTGTGTGGCTAGTGTGGTGTTTTCGACCGACTGGTTGGGTCCCGAGATCGAACATAGGTAGTTTGATACAATTTATATTTAAACGCACATTTTTCCTCCGTGCAGAGACGTAGCACACCCTACCGCATGGTTTCTATGTCCTCCCGGGTGGTGCACGCATATTTTATTCCTTGCCGAGACTTGGGATGCCCTACCGCGTGTTTTCTGGGTCCTCCTCGGCCGAAGCAAGTAACCGAGTCGTCAAATCAAAAAAGCCCACCTTTACCGCCGAGTACGTCAGTGAAGCACGGTGGCTAGATAGTTGGGCTAGTGCAATCGATTAGCTAGACTGCCACCACATTTGTTTTTTCACCCCTTTTTTCTCTCCTTGCCGGTTGGTAAGTATAAATACCCACCGATGCGTTTGTAGCGACCAGACCTCAAACAGTTTGATCTCTGTGCATCAGTGTCATCCCTGGATCAGGAATGCTGACACGCACAGTACTTGAATGATTTATAACAGAGTAGCAATCACACACTTATTACATCGATAGTTCAACGATGAATTTATTACAAATAATATGGCTGAAGGCCATCTAATAGATAACAACGGAAGGCTTGGAAGATAAGTGAGTCCATCAACTCCAGGGGCATCACTGAGTATAGAACCACGACCTAAAAGGGCATCTTACTCATCGTCTGAAAAGTCTTCAACATGAAACGTTGCAGCCCAAAAACGGGTCAGCACATGGAATATGCTGGCAAGGTAACACAAGAGATGCAATGAAAGTAAAGCTATACTATATGCAATATGGCTGGTGGAAAGCTCTATGGTTAAGTTTTTGCGTAAAGCCAATTTTTCCCTACTTCAAAGGAATATATTTTAATTAACTATCATGGTAGTTGAAACATCGTTGAGAAGATAGACATCCTCTCAACCCCAATTAAAGTAATCATTCAACCCAACAAAATTAATTAAAGTAACATGATGAGATGCACATGAAAATCCAAGTACTAGATACTCAAGACGTCCATAACCGGGGACCGATTTGTACACTCTGTAGAGGTTTGTGCACTTTTCCCACAAGACTCGATCGCCTCCGTTTGGTTTCTCGCACTGCATGGTGTTTGAGAAACGGATGACCGAGACATAGTCTTTCAGAAGAACTAGCACCTTACGATCGGGCGGACAGTACCAACCTACATCCCCTACATCTGCTAGACCACCACTGTAAGAGTTCGCACGAGTTACTCATACTATGCTAGAGCCCATAATAGCATTGTGGTTGCACACGGAAGTTTCTAGTATGAATAATCTCATGATCCCTTTGAGCCTCGGTGGCGGTCCAAAAGAAAAACAGGCAATCAATGGAATACCCAGATGCCTCAATCCACCCAGATGTGTATTAATGTTGCCACCTTAAGTTGAACCATTAATTAATAAACTCACATCTGTCATGGATTTCACTCACCCAATCCATGTCTACGAGCATAGCATGTCCTAGCAGCAAACGTAGAAGTAACTCCCAAAGGTTTGAATGTAATGCAGGTAATAGGTACTACCTCAAACTACTTCCCAATCCCACAAGTTAATTGATCCTACTCATGCAATGTGTGAGGGTTGGACTAATGCAATGAAAACTGGGTAATTGGAAAGTATGATCAAAGTGTTACTTGCCTTGCTGATGATCCGCAAAACCTAGAGACTCAAAGTAGCAAGCGGCGCACTCCGGGTACTCTATCGCAATCAAACAAGCATACAATAAGTACTTAACTAATGCATGGGTAAAACTCAAATAAGAGATCTAACCAGAAAGTTCAACTTAAGAACTCCGGTTTGCAAAAAGAATCAACTCGAAAGAAGCAACAAAACTCAAACTGCAAAAGAAACGAGCTCCGGTTTACTAGTTGGCCTAAAGTCAAATTTTACAGTAGCCAAAACTTTGTTCCAGTTGATTAAATGTAAAGAGGGCTTCGAGACGAAGATCTGGGCTTTTGAATCACCTGATTCCGACTCTCGAGCAAAAAGAAAAACGAAAAACAAGATCAGGGCAGAAATCGCGATCGGAATAATCACGGATAAATACCCCGAAAAAGAAAAAACGACGAACAGGCTAACGAACGAACGTTCATTGTCTGCGGTTAACTAACAAAAACCGTTCGTTAAAACGAACGTACGGATGAACGTCCGCTAATTAACTAAACCGGCGAAAAAAACGAACCGATCTATTCAAATAAAAAACAGATCTAGGTTTTCCTAAAAAAACCGATCGGTTAAACGGGAAAAACCGAGAACTACCTCGGGCAAGAACTCCGGCGATCCGGCGGGCGAGGCGGCGGGCTCCGGCGGTGGCGGCGCGGCACGCGGGCGGCGGCGGGGCCGTGCGGTGCGGCGGCAGCGGGTGGCGGCGCAGCGGCGGGGCGATGCGGTGGGCGGCGGCGAGTGGCGGCGCGGCGTCGGCTAGGCACGCGGCGGCGGCGACGGGCGAGCGAGGCGGCGGCGACTGCGAGGCGCTAGGGTTCGGCGCTGGCGGGATGAGCGTAACGGGCCGGCGGGGCTGGCTTATAAAGCCCAGTCTCCTGGTCCTTCATGAGTCTAAGTTGGTTGCTATTTTTTTTTAAAAGAGTCCTAGCGTAGAAAAAACGAACGAAAGAAATACCAAACGGAATCTAAAATTCCCGAAATAAATTTTCACCGTCCTCTAGTAATATTTAGGACAAAGTGAACATTTTCCCGGACCTAAATGCAATTTTGAAAAACACGTATTTTTCCTATGCAAATAAATCCGCAAATAAATCCAGAAAAATACCAAAAGTGATTTTAACATTTTTCCTCCGATATTTCTGTTATTTTGCAGAAGTCATATTATCTCCGCTCATATTTGGTATTTAGAAATAGTTTTGGGAGAGAAAAATTATTAGAATCACACTGTCCTCGTACTGGTATTTCGAGCGAACTCGAATACGAAAACGGTAAAATCCCCAACTCTCTCCATAGGTCCTTGAGTTGCTTAGAATTTCGAGGAACTCCACGAACCAAATGCAAATACATGAAATGCAATTATGATCTATGTATAACATTCCAAATTGAAAATTTGGGATGTTACAAACATACCCCACTTAGAATGAATCATGCCCTCGAGATTCGACTTGGCTAGAGAACATGTGTGGGTGGTCGTTGCGTAGATCATCTTCTCGTTCCCAGGTGGCTTCTTCCTCGGTGTGGTGACTCCACTGAACTTTGCCAAACTTGATAACCTTACTGCGAGTGACTCTGCTTGAAAATTCAAGAATCTTAACAGGCTTCTCCTCGTAGGTCAGATCACTGTCCAACTGATTGCTTCTAGGGGTACTGTGTCTCTAAGCGGTATATCGGCCATCTCTGCATGGCACTTCTTAAGCTGCGAAACGTGAAACACGTCGTGCACTCCTGACAATCCTTCAGGCAATTCCAACTTATAGGCAACCTCTCCCATGCGTTCTAAAACACGGTAAGGTCCTACAAATCTCGGGGCTAACTTCCCTTTAACTCTGAAATGTTTAACTCCTCGCGGAGGCGATACCCTCAAGTACGCTCTATCTCTAATCTCATAGGTTATCTCCTTGCGCTTCGAGTCTGCATAACTCTTCTGCCTGGACTGAGCTACCTTCAGTCTATCTCGAATCAACTTCACCTTCTCCTCAGACTCTTTGATTAAGTCTGGTCCAAACAACTGTCGGTCTCCAACTTCGTCCCATGACAACGGTGTTCGGCATCTCCTTCCATACAATGCCTCGAAAGGGGCCATCTTCAAACTAGCTTGGTAGCTGTTGTTGTATGAGAACTCCGCATAGGGCAAGTTGTCATCCCAACTAGATCCATAATCTAATGCACGGGCTCTTAACATATCCTCCAAAATCTGATTTACTCTCTCCGTCTGTCCATCTGTCTGCGGGTGAAACGCTGTGCTAAACTCTAGCCTGGTACCCAAAGTTTCATGTAACTGATTCCAGAACTTTGAGTTAAACTGGGTTCCTCTATCTGATACGATGCTCCTCGGAACTCCATGCAGACATACAATTCTGGTCATGTATATCTTGGCCAACTTTGCACTGGTATATGTGGTTTACACAGGAATAAAGTGGGCTACCTTCGTCAATCGGTCTACTACTACCCAGATTGAATCATATCCTGCTTTGGTCCTGGGCAATCCGGTGATAAAATCCATGCCAAGCTTCTCCCACTTCCATTCGGGTATTGGCATAGGTTGTAACAATCCTGCTGGCTTCTAATGTTCTGCCTTTACTCTTTGGCATACATCACAAACTGCTACATACTCCGCAATATCCTTCTTCATATAGGTCCACCAGAATATATCCTTCAAATCCAAATACATCTTAGTATTTCCTGGGTGAATCGAGTATGGTGAATCATGGGCCTCCTGTAAAATCAACTTCCTAATCTCCGAGTCATTGGGCACATAGATTCGATCCTCAAACCATAGGGTGTCGTGTTCATCCTCATGAAATCCTTTAGCTTTTCCTTCGCTCATCCTCTCCTTTATAGATGCAATCTCTTTGTCAGCTTTCTGAGCTTCTCTGATTTTATCCATCAGGGTAGACTGGATTTCTAGCGTTGCTACATAGCCTCTCGGAACTATCTCCAACCGTAGTTCTCATAGGTCCTCGGCTAACTCCTTTGGAAACTCCTCCATCATCATGGTATTGACATGGCTCTTACGGCTTAGCGCATCAGCTACTACGTTAGCCTTTCCGGGATGGTAATGCAATCTCATGTCATAATCCTTAATGAGTTCCAGCCATCTCCTTTGCCTAAGATTCAGCTCCTTCTGAGTGAATATATACTTCAAACTCTTGTGATCCGTATATACTTCACAATGGTTTCCAATAAGAAAATGTCTCCACGTCTTCAATGCATGCACTACGGCTGCTAACTCCAAATCGTGGGTGGCATAGTTCATCCCATGAGGTTTCAGTTGTCGTGAAGCATACGAAACAACTCTTCCTTCCTGCATAAGTACTTCTCCAAGTCCTCGACGTGAAGCGTCGCAGTACACCTCATAATCCTTATGTTGATCTGGCAGAATCAACACAGGGGACGAGACCAACCTTTCCTTCAATTCCTGGAAACTAGTCTCACATTCTTCTGTCCAACTGAACTTGGTGTCCTTCTTTAACAACTCCGTCATTGGCTTTGCAATCTTGGAGAAATTCTCAATAAATCTCCGGTAGTATCCTGCGAGTCCAAGAAAACTCCGGATCACTCCAACTGTCGTCGGTGCTTCCCAATTGGTCACAGTGTCCACCTTAGCAGGATCTACTACTATTCCTTCTCCGGATATAACATGTCCGAGGAATCCGACTTCCTTCAACCAAAACTCGCATTTGCTAAACTTGGCATATAACTGATGTTCTCTGAGCTTCTCCAATACCAAACGCAAATGCTCTTCATGCTCCTCTTCATCCTTCGAGAAGATCAATATATCATCTATGAACACTACGACGAACTTATCCAAATACTCCATAAACACTTTGTTCATCAGGTTAATAAAGTACGCTGGTGCGTTTGTCAGACCAAACGACATGACGGTATACTCGTACAACCCATACCTAGTGGTAAAGGCCGTCTTAGGTATATCTTGCTCTCAGATCTTCAATTGATGGTACCCTGATCGTAGATCGTTCTTGGAAAATACCTTAGCTCCTTGCAATCTACCGAACAGATCATTGATCATCGGTAATGGGTACTTGTTCTTGATTGTTACTTCATTCAATCCTCGGTAATCAACAACCATTCTTAACGATCCATCCTTCTTCTCCACTAGAAGTACTGGCGAACCCCAAGGCGAAGAACTTGGGCGTATGAATCCTTTATCCAGTAACTCCTTAATCTGCTTCTTAATTTCCTCCAAATCCTTTGCGGGCATCCTATATGGTCTCTTAGAAATTGGCCCGGTGCCTGGCAAAAGTTCAATCAAAAACTCTATGTCTCTATCCGGTGGCATGCCAGGTAACTCCTCTGGAAACACATCCGGATAATCCTTCACTACTGCCACTTCCTCCTGAACAACTCCTGACAAGGAATTTAATCTACTTCTCTTTGACTCATGCCGGGATACATACTTGATCCTTCTTCCTTCCGGTGTTGTAAGCAAAATGGTCTTGCTGGCACATTCAATATTCCCTTCATACTTAGATAACCAATCCATGCCTAATATCACATCCAGTTCTTGAGATTCCAATACTATTAGGTCCGAAGGGAATATGTAATTACCAATCCTTAAGGGCAACTGATCACACCATGACTTAGCCATATACTCTGCTCCTGGTGAGGTTACTAACATGGGCGATCTAAGGGCTCGGGTCGGCAGCTTATACTTATCCACGAATCCCCTTGGAATGTATGAATGCGATGCACCAGTATCGAAAAGAACGAGTGCAGTAAAGGACTTAACTAAGAACTTACCTATAACTGCATCTGGTTGCTCCTCTACTTCCTCCACAGTCACGTGGTTAACTTGTCCTTTGTTGAACGGGTTGGGCTTCTTCCCGGCGCTTCCATTGCTGTTCCCATTCTTAACTTCTGGGCATTCATTGGCATAATGTCCATTCTTCCCGCACTTGTAGCAAGTGACATGGCTAAAATCCCTCTTGGTGGGTGTGGACGATGTAGGGCGGTTCTGGTTTCCATTGGCTCCATTCCCATTTCCATTGCCATTCTTGGTGCCATTATGGTTGTGCAAGCTACTTCCTCCATGGGTATGCTGAAACTGTCCTACCGCTTTAGAGGTAAAGCGGGGCTTCTGCTGTGCTCTAGAATTATACTTTCCTTGCCCATACTTCCTCTTGCAACTCTCAATCTGTTGATGCTTCCTTTCAATCATCAGGGCGCGGTCAACCAACTCCTGGTAGTTATTGAAAGTTGCCACCATCAACTGTACACTCATCTCATCATTCATCCCTTCCATGAATCTCTCCTGCTTCTTGGCATCTATGGCCACATCATCTGGGGCATAACAAGATAGGGTACTAAACTCATCCACGTACTGAGCCACAGTACGATTCCCTTGGCGCAGGTTGCGAAACTCCTGCTTCTTCATACTCATGGCTCCAGTTGGGACATGGGCGATACGAAAAGCTTGCTGAAACTGATCCCAAGTCACATTGGCTACGGGGTAAGTGTCTGTGTAATTCTCCCACCATGCTGCGGCTGGTCCAGACAACTGGTGTGCGGCAAATTGCACCTTCTCAGCATTCGAGCAATTGGCGGTGGTCAAATCCCTTCCAATCTTGCGTAGCCAGTCATCCGCCACAATTGGTTCGATGCTGCTAGCAAACACGGGTGGTTGCAACCTTAAGAAACGTGTCAGGTTGTCCACAGGTGGTGGTGGTGGAGGGTTGTTGTTGTTGTTCTAGTTGTTCCGAGTGTTCTGGACAAGAAGTTGCAACAGGGTGTTCTGTTGCTGGATCAACTGGGTGAGCTCAGGGGGAAACTCGAATTCACGTCTTGGAGGCATATGATGGGTGTAGAGGGAAGAGATTAGAATAGAAAAGAGGTCTAAGGAAAAATCAATACCCATATGCACATGAGACAAACACACAATCATATCACACCAATCAATTTCAATCAAGGTCTTACAAATCTAACAATCGTTACAAAGGTGCTCTAAATCTAATATATGGAGGTAAACTACTAGTCACGTGGTGGTCATCTAAAAATATTGATCGGCAGAGGATTCCATAATATCTGCTCCAACATCATCTTCATAGTCTTCATCCTTGCTATCCTTAGCTTCCGAATCCGTGTCATCTATGATGATATAGTCTTCCGGTGGAATCTCCTTGGGTTCTTCTTCCTCGTCTTCTTCTCCCATGAGTATCCCTAACTTCCGGGTTAAATCATCATTCTTCTCCACAACTATCTTCATCTCCTCCTCATATCCGTTGCGTGTAGACTTGAGTTCTTCTTCTAGCTCCAAATTCCTATTTAGGGCCTTCTTCAAATCTATCATCCCAGCACACATCTGGTGCTCCTGGCGACGAATGTGGTGGTTCAACTCTTTGATGAATGCTGCAATGGATATACCCTTCCGGGTGGTGATCATATCCCAATTCTCATCTCGGCGTCCACAAATCTGGTAGATGGTGTCCTTTAGCTCCTGCTTGTAGACTTCTCCAATCCTTCCCATAGCAATGTGGGCTGCCATACTCCTTCCTAGGCTCCATGTAGGTGCATTAAAGGAAAATGCTATGAGTGAGGTGACGGGTGCGAACGTCCTTCCTGGAACTTGAGCTTGAATCAACCAACGCTCCTCCTCAGGTAGAGTGGCATTGTAGGTTCCGGTGAAACTTGGTAATCCAATGTTTAGACATCTTGTGACTTCCTTCAGGTGTCGTCCAAAGGGTGTATCTTCACCCGGTTGCATGAACTTGTGCTTTGCTTCCACCATCCTAAAGAATAGAAAAGATGAGGAGTCAGAAAAGAGAAGAGTGAACTGTGCTCTAGGGCTTGTCTTAGTGGTCGTGTCCTACAGTCAGCGTGTGCTCTGATACCATTTTGTAGTGACCAGACCTCAAATAGTCTGATCTCTGTGCATCAGTGTCATCCCTTGATCAGTAATGCTGACATGCAAAGTACTTGAAGGATTTATAACAGAGTAGCAATCACACACTTATTACATCGATAGTCCAACGATGAATTTATTACAAATAATATGGCTAAAGGCCATCTAATACGATAACAGCGGAAGGCTTGGAAGATAAGTGAGTCCATCAACTCCAGCGGCATCACTGAGTATAGAACCACGACCTAAAAGGGCATCTTACTCGTCGTCTGAAAAGTCTGCAACATGAAACGTTGCAGCCCGAAAACGGGTCAGCACATGGAATATGCTGGCAAGGTAACACAAGAGATGCAATGAAAGTAAAGCTATACTATATGCAATATGGCTGGTGGAAAGCTCTATGGTTAAGTTTTTGCGTAAAGCCAATTTTCCCTACTTCAAAGGAATAGATTTTAATTAACTATCATGGTAGTTGAAACATCGTTGAGAAGATAGACATCCTCTCAACCCCATTAAAGTAATCATTAAACCCAACAAAATTAATTAAAGTAACATGATGAGATGCACATGAAAATCCAAGTACTAGATACTCAAGACGTCCATAACCGGGGACACGGCTAATCATGATCAGTTTGTACACTCTGGAGAGGTTTGTGCACTTTTCCCACAAGACTCGATCGCCTCCGTTTGGTTTCTCGCACTGCATGGTGTTTGAGAAACGGATGATCGAGACATAGTCTTTCAGAAGCACTAGCACCTTACGATCGGGCGGACTGTACCAACCTACATCCCCTACATATGCTAGTCCACCACTGTAAGAGTTCGCACGACTTACTCATACTATGCTAGAGCCCATAATAACATTGTGGCTGCACACGGAAGTTTCTAGTATGAATAATCTCATGATCCGTTTGAGCCTGGGTGGCGGTCCAAAAGAAAAACAGGCAATCACTGGAATATCCAGATGCCTCAATCCACCCAGATGTGTATTAATGTTGCCACCTTAAGTTGAACCATTAATTAACAAACTCACATCTGTCATGGATTTCACTCACCCAATCCACGTCTACGAGCATAGCATGTCCTAGCAGCAAACGTAGAAGTAACTCCCAAAGGTTTGAATGTAATGCAGGTAATAGGTACTACCTCAAACTACTTCCAAATCCCACAAGATAATTGATCCTACTCATGCAATGTGTGAGGGTTGGACTAATGCAATGAAAATTGGGTAATTGGAAAGTATGATCAAAGTGTTACTTGCCTTGCTGATGATCCGGAAAACCTAGAGACTCAAAGTAGCAAGCGGCGCACTCCGGGTACTCTATCGCAATCAAACAAGCATACAATAAGTACTTAACTAATGCACGGGTAAAACTCAAATAAGAGATCTAACTAGAAAGTTCAACTTAAGAACTCCGGTTTGCAAAAAGAATCAACTCGAAAGAAGCAACGAAACTCAAACTGCAAAAGAAACGAGCTCCGGTTTACTAGTTGGCCTAAAGTCAAATTTTACAGTAGCCAAAACTTTGTTCCAGCTGATTAAACGTAAAGAGGGCTTCGAGACGAAGATCTGGGCTTTTGAATCACCTGATTCCGACTCTCGAGCGAAAAGAAAAACGAAAAACAAGATCAGGGCAGAAATCACGATCGGAATAATCGCGGATAAATACCCCGAAAAAGAAAAACGACGAACAGGCTAACGAACGAACGTTCGCTATCTGTGGTTAACTAACGAAAACCGTTCGTTAAAACGAAGTTACAGACGAACATCCGTTAATTAACTAAACCGGCGAAAAAACGAACCGATCTATTATAATAATAAAAAACAGAATTAGGTTTTCCTAAAACAAAACTAATCGGTTAAACGAGAAAAACCGAGAACTACCTCGGGCAAGAACTCCGGCAAAACTCCGGCAATCCGACGGGCGAGGCGGCGGGCTCCGTCGGCGGCGGCGCGGCACGCGGGCGGCGGCGGGGCGGTGCGGTGCGGCGGCGGCGGGTGGCGGCGCGGTGGCGGGGCGGTGCGGCGGGAGGTGGCGAGTGGCGGCGCGGCGGCGGCTAGGCACGCGGCGGCGGCGGCGGCGAGCGAGCGAGGCGGCAGCAACTGCGAGGTGCTAGGGTTCGGCGCTGGCGGGCTGAGCATAACGGGCCGGCGGGGCTGGCTTATAAAGCCCAGTCTCCTGGTCCTTCACGAGTCTAAGTCGATTCCTATTTTTTTTTAAAGAGTGCCGGCGCAGAAAAACTAACGAAAGAAATACCAAACGGACTCCAAAATTCCCGAAATAAATTTTCACCGTCCTCTAATAATATTTAGGACAAAGTGAATATTCTTCCCGGACCTAAATACAATTTTGAAAAACGCGTATTTTTCCTATGCAAATAAATCCGCAAATAAATCCAGAAAAATACCAAAAGTGATTTTAACATTTTTCCTCCGATATTTCTGTTATTTTGGAGAAGTCATATTATCTCCGCTCATATTTGGTATTTAGAAATATTTTTGGGAGAGAAAAATTATTAGAATCACACTGTCCTCGTACCGGTATTTCGAGCGAACTCGAATACGAAAACGGTAAAATCCCCAACTCTCTCCGTAGGTCCTTGAGTTGCTTAGAATTTCGAGGAACTCCACGAACAAAATGCAAAAACATGAAATGCAATTATGATCTATGTATAACATTCCAAATTGAAAATTTGGGATGTTACAGCGTTGCACTGGTCTTTGGGTGTAGCAGGCACGATAGGATATTTATTTTTTTGATTGACGGGAGCAGGTGCGGCAGCAATTTGTCATGATGTCTACGCCTATAAAATCCACTGCTCCATGAAGTGAAAAGTCGTCGACTAGAGTTTTCCCATGGTGAAAACCAAAAATTCACCCTGCTCCTGGGTAATCTCCCTCCGCCTTCCCATAGATTGCATTTCCTTTCAACCGTTTCGCCCCTTTTGCTTCCTCTCCCCATTGCTTCTACGTGGTTCCATGGCGGCGCACCAGATCATGGACTCTGAGGTGAGGCGCCTAACACAGGAGCTCCATGCCAAGGATGCGGAGCTCAGGGCCAAGGACGTGGAGCTCCGTGAGCTCAAGGAGGAGAAGAGTGCCATGCTTCTCCTTTATGTGCAGGAGTTCATGGAGCATCAAAAGCGGCAGGCGTCCACCACAATGATGCTCGAGGCGTTGGCGGTGTTGCTGCAGAAAGCAGGAGATATGATAGGCGGTCAGGCGATCCGGCTAGAGCGTGAGCGGGCTGAACGTGACGAGGTCCAGGATCGCCTCGAAAAGTTGCTAGACCATGTTGCCAGGCAAGTGTTGTGGCTGCGTGATGCCTACCATCGTGCCAGCGAGACCATGCCGGCCGTCGGGCTAAACCCGTTCGACCACCCGATTGACTTCAATGAGCTGCGGCATCCTGACCTGGTCTTCTTCTTCACCTATATCTCTAAGGAGTTGAGCTGTCTCCGCGCGGTGGTGGGGGCAGAGCTGGATAAGGAGGGGTAGCGGGCATCCGTCGCCGCTGTCGGGCGAATCCTGTCAGGGCTTTGTCACAGGAATCCATTCATGCCATTGGACACCGTCTTTGACGAGCTTGCTCTCGTCGACCGGGAGCGGGCACTATGGGCGGGGGCACCCTGCATCATCACCGTTGTGCGCCTCGAGAAGAAGAGGGACTTCCGTGGTGTTTAGGCGTCCTATGCCTGCTCATCAGCACCACCGTTGGATCAAACTCGGACGGCGCGGATCAGTCACTATAGCACAAAGTGTGCGAGTGTGTTTTGTTGCATTCTCATCTCAACATAGTTGTTCCCTCTTCGTGCATGCTCATCTCAGCACCCCTATTCATGCATGCTCTGCATGCTCCTGGTGTTTTTGTGTTAACCTAGTGTGGGCTCATGGACCCTTCATGCTCTGTAGCACTATACTCTCTGTGCGCTATAGTCCTAGTTATGTTAACATTGATTTCACCGTTCATTCTCAACCGAACAGTAAAAAAGGGGCATGTTACATAATTGTTCATATAGCTGACCTACGCACAACATCTTTTTTATCGTCAAATCTTCCTACACTAGCAACAAGATTATAGTACGGACGTATGAATCACTACACATGCCTAGTAGTAGGAGTACTGTGTAAGTTCAAGTGGATACCATGTTTCGCACTCCTTCGTCGTAAGAGTCGAAACACTTGGTGTAGTCATTTTTTCAGAAACAGTGGACATGATCTACCGTGCGGATCCTCCTCGACAGTCGTTGTGAACCTTACTAGTACTCACTAGGACCGACGTGTCAGACAGCTAACATCGGGGTCCACTTTCCATGCACTAAATTACTCTGTACTGGAGTGCACAACTGCACGGTAGACTACACCGGTCGAAGCACCGCAGTAATGTGCAATGAGCCATCAAATCACTAAACCCCGACCTTTCCAACAGTAGGTTGGACGGACGAAGCAACCAACATTACACTCTTCTCCCTCATCTTCCTCTATTGAAGAAAACCCCAAATTGCTTCTCCCTCATCTTGTTCCTCATTTCTTAAAGAAAACCCCGACGCGCTTCTGCCATTGTTCTTCTCTCCCAAAGAAGGAAAGGTGAGCGCATAAATGGTGGTGCTTCTAGCCAAGGTCCGGTCTTGCAACCCCGCGACCGATCCTAACTCCCTCTCTGTTATTCTTTTGGGTTTTTTATTATGGTTTCTATCCTTTTATTTATATTTGGCAATTTCTTGATGGACCCTGGACCACCGGCCGAAGTGGCGTCGCCTCTGGCCAAAGCAGTCGGGGCTCAGGGTACGAAGAAGCACAAGCACCCTACTGAGACTACCGCAGACAAGATCAAGGCCATTGCCCTGCCAAGCCACCCTCTACGGGATCCCTTGTTAAGCTAGTCCAGGTAATATCTCTTCTTGACGATCTTTTTGGCGATCTTGATCGTGTTTTTTCATATAACACGCAGTACTAGTACTAGTAGTTCAACTTCCTGGGTGATCTTGCATGTGATTTTTGTGTGCCAAATCATAGTTCTAAACTGCTCTTTTGACCAAAAATGTGAGAGGTTGACATACATATGATTTTTGCACATGTCACTAATTTCTTACAGATTACTTTCAACTACTTTATGAACATCAATGCTAGTTGTAGGAAATGCAAGATTTTAGCTCTCATGCCTTTGAGCAGAGAATAGTAGCCTCAATAACTTGTGTCATGGATATTGCAAGTAATCCCTCTGCTCTCATGCCTTTGAAGACATATTCTAGTGTCTTTGTTCACTCATTTCTATGCATATATGTAGTCTTATGTGGAGTATAATATCAAAAATCTTCTTCTATTTCTGAACGGAGGTAGTAATAAAATATTTGGTTTTTGTTTAAATTAGAACAAGGACAGCGGTGGAGATGAAGTTCTCAAAGTCATGCCTTGTGAACTAGAAGAACTGAGGATTATTTCTACTACTAAACTATCCAGCTGTTGTGTCCTTGTCGCCACGTGTGGTGAATAATCATTTTCGTGTAGCATTGTTGTCAGGAATGTTCTCGAGGGTGTACTTCACCACAACAATTTCCTAGTTGTGCCTTCGATTATGAAGGGTGTGGTTCTTGTAAAGCTTCTCAACAAATTTAATGTGGACTGTCTTCATCATCACGTTTATGAGTGGAAAGACCACTCTATTAGGTTCTCCAAGGTTGGTGACGATGCTGGTAGACATCTCTCATGAATTCCATGTCCTAGTCAGTTATGTGGGGTACATCCCATAGGTCGGTTGCAACAAATAGTCTGCAGAGTTTAATTAGTGCAACTTTTCTTGTCTGTAGTAAGCACTACTTGTTTAGTACATGATTAGTGTGTGTGAACCGTAAATTGTATAGTACTACCACTTTTGTTGTGTGGTGAGTCCTGAGAATAGTCTATGTTAATGGTTGTCCACTCAATTCAGTCTTTATATTTTGAAGTGTCCAGATCATCTTTTTTGTGAGGACGGTTTATCAATTATGGTCACACTCCAATATTTGTATGCATTGCAGGGTCTATCGCACCCACTAGGATTCTAGTCCCATGGATGTTTACTCCAAACGAGTTGTCACGATCTTTGGACTATCCTGCTTGTGGGAGTAAATGGGGCCCTTCATGCCACCTTTAATTGGACAATCATAGCAGACCAGGGACGATAGTTGTTGTCTCGCACATCGGTACCACCTTCAGCATCGAATAGACACCTGCCCCGACAGCACTGGCTCTAACATTGACCGTGGCATCAGCTTAGTCTGATCCACCAGAGGATTGGGCACCGATCATGTCAGTGGATCAGGCTGATCTAGCGGAGGATCGGGCACCGACACGGGCACCTGCTCCGACACCGGCACCAGCTCCACAAGGAACACCATCTCCGGCAGTAGCAGTGGCACTACCAGTCGCAGTGGCACGGGCACCAGCAATAGCTCCGGTACCTGCACCAAGACTTGAAGTTGCACCTGCATCTGCTCCCGCCCGTGCAGTGGCAACGGAAACATCATTTGCACCAGAAACAGACCGGGCTGTAGTTCGCACTACATATACAAAAGTCCTTACAAAAACCGACATCTCCACCTTCTTGGTAAGCATTGGCAGCCCAAGTGCTTCATTCTTTTTTCTTTCCATGTTGTTTCACATGTTTCACTATGTTGATCTAACTGTTTGTGTATGTCTTATTGTTTGTAAACAAAGAATTCCTAGAGCAACGAGGGAGTCGTTCAATAATCCGGGCGACCGTGGCCAAGTTTCTCGTACCATGCGCAGCTTTGGCGTGAATGAACCTGCTCAATATACCGCAAGTACAAATGATAGTAGCATGATGATTGATGCAAAAGAATGGTCAAGGTTCAAAACTCTATCAAATCTTCCGGTTGGGGATGTTGTCAAAATCAAACTTTCTCGGCAAGGAGAGTGATACGTCTCCAACGTATCTACTTTTCCTAACCTTTTTGCCCTTGTTTTGGACTCTAACTTGCATGATTTGAATGGAACTAATCCGGACTGATGTTGTTTTCAGCAGAATTGCCATGATGTTGTTTTTGTGCAGAAGTAAAAAGTTCTCGGAATCGCGTGAAAATCAACGGAGAATTATTTTGGAAAATATAAAAATTAAATGTACAAAGATCCACACCAGGGGGCCTTGGGCCAGCCCACGAGGGTGGGGGCGCGCCCCCTGCCCAGGACGCGCCCCCTGCCTCGTGGCCCCCCTGTTGCTCCACCGACGTATCCCCAGATCCTATATCTTCTGTTTCGGGGTGAAAAAAAAATCAAAGAGAAGGAATTATCGTGTTTCACGAGACGGAGTTGCCGCCAAGCCCTAATCTCTCTCAGGAGGGCTGATATGGAGTCCGTTCGGGGCTCCGAAGAGTGGAGATCGTCGCCATCGTCATCATTAACCATCCTCCATCACCAATTCCAGGATGCTCACTGCCGTGTGTGAGTAATTCCATCGTAGGTTTGCTGGACGGTGATGGGTTGGATGGGATCTATCATGTAATCGAGTTAGTTTTGTTAGGGTTAGATCCCTAGTATCCACTATGTTCTGAGATTGATGTTGCTATGACTTTGCTATGCTTAATGCTTGTCACTAGGGCCCGAGTGCCATGATTTCAGATCTGAACCTATTATGTTTTCATGAATATATGTGTGTTCTTGATCCTATCTTGCAAGTCTATAGTCACATACTATGTGTTATGATCCGGCAAACCCGAAGTGACAATAATCGGGACCATTCCCGGTGATGACCGTAGTTTGAGGAGTTCATATATTCACTATGTGTTAATGCTTTGGTCCGGTACTCTATTAAAAGGAGGCCTTAATATCCCTTAGTTTCCAATAGGACCCCGCTGCCATGGGAGGGTAGGACAAAAGATGTCATGCAAGTTCTTTTCCATAAGCACGTATGACTATATTCGAAATACATGCTTACATTGCATTGATGAACTGGAGCTAGTTCTGTGTCACCCTAGGTTATAACTTCTACATGATGAATTGCATCCGACGTAATTTCCCATCACCGATCCAATGCCTACGAGCTTTACCTATATTGCTTGTTTCTTATTTACTTTTTTGTTGTTTATATTACAAAAACTACAAAAACACTATCGTTACTTTTATTGCTACTACCGCCACTATCATATTACTTTGCTACTAAACTATCATGCTGCAGATACTAAGTTTCCAGGTGTGGTTGAATTGAAAACTCAGCTGCTAATACTTAAGAGTATTCTTTGGCTCCCCTTGTGCCGAATCAATAAATGTGAGTTGAATACTTTACTCTCAAAAAATGTTGCGATCCCCTACACTTGTGGGTTATCAAGACTATTTTCTGGCGCCGTTGCCGGGGAGCATAGCTCTATTCTTTAAGTCACTTGGGATTTATATCTGCTGATCACTATGAAGAATTTGAAGGACTCAAAAACCAAGATCTTACCCTCAACTATCAGGGGACGTAAGGAACTGCCATCTAGCTCTGCACTTGATTCTCCTTCTGTTTTGAGTAAACTTGCGACACCTACTACTGCTATTGAATCTGACATATTGTATGTTCTTGATGATGCTACTTCTGCTATATATGATGAAACTACCTCTATGCTTGATACTGTGCCACTAGGTGAATTTCTAGATGAATACATTGCAAAGGTTAGGGAGAGTGCAAATGTTGATGATATTTATGAAAGTGATGATGAAACTACTCCCAATAGATATGAATTGCCTGTTGTTCCTGAGGGATATGTTATGGATGAAGAAACTTCTAGAGCCTTTCGTGCTTGCAATGATAGATACGATCTTAAGAAGTTATTAGCTAAGCTGAAAGAAAAGTCCTTGAATGCCAGAATGAAACATTACCCTGCTTTTGCTACTTCACCTATTTGTGTCACTGATAAGGATTATGAATTCTCTGTTGATCCTGAGTTAATTACTTTGGTTGAATCTGATCCTTTCGATGGCAATTAGTCTGAAACTGTTGTGGCACATCTTACCAAGTTGAATGATATAGCCACCCTGTTTACCATTGATGAAAAGATCCGCTACTACTATATCCTTAAGTTGTTTCCATTCTTGTTAAAGGGTGATGCTAAGACTTGGTTTAATTCTCTTGATCCTAGTTGTGTGCGTAGTCCCCAGGATATGATGTACTACTTCTCTGCTAAATATTTTCCCGCTCATAAGAAACAAGCTGCCTTACGGGAAATATATAACTTTGCTCAAACTGAAGAAGAGAGTCTCCCACAAGCTTGGGGGAGGCTTCTCCAGTTACTTAATGCTTTGCCTGATCATCCTCTTGAGATGCATGATATACTTGATGTCTTTTCTAATGGACTAACCGATGCTTCCAGAGACCACCTGGATAGTTGTGTTGGTTGTGTTTTCAGGGAAAGAACAGTTGAACAAGCTGAATTACTATTGAATAATATGCTGGCCAATGAAAATAATTGGACACTTCCTGAACCAGACCCTAAGCCAACTCCGAAGAAAAGAGGTGTTGTATTTCTCAGTCCTGAAGACATGCAAGAGGCGAAGAAATCTATGAAATAAAAAGGTATTAAAGCTGAAGATATTAAGAATTTACCACCTATTGAAGAAATATATGGTCTTGATAACCCGACACAGGTAGTAAAGGTAAATTCTCTCTATAGATTTGATGAAGGTGATAATCCTCGTTATAAGTCTGCTAGCCAATGCTTAGATGAGTTTGACAATTTCATTGTGAAACAAGAAAACTTCAATGCTTATGTTGGTAGACAATTACAACACAATGCTTATATGATTGAACGCTTGAGTGGTTATCTTTCTAGTGCTAAAAGTGAACTTAAACTTATTAGTAAACATGCTTTCATGGTCACCACTCAAGTAGAACAAGTACTTAAGGCTCAGAACGATTTGTTCAATGAATTAAATAGTAAGAATAATGACTATCCTGTTAGAGTGGCTACTAGAGGTGGTAAAACGACTCAGGAACCTCTGTATCCTGAAGGCCACCGTAAGAGAATTGAGCAAGATTATTAGAGAGCTAATTTAGATGCACCTAGTTCTTCTAAGAAGAAGAAAAAGAAAAATGATAGGACTTTGCATGCTTCTAGTGAACCTGTAGCTGACACACCTGAGAATCCCAATGATATACCTGTTTCTGATGCTGAGACACAATCTGGTAATGAACATGAACCTAGTGATAATGTTAATGATGATGTTCATGCTGATGCCCAACCTAGCAATGATAATGATGTAGATATTGAACCTGTTGTTGATCTTGATAATGCACAATCAAAGAATCAATGTTATGATAAGAGAGACTTTGTTGCAAGGAAGCACGGTAGGGAAAGAGAACCATGGGTTCAGAAACCCATGCCTTTTCCTCTGAAACCATCCAAGAAAAAGGATGATGAGGATTTTGAGCGCTTTGCTGAAATGATTAGACCTATCTTTTTGCGTATGCATTTGGCTGATGTGCTTAAAACAAATCCTTATGCCAAGTATATGAAAGATATTATTACCAACAAAAGAAAGATACCTGAAGTAGAAATCTCCACCATGCTTGCTAATTACACTTTTGAGGGTGGAATGCCTAAGAAATTAGGAGATCCAGGAGTACCTACTATACCCTGCTCCATTAAGAGAAACTATGTTAAAACTGCTTTGTGTGATCTTGGAGCTGGTGTTAGTGTTATGCCTCTCTCTTTATATCATAGACTTGACTTGAGTAAGTTGACACCTACTAAAATATCCTTGCAAATGGCTGATAAATCAACTGCTATACCTGTCGATATTTGTGAGGATGTGCCTGTTGTAGTTGCAAATGTTACTATTCTAACGGACTTTGTTATACTTGATATTCCCGAGGACGGTAGTATGTCTATTATTCTTGGAAGACCCTTTTTTAATACTGCAGGGGCTGTTACTGATTGCAACAAAGGCAATATCACTATTCATGTCAATGGTAATGAGCATACAGTACACTTTCCGAGGAAACAACCTCAGGTCTACAGTATCAATTATATTGGAAAAACGTCAACTATCACTATTGGAGGTTTTGAGTTTCCTATTCCTACTATCAAGAAGGCATATGATATCCTTATTGCTGGGGACATACATATCCCCATTGAGGTAATCTAGTGTTATTCGAAAATTCTCCGGTTTGATGTTACTCGGAAATAGTATATTAACAAGACCTGATCAACCTTGTTAATGGATTCCTTTTGATGAGCATGGGATAGGTGAATCTAGATAGCACAAACCTTCTGTACCCTCCTTTTACTTTCTGTTAATTAGGTTAAATAAAAGAAAATTAGCATTGTCTGTCTATTTCGAGACTTATCCGTGCAATAAAAAAATATCCTGAAAATAAAAGTTCTCCAAATGCCATGAAAATGAAATATGATTTTTTCTAGAATATTTAAGAAAATATGGCACTGAACACACATCGAGGGGAGCCAGCACGAGACCACGAGGGCACAGGGCGCGCCCCCCTGCCCAGGGCACGCCCCTGCCTCGTGAGCCCCACGTGGCCCCCCTCCACTTATCCTTTCACCCATGCTCTTCTTCTTCCCCCCAAAAAAATCCCTAACCAGCCCAAACCCGAGTTCTAGCTCATTTTGCTGCCATTTTCGATCTCCTTGCTCAAAGCACCATTCACCAAACTGTTTGGGGAGATTGTTCCTTGGTATGTGACTCCTCCAATGGTCCAATTAGTTTTTGTTCTAGTGCTTTATTTGTTGCAAATTTATGCTGCTGTGGTGACCTTGTTCTTGAGCTTGCATGTCAAATTTTCTTGGTCCCAAGTAGTTCTAATGCATGATATAGTCTCTAGGCACTTATAGGAGTTGTTGATATCAATCTTGTTGAGTTTGGTTAAACTTTTATTGTGAGTTACTAAAAATTTCAGAAAATTTTAGAAAAATGTCTAGGAGAAACTTCCAAGGTGGTCCTTCAAGGAAGCAAGAACCGATGCTCGCGTTCCGTGAGCCGAACGATGAACCACCAAGGGATGCTGATGTGCGGTCTTGTGAATGGCCGTTAGATGAATTTATGGGTCAAGCGGGCATCAAAGATGAATTTTACACATACGCGCGCAACACTGACCTCGAGGACTTCATACAAGGTAAGTGTCCTCAATATCGTGGCCTAACTGATAGCTTTGTGAGAAGGTTTAAATTTTCATCTTCGCGTAATTCTCACACTGTCCTATTTGACCTTTATGATAAATCCTATACCATGGATTTAGAGGATTTTAATGTTGCCTGCAAGCTCCCACAGTGGGGCAGTATGAGTGATCCTCGCAAATCTGAATTTAGAGAATTCCTAGCTAGTATTACAGTGGGAGAATCCAGGGACGTTACACAAGCTACCACGGGGAGCATACATTTTCCTGCTATTCATTACTTTGCTCTCTTTATTGGTAGATGCATAAACGGTAAAGATAAGGCTTGTCATATGTGTGTCCCTGATCTTAGTGTTCTCAAGAGTGCCGTACTAGGTGATAGGCAATACAATCTGGGAGCTATTGTTGCATGTAGACTATACCATAATGGTTTGCATGGAGATTTATTTGGTGGGATCTATGCTACTCGCATAGCCCGATATCTTGGTGTGTCTGTGCACACGTATGATGAACCTTAACCTCCTGCTTATTTAGACTGTCATGCTATGGCTAGTCACCGGTTCATAGAGTGGGATAATCAAACCCTCAAATATCGACTAATCTTTAACAGGCAGCATGCCATCCATATTGTTCTTCCTGCCCCTACTTTGTTTAACTTTCAGGAAAAAGGAAGATACACTATAACTATGGAGGAGGCAAATGCCTATTGTAACATGACGGAGGCAACCCGCCTTCGAGCTGCAGCTCAGCATGCAGAATCTGCTGCATCTCAGTACGACCCCAACTACAACTTTGGATATCCGTTAGGCCAATACTGGCCATAGACCAACTTAGGCCGAAAGCCTAAGCTTGGGGGAGTACGTGTTTCTCACCGACTTTACATTCATGTTCACACACTTATTCTAGTTGTCGATGCTCACACTCTTTCACTGTACCATCCATGCTTAGTTACAATTTCTTTTTCTTAGTCTTTTTCTTGTGTGCTAGAAAACCCAGAAAAACAAAAAAATTATATTAGTTGTAGCTTCTAGCTAGTTTACTTTCTTTGCTTGTAGAAGTAGTAACTAAAAATGAAAACCCAAAAAGATTTCTCATTCTTCTTTTGCTTGTTGGGAGCTTTCCCGTGTAAATAGTTTCTTTTATTTTCTTTAGGGGTTGAGAGTAGAAGACCATGATTAAAATGCTTATTGGCGCTCATATGCTTTGTTGTTGATTTAACCTTGAGCCATATTACCTTGTCTTCTCTCTTGTATTAAATGTCTGCAGATTCCAGCTTAGTCCAATGCACATGCATTATTATTATTTTCCACACCGTTTGGTCGTGCGAGTGAAAGGCAATAAGGATGATATATGATGAACTAATTGAGATGAGAAAAGCTGGTATGAACTCGACTTCTCTTGTTTTTATAAATATGATGGCTCGTCGTTCCTAATTCAGCTTGTTATGAATGAAACATGTTTGCAATGACAATTAGAGATCATAGCTGCTTATGCCATGCTTAATTAGCTGAGAGTTTATAATGGTCTATCTTGCGTGCGAACATGATATTAAAATGGTTGTGATGTGGTATGATGGGTGGTATCCTCCTTTGAACGATTTAAGTGATCTGACTTGGCACATGTTCACGCATGTAGTTGAAACAAATCAACATAGCCTCCACGATATTTATGTTCATGGTGATTTATATCCTACTCATGCTTGCATTCATTGTTGATTAATTTTAATGCATGTTCATGACCGTTGTTTCTCTCTAGCTGGTCACTTCCCAGTCTCTTTCTAGCCTTCACCTGTATTAAGCAGGAATACTGCTTGTGCATCCACTTCCATAAACCCCAAAGTTATTCCACATGAGTCCACCATACCTTCCTATATGCGGTATTTACCTGCCATTCCAAGTAAATTTGTATGTGCTAAACTCTAAACCTTCAAATGAAATTCTGTTTTGTATGCTCGAATAGCTCATGTATCAACTAGGGCTGCCTATATCTTCCATGCTAGGTGGGTTATTCTCACGACGAGTGGACTCCGCTCATCATTCATGAGAAAATGGCTGGTAACCGGGATGCCCAGTCCCATGCTCAAAATCATAATAATTAAACAAAACTCCCCTAGGGCTGTTGCTGGTTTGGACGGTACCCGCTGTTTCGGGCTAGCCATGGAGTGTGCTTGTTGGTGGTTGGGGGAGTATAAACTTTACCATTCTGTTTGGGAACCGCCTATAATGTGCGTAGCATGGGAGATATCGAGATTCCTAGTTGTTATGTTGACAATGAAGGTATACCGCTCAAAATGTTATTCAATCTCTATTTAAAAAACGAGCTCTGGCACCTCTACAAATCCCTGCTTCCCTCTGCGAAGGGCCTATCTATTTACTTTTATGCAGAGTCATCATCCTCTTAATCAAGGAGCACTAGTAGGAGATCACCTCTATCGTTGCATGTAGTACTATTAATTTGCTTTGAGTATGATCATGACTGGATCTCCTTTACCATGAATTACAATGTCTAGTTAGTCCTTGATCTTTAAAGGTGCTCTGCATTTATGTTTTGCGGTCTTAGAAAGGGCTAGCGAGATACCATCTTGTTATATCGTATCATGATTGTTTTGAGAAGTGTTGTCATCCGAGGTTTATTATTATTGCTTGCTAGTTGATTATGCTATTGATGTCAGTAGTCTTGAGACCTGAAAGTTATTGTAAATGTGGTGAGTTCATGATCTTGTTGAAAACCTGAATGCTAGCTTACATATTTAAAACAACAAGAGCAAACAGAGTTTGTCAAAGTTTTTCTTTATCATTTTCAGTTTATGAACTAAATTGCTTGAGGACAAGCAAAGGTTTAAGCTTGGGGGAGTTGATACGTCTCCAACGTATCTACTTTTCCAAACCCTTTTGCCCTTGTTTCGGACTAACGCTGTTTTCAGCAGAATTGCCATGATGTTGTTTTTGTGCAGAAATAAAAAGTTATTGGAATCCCCTAAAAATCAAAGGAGAATTATTTTGGAAAATATAAAAAAAAACTGCGCAAAGATCCACACCAGGGGGCCTTGGGCCAGCCCACGAGGGTGGGGGCGCACCCCCCCTGCCCAGGGCGCGCCCCCTGCCTCGTGGCCCCCCTGTTGCTCCACCGACGTATCCCCAGATCCTATATCTTCCGTTTCGGGGAGAAAAAAAATCAGAGAGAAGGAATTATCATGTTTCACGCGGAGCCGCATTCAAGCCCTAATCTCTCTCGGGAGGGCTAATGAGGAGTCCGTTCGGGGCTTCGGATAGTGGAGATCGTCGCCATCGTCATCATCAACCTTCCTCCATCACCAATTCCATGATGCTCACCGCCGTGTGTGAGTAATTCCATCGTAGGCTTGCTGAATGGTGATGGGTTGGATGGGATCTATCATGTAATGGAGTTAGTTTTGTTAGGGTTTGATCCCTAGTATCCACTATGTTCTGAGATTGATGTTGCTATGACTTTGCTATGCTTAACGCTTGTCACTAGGGCCCGAGTGCCATGATTTCAGATCCGAACCTATTATGTTTTCATGAATATATGTGTGTTCTTGATCCTATCTTGCAAGTCTATAGTCACCTACTATGTGTTATGATCCGGCAACCCTGAAATGACAATAATCGGTACCACTCCCGGTGATGACCATAGTTTGAGGAGTTCATGTATTCACTATGTGTTAATGCTTTGGTCCGGTACTCTATTAAAAGGAGGCCTTAATATCCCTTAGTTTCTAATAGGACCCCGCTGCCGTTATCATATTACTTTTATTGCTGCTACCGCCACTATCATATAACTTTGCTACTAAACTATCTTGGTGCAGATACTACGTTTCCAGGTGTGGTTGAATTGACAACTCAACTGCTAATACTTAAGAGTATTCTTTGGCTCCCCTTGTGTCGAATTAATAAATTTGGGTTGAATACTTGACCCTCGAAAACTGTTGCGATCCCCTACACTTGTGGGTTATCAGAGAGCTGGTCCTAATCAACTATAAAATTCTTTAGTAGCAGCACGCAACTGCCGAACTCATTCTAACAGCTGTCGTGCTTTACTTAATTTTCTGTATTCGCCTTGCGACAACATCTAAAACCAGCGCTGTACCGATCGCTTGCAATATTTACCGGACAAAATGCGCTTAGTTAGAACACATGGGCCCCCAAACATGTAGGGCCACCGGCCTGTGGCCCAAAGTCCAGAACTGTCAGCCTATCTGAGTGTTTTATTCTCATATGAACCCCCATATTATGTTATATATATTCCCCTTGTTTTTTCTTATGTATAAAGTTGTGATATAAAATATTTTTATATTTCTTTACAGAGGGAGTATCTCTGTATAAAATATATATTTATGTGTAACTAGTTGCTCTTGGCTTTCTACTTCCTTTCGCTAATATGTGGGGCATCCGTCAACGGGGTCCACGTGACATGCACCAAATTAGAGTGCACAACTGCACGGTAGACTCACCCCAGTCGTAGTGCCACATTAATGCCCAATGAGCCATCAAATCACAAAGCCCCCACCTTTCTAGCAGTAGCAGTAAGCTGGACGGATGAAGCAGCGATATTTCACTGGTCCTGAATCCCCTTCTCCCTCGTCTGCTTGTTTAGAGAAAACCACCTCTCGGTGATTGCGTAGGGTTTTCCCATAAATAACCAGGTACGAATTCTTCATCCATCCCCAATAAATCCAATTCCATTGGTCGCCAGTAATCGTAGGATGGCAGCCGCCACCGTTGATGCATTTTTGTAGTGCCCGAAGTGCGAGGACCCTACAGGTTTCTACGCCATCATCGAGACGCCACATTTGTTCCTTCTCATCCTAGCACATGATTTTGAAACACACATAGTATGTTCCTAGAATCCTCTTTTCTATCAGCGAGGGTTCAGTTTTTGGAACATGTCCTCAACTAATTTGGAAATTTGGATTGCTATATTTGGATAAAAGGTACTAGTACCATGGTCAACACTGACGTGGAAGAGGAAATTATTTCTAGATTTGGATAGCGAATAAATTGTGTTCTCATTTTTTCCTACAGTGCATTCGTTGCTCTACGAGAACACATGTACTCTAGATGGTCCGCCTTTCCATAACTGAATACACCAATTTAATGGTCACATTGAAGACACACCATGGATATAAGGTCCCAGATGGGCTCATGAACCAAGAAGACCGCTGCTTTATTATGGCCGAACTTGGATAAACTTTCTCAAGTGTTACAAACTAAAAGTAGGCACACGAATGTTGATGAAAATAACAAAACCTGATCTCATCTTCACTATGATCTTACACTCCGACGTCATTCTAGTAGTTCATCCATGTTAGTTTTGTATCTGGTTCTTGCATGTTGCCTTGATTACTTATTAATCCACCTATTCTGTCTAACTAATCACAGTTTGACTTTAGAAATAGCAACAATTTGTGATTCCATTCTCTCACGAAGATGCTACTTCTAACTAATATTTCTTATAATTGGTAACACGTGTAGGTTACTACAAAGTTCAGCACACTACTCATTCGTTATTTGATAAGAACTCGACAGCTACTGATGGCACTAAAGTTGACTAGAATGACTTCCACTAGTTCATACACTTTATTGGGCATCTTGAGGTCTTTGTGGGGCGTTTCAATGGTCGAAGGCCACGTGGGATATGTGTACCACTGGTGCACACATTGAATAGGTCCAACTGTGTCAAGAAACTCATGGTACGAGCTGTTTTATTTTATATATGTTGTTCATAAACTGTTGGTTATACATAGTTTTACAGCTGAGATCTTCTTGAAACAGAAACTTCCCAGTTCTATTGTTCCTATACAGATGCATGACTATGGTCAGGTCAGACTTGCGCTTGGTCACAACATGATGTTTATGTCAACCTACTCCATTTCCCTTGGAGGTGAAAAGATACTTATTCATGGGTGGTCTCAAATAATGAAGGCATGTCCATCTTGGAGAATAGGACAGAAGGTTATGCTCATGCTTTTCCTTTGCTCTAACGCGAATATCATGTATTTGACCACATTGTGAGATGAAGCCGCTTTCAGAAGGTTGTGGATGCGCGGGGTGGCGCCTGGGCCTTGTCCCGGTGCATGGTGGTCTCACCCTTGGTTAACTATAGGCAAAGTAGCACTGTTTGAGGCATGCTTTGTACGGTTGAACTTGTATAAGTACTCATACTACTTTCAGCTATGGTTGTTAAGTGCCCCTGCTGGTTTCAGTTAAGGTTGTTAAGTACTCCTGCTGCTTCTATAGTCTGTCGTGTTTCTTCTGTCTCGTCTTTGTCCAGCCGCCAAAACCAAACCAGCGCCAGCGGCACCGCCTGCTTCCATCTCTCACGGCTGGCTGCGCCTCAGCACAAGCATCGCCGCCCCACTGTCTCCTAATTCGTTAACGCTGACGTCAACACCTCCCGGCAGCTAAACTAGTCAACCGTTGTACTCCCCTTCACTCACGACTTCACCGCCGCATCTTCCCTCGCTCCTGTTTGTTCCCGTCTGAGGCCTCACCGTAGTCCTCCGCGCATTTTGGTGCATTGTCGCCGCGTCGCATGTTCAACAAACGAGAGCAATCGGGAGACGACTGTCCGTCGAGAGGATGATAGTAGGGACCCACCATGTGCATGGCCATAAGCAAGCAAGTTCCTCATTTTTTTATATACTCCATTGCCATCGTATAAAAAAGAAAACACTTCCTCTTTGTGGTTTGCTGACATCTGGGACCCACGACATTTTCAGCTTATTGTCAATAGATAAGAGAACTACAAGAGTGGCTGACACCTGGGACGTAGCTGCTCGAGCAATATTGTTTTTTCTCATTGTTGAGATGGAGCAGGGTTTCAACTCGGTTGTGGTCCGTCTAGCCCAGGCTTCTATTTTACGTTCACCACAGGCCAACCCAACTATTTTTTATTGTGAAAATGGCTAGCCCAGTTTATTTTTTCCGAAGAATACCCAATCTAGGCATACCCAACCCACGCCTACTTATTTTGTTCCGCCCTGCTGGGCTGCAACTCTTTCAAGACGGCTGCAAATCTTAAAAGTAATATGAAATGAGCTGTAAATAAAAACACGACAAATTGGCAATTACTTTTAAATTTTTGAATTTTTTCACATTTTCATATTCCTATTTCAATGGGTTTGAACCTAATTTAAATATATCTTGAAAGTACTTTAAATCCGGCTCAACATTTCGGTATTTGAAATAGTTTTACCCCACCAAAAATGGAAATTTTGTATAAATATTTAGCCCCGGCCCTGGCCAACCAAAAGAAAATGGACTACAATAAACAGCATAAGAAATTGCAAATGAGTTGTAAATTATACAAAAAATAGGAAATGGGTTGACTTGTGGGCCTATTAAGTTGACGCATATGCAAGAGTTTTTTACTTATTATATATTTGTCAACAAACTATTCTAGCAAAAGTAACCATTGGATTGATGGATGTCAATCCAACGTCCATCGTGATTCTCAATCTCCGATCTTCTCGCTCGAGCCGCCAAATCCAGCGCCGGTGAGACCGCCTGCTCCCGCCTCCCGTGGCCGGCAGTGCTGCTGCACAGGCCCCACCGCACCCTACTACTCCAACCGCTGGTGAGGCCGTCCCTCTATTCACCCAAATCCCTCCACTATTGTGGCTTCGCCACCTCTGGGTCATTCCCTTCTTCCTACGTCTCGCGTTGGTGTTCTAGGCTCGGTGTGATCAACTTTATCAACAAATGACAACATCGGAAGAGGGATGAATGTGGAGAGGCTAACAGTAGGGACCCACATGGTCCATGGCCTGACGCAAGCAAGTGCCACCTTATTATGCGAAAAAGGAATCCTCCCCCTGACTGCTAGGACCCACCATCAATATATATCTTGGCACGCAAGGAAGTACCTCCTTATTAAGTAAAAATAACGATCGCTCCCCTTGAAAACTGGGGCCCATCATATTTGGAGGTTGACTTGTGGCCCTACTCAGTTGACGCATATGCAAGGCTTTGTCAACTTAGTCAACAAACGATTGTATCAGCGTTAACCATTGGAAGTGAATCCAACGGTTGTCCTACTTCTTCTACCTCTGATTTTCTTGATGCATCCGCCCAAACTAGCACCGGCAGGACCGCGAGCTCCTGCCACCCATGGCCGACTGTGCTCTACCCCCTCCTACTCAAACCGCTAGCTAGGCCATCCCTCACCCACATCCCCTTTTATTCTGCGACGACGACAACCTCATACCGCAGCCGAACCAGTCAACCCTCTTACTCCCCTCCCCGCGGGCATCCACTACCGCATCTTTCCCGGCTCCGCGTCGTTCCCTTCATAGGCCTCACCGTCGTCCACGCCTTCCTGCTCTCGGCGCGGCATGGTCAGCGAATGACAGCCATCAGAAGACGACTGTACGTGGTGACACTGACAGCTGGACCCACCAGCTACATCTTCGGACGCAAGGAAGTGCCTCCATATTAGGTGCGAAAAAATGACCCCTCCACCTGACAGCTAGGACCCACCATCTATATCTTCGCTCAGAAGGAAGTGCGTCCTTAACCGCCTAATAGCTGGGACCCACCCGGTCGAATCATACATAGCATTGTCTATCTGGTCGCGAACGTGTACGTACATACTCGTCGATTAGTGTCTCTGCAACGATGAACCTTGGCCGAGCATGCACCGGCACGTGTCGTAGTAAAGCCCCCAACGTAGCAGTTAAGGAAGTCTTGTCTAAACAGTGTACACGTACGTACTACTATAGGGCAAAAAATACGGCCCTGTACATACATACAGACAGGGTCTGAGACGCGTACTCGCGCATACATACGGCCAGGGCTCGTGTACATAAGACGACAACAATGGCGTCATGTTCATCGGCAGCCAACCGGTTGGGTCGGAATGGAGAAACTGTGCCTTGTTCATCGGGGGGCAACGTAACACGTCCTGTTCTTTGGGAGCCAACCGGCTTGGACACGACAGCCAAAACAGGGCCAGTGTACCGCAAAACGGAGGAAAGGGCCTTCAGCTCAACCGGTTACGGTCAAAACAGGAACTTGTTGATCGGGAGGGATCTTATGATAACGCAAAATGGAGGAAACGGACTTGTGTTGGAGTGCTACCATCGAAACGGGGATCCTGTTCATTGGGAGGAGTGTGGTGAACCGCAAAACGACACTCCATGGGCTACTGTTTACCCACCGTCTACTGCCTCGCTCCACCCTCCACGGGCTACTGTTCATACATCATCGACGTCCTCCTATCTCCACGGGCTACCGTTTATCCATGGGCTACTGTTCATCCAGCCCTCCACCAGCTGCTGTTCAACCATCCCTCCATGGGGTCATGTTCATCCAGCCCCAACTAGCTCAGCTATGTCAGTCTCCTCTCGGGGTCCTCTTCATCCAGCGGCAACCGCCTACTACCATGGGGTCCTATTCATTCAAGCCCCACGGGGACGTATTCATCCAACCCCCAACAACGGTCACTGTTCATGAAGAGGCAGCTGCAGGTTCAATCGACTTTAGTTAGTAGTAGTAACGAAGGAATCGCTCGGGTTCAGTTAAAAGATAGGGATCAATCGCTCGGGTTCAGTAACGTTGCTAGTGCAATCGCTCAGGTTCAGTAAGTGAATGCCTCGCTCGAGTTTAGTTAGAGCCCAACGCCTCGCACATACACGCGACGTGTATGAGAGAAACACACAAACCTTCGTGCATTGCTCCGCCCCGACCACCCACAGTAACAAGGAACTCCCTGATATTTCCCTCGCCCTCGCTTCTACCATGATTTTTTCCGTCATGGACGGCCCAAAAAATGTCATGAAGCTGCGTCTGTGGCCCGCCCCAGACGAAAAGCCCATTTTCAATCGTGATTTTTTGTCATCGAAGTAGGATCCCACCACATCTATGATGATATGTGTTTTTTCACAATTATCGACACAGAAGTGTCACAAGTATGACATAATTCTTTTCCGTTCTGGCCAAAATGTCACGAATGTGTATTTTTTTGTAGTGGTATTTTGGGAAAGACATCTCGACTTAAACCAAATGGATAAGGTAGTGGAGGCTGACGAGTGGGGGCATGGGTGAGGTGGGGCCCACCTGACTGGCTGTCTTCTTCCTCCTCGCTGCGCCCCGATGGAGAATAGAGGATGGCAGGGGAGGGCGCGCGGCCAGCAATAGCCCAGCCGGCTCAGGCGTTACCCGGCCAAGGCGAAGCCACCGGCGGGTTCCTGGTGTCGCACCACACCCGACCAGAGGAAAAATCGACGCATGGGAGGGTCCAGGCGACTGTAGTTCGGCGCGGCAAAGAGCAGTGGCAAGCGGCGGCCGTTCTTGGGGGGCGACGGCCATAGAGCCTCCGCCGGTGGAGTGAGGAGAGGGGGAGGTGCCCCGGGTTCTGGGGAGTCTACTGGTGAGGGCTAGAGGTGGAGGAGGGGCTTGGGGATCCGGATGCGAGTGGTGGTCGGCGACCACCACGACGGACAGAGGAGGAGACGGCGAGCTCCAGTGAAGTAGGGAGGCAGGGGAGAGAGCTGCGAGGAGCAGAGGGACTCGGGTAATCTACTTATAGGCTCGGGGAGAGCTCGGGAGCGCTCGAGAAGCCTCGGCCGACTGGACAAGGAGGAGAAGAGGAGCTTTGCATCAAGGGCGCGGCCGATGCGATGCAACGGTGATGAGACCGGACGGGGAACAGACAGGGAAGCGACCACACGGTCACGGGGAGCTCCAGGACAAGACGAGGCTTCCAGAGAGGGAGGAAACAGACGAGCCTGAGGGCTCCACTTGCTAGAGCGTGAGCACACACATGCCGGACGTAGTCACCGCGTGAACAGGTGCACGTGGTGCGCTCTGGATATGTAGACAATGTCTATACGAACGGTCATTCAACATGGATTGCCAAAGGACAAATGAACAAGCACAAGAAGCACTGTTGTCACCACATGGAGCTAGATGACATAGGAACAACAATGTGTTTGTAGTGAAGTGATGAAGATTGGTCCGGAGGAAGATGCTGATATTTTTTTGAGCGTGATCAACCACTAAGTTGACCATCCTTGCAAATTCTGGTTCATTTGGATGAATATAAATAACACTTGCTGTACAATGTGCCAAACTGGACAGAAATTCAAATCTTGAAGTGGCACTCACATGGCTAATGGGAATGGGCTGAATTTTGGAGGAGATGATTTATATGAGAGTATGAAGCAACTGTAAAAGTTTCATACCATTTAGAGATGCCAAAATGGTACTTTCTTCACAAAGCTTCAATCTGGACAGAATCTTAGAAAAATTGCCGAGGGAAATTTTCAAGATAAAATGAGCCAAAATTTTGTGGAGAGGGTTTATTTTGATAGGACCATGTCTTGGTAAATATTCAGCAATAATGAAGCAGTATAAAATATAGTTTCTTCAAAAGCTAAAAATCTGACCAGAAACAAAGATTTGATGCTGAGCTCACATGGAGGGATGACATGAGCTCAAATTTGGAGGAGAGCTATGATTTGATCTTATGAATGATGTGACAAAATTTCAACTCATTTCTATGCCTAGCTAGTACCTTCTTCACAAAATTTCTTTCTGGTCAAAAACTTTGGAAATTAGCTGACAAATATTAACTTGGCAAATGAAGTTGATTTTTGGTATATGACAATGATTTGGATAGGAGAGAATGCCCAAAAAGTTTGAGGTCAATCAGAAAGATATAAACAATACTTCCTTCATAAAGTGCAATTTAGGGCAGAATAGGAAAATGATTATTAATGGATTATTTTTTATCATGGCAAGGAAGGGTTTTGACATATTTCTCGAAGATATGACCCAAGGAAATTTATGAGAATTATTTGGGAATTTAGTGGATGACAGAAATATAGGTTGCTTCACAACCTAGGGAAAATAGGGTTATTTCTTTAATAGAAAAATGAATATCCCAGTAAATAGAATATTGGGATAGGTCCAAGATGGGATATGACACAATCGTGAGATGGTTTCGAGGATGACAAGCCACATGGGAGCCAGAGAAGAGATGGTCTTCCCTGGTTTTAGGACCACAGAGCCATAGAAAAGCAATTCAAATAAAAAATTCACATAAATCCAAAAGAAAAAGAAAGTGCAAAAATATAGGGTGTTACAAACCTCCCCCTTACAGAAATCTCGTCCTCGATATTTTATTGCTCAGGGAACAAGTATAAATATATCTGACTTAAGGAAACCGTTCCAACTTAGGTATCCTTTCTCCTGTGTATATGATATTATTCCCACTGAACTTCATAGGACTCATTGTGTAGCTCTGGGATGGTTTGCTTGATCGTATCCGACATTCTGATAGGTATTACTTCACATGTTCATGTTCACACTGGCTCCAATTTCTATTATATTCGTTGACTTAGCTAAGGTGCGAAAAACTATCATGTCTGAAATATATGTCCATTTGGGTCCACCGCAACATGGAGAATCATAACCATTTCTTGGCGGAATCAGGCTCCTCGCGAGTTTTCCCTGAATCATCTTGACTAGCTCCACAGTCGTGAGTATCCAATCTGTACTAAAGATTTGACTATCGTCTGTCGTAACCACCATAAAGGGGTACGACCTTGCAACCATAGTATCCACACACTTGACTCACGGTGGTTATGGCAGAAGAATCTTGTTCCTTCATTATTGTTCTCTTATCTTTTCCGAGTCCTTTGCTGAAAGAGCTTGGCCATATATATACTCTTAATTCCTCGTGTGACCATAGGTTCTATTAGGTGGAATATTTCGGCAGGCGTACTTTTATCCTCATCTCATGACATGGTAACATCGTTTAAATGGCATGTTCATCGTCTCTCAAGTTTTAACCGTAGGGAAATGATCATCCGAACCCTTGCAAGAAATCGACAAATAAATCAAAAGCCACTTGAACAGTCTTTACAACTCAGATCTAGGACATTATTGAAATAACTCAACCATGGCTCAAGATGACCGAAAAGTAGCTCAAAGCATGAGGCTGCATTGGTAAGAAGAAAGTCTCAGTTTGTGATAGCCTGGGTTATTAGGGATGATAGACTAGTCATATCAATAAGGAATTCCTTCTTTTCCAGAAGCCCATTCGGATAGAACTCCTAAGTTAAGAGTGCTCAGCTTTGAGTAATTTCAGGATGGGTGACCGACCGGGAAGTTGCTCTCGGGTGCGCACAAGTGAGGACAAAGTGCACAGAAAAGACTAGTATTGATATGTGGGGCCAGTCTAGATCCCGCCAGGAGTATCGACCACGGACGGGTGTGTCCGGGGCATTACAAGTTGGTATCAAAGCCAACCCTCATGGTTATACGGATGTTTGCGGACAGGTGCGCAGTCATGTTGTGCATGACGTTTGTGACCCGTCGTGGCACACGACATGTCACATGTGCTAGACTGGAAGCATAGACGTATGTGCCAAGAGGAAACATTTCTGTGGCCCGACGAGGATGTCGGTTCCTCTGAGTGGGGGTGTATGTTATAGACTGGGTTATTAGGGATGATAGACTACTCATATCAATAAGTAATTCCTTCTTTTCCGGAAGCCCATTCGGATAGAACTCCAAAGTTAAGCATGATGAGCTTGGAGTAATTTCAGGATGGGTGACCGATCGGGAAGTTGCTCCCGGGTGCGCACGAGTGAGGAAAAAGTGCGCAGAAAAGACTAGTATTGATATGTGGGGCCCGTCTAGTTCCCTCTAGGAGTAATGACCACCGGCGGGTGTGTCCAGGGCATTACACAGTTCCCTAAGATGGCCGAAAAGTAGCTGAGATCATAGGGCCACTGCCACAAAAAGAAACCCAACAGTTGTATGAGACGGCCGGAACGCTATTCGGAACTCATGGCCGTTGTTGAATAGAGAAATATAAAGTCGGCATCCACCCCGGAAGGCCAGAAACAGCTCATAACATATGCGTGGTGCCGTCACCGGAGAAAAGTAGACAAGGGCTCATCATGATCATATACCAGGTTCATAGGTAATTGTACAGAGCTCACTATTGTCGTCAATCTTCATAGTCATTTGTCACATTGAGGTGTATAACTGGCTTCCTTCTTTTAGCAATACTCATTTGGTTCTCAGATTCTATTTACATCATCATTTGAGTGACGACCTTGTATGTATGCTCACAATGAAAGCATGTGTAGCTAAGCATTTGGTTCCCGAGGGAGACACTTGTGTCTAGACTCGTTTGTGTTCCTGACCAAACTGTTGTGGATCTGATTTTTTAGATGCACCGTCATATGATGTCAACTCTCTATGTAATATCTTGTACCGATGCCATACTGAGGAAGCTTTCACTGAAAGCCATCCTGCCGAGGAAGACCGAATAGCTTGTGCTCGAACCTTTCGTCAGATAGCTTGCTGAAGAAGGTTGGATAGTGTACTTCAGAAGCTTCCCCCTTATTGGCTTGCTGGAGAATACTTGTTACCCTATGTCGGAAGCTTTTGCAGCAACTTACTGAAGAGGCCTGAGTATCTTGCGTGAGAAGTCATCCACTTATCAGACTGAGAAATCTTGCATTGTAAGCTTTTGTGATAGCTTGCAGATGCAGATTGGGTTGCATCCACCAGAAGTTTCTTTTTGTGATATGTAGATAAAATATCATATATATACCTTTTAACATTTCTACTGCCGGTTACCAGTATGAAAAAGGTTGTTCGACTATCCTTCTTGCTGAGCACTGAATTCATAGCATATTCTGGCTTGCTTCTCGGGTATAGCATGTTTCAAATGATACTCATGGCAGAATCAGACCTTGTATATGAACCATACATTTGACTTGCAATACACCATTAGTCTTGCACACAATTTGACTTCTGGATGATGTCATCATTACTGCTATGAAGAGTGCATACTGATGTAGAATTGATGCTGATAATCAAGCCATGGTATCATTTGTATTTAGGCCAGATATACCCAATACCATGCAATCGGCTGAGAATTCCATAATATTTTGCTGCGCTTCCAAATATATGAATTCCTAGTTCAACTATATATACTAGCTAATTTTAAGTACGTTGTACAGTTCCACCACATCTATAGTCAGATGAACTGAACAAAATAGCCCCTAAATACTAGTACTACGGAGGGGCATTGTGCTACTTCCGGCAGCCGATCTCCTCTACCGAGCGCGCTCAGTAAGAGGCAGAGGAGGAGGAGGAGCCTACCGATAAGCTGGACAACTACAATACGGTGCCTGCCGCTGCTGCACATTCAGCGACGCTCGCCGGCTCGAATGCCCACTGCCGCTCCAGACGACCCCTATCGAAGCGGCCTGACTGCTCGTAGATCTCCTGATTCCTCACCTCTGCGTCGCCGTGTGATGCGGCAACAGCTGCGGTAAGACTCTTTGCGTGCTCGACGAGGCACTCCTCCTCCTCCTGCAGGAACTTGATGTAGCGCGTAAGGTCACTAACGCATGTGCGGGCCTCCACCTTTGCCTCCCTACTTCGGGCGGCGGTGGTGGAGAGGGTGATGATCCCGGCGGTCGACGGTGGGCTGGCGGCCACAGCGACTGAAGCTGGCGGAGTGGGTGATGGCCGACAGTGGGGTGGCGGCCATGATGGCCACCTCCCGCCTTCGGGCCGCGGTAGTGGAGCGGGCGATGGCCCTGGCTTTTGACGGTGGTGTGGCGGCAATGGCGGCAGGCAACAGCTGCCGACGGGCAACGGTAGTGGAGCGTGTGGTGGGTGTTCCGCGCACACCCAACAGGGACGCTGCACACACTACACTACACCGGGGACAGCTCCACCGCCGCGGTGTAGCCTCTCAGTTGGAGCTGTCCTCTAATGATGGTGGAGTGGCTGAGCGACAACGACAGACCGATGCCATTGGCGATTGTGGGAGAAGCAGACGAGATGAGCTACAGGGAGGGAGGGGAAAATGCGACGCAGGACTCGCCCGCCGTGAGGGTTTAGATAGCAGATCGGTAAGCATTGGGATTTTGGGGGATTTCGGGGGATTTCACCGAGTCGGGCGGGAGGCTTGGCCGGGAAATCGCGAGGTTGCGCGGGAACGGGCTCACTGACGATTCATTGGCGCCATCGTTTGGCCAAAAGGACGCTCCCGCACGCTGCACAAGCTTGCGTTGTAAGCCGTTTGCAGCAATGGGGTGACAAGACATGCGAGATGAGGACAAAAGGACATGTACAAATATGGTTAATACATAAAAAGTTTGCGATTTAATTACCTACTATACCCCGTCCTGGATTATAAGTAGGATTTAACTAATAAAATACGATGCAAATCACTTGCACAGTTGGTCTTATTTGCCACGTATCACTGTGTCGGCCTCTGCTCGTGTCCCTCGGCAAGCTCTGCTCACCGTTCGGCGCCGCAGCGCGCTGTGCTTGCTGTTAGGCGCCATGGTGCGCTCTGCTCGTGTCCGTTGGCGTGCTCTGCTCGCGTCCGGCAACGCGCTCGGATTGTGGAAAGCTTTTCCTTGCGTGTACAACTGCTATATGCATAGATATATACACACACACACACACATATATACATATATACATATATGGTTGCTCGCCGTTGAGGCGACCGCGAAGCGCTCTGCACGCGTCCCTCCGTGCGTGCTCTGCCAGCGGTTGGGCGTGCGCACGATTACGTCGGGGGCCCGATATGCATGCGGTTGCACCGCGCGCGTTGCTAGGCAATGTAGTTACGTGCGACACGATGGAGTTACGCGCTGCAAATTATAACTGCCATCAGGGCCTGCCTATATTCCTGGCCGTCCGGCTTCCCCTTTAATTCCCGCGACCATTATAACCTTAGTCTCTTCAACCTTTCGATCGTGCCCCACAACACAACAAGCACACCCACGACGACACATAGAGAGGGGATGTCTAGCAGCGCTCCAATGGAGTTCGGTGAACATAAAGTGGAGACCCACACGAGCGAGACGGATATCTCGATGGTGTACACCATCGACCCGGCCGTGGTGGACGACTATATCAACACCGTTGAGCAGTTGCTTGCTCGAGACAAGTACAAGGTGGTCGGCATTGACCTCCAGTACACCGCCGGTCATCCCGACATATATCAGAAGGTTGCCATCGCCTAGTTGTGCGTGCACCATCATGTCCTCATCTACCACTACTACATGGCCACAGAGCCTTGCGGCCGTTTCAACAGGTTTTTCAACAGCACCGACAACAAGTTCGCCACGGTGGAAACCACCGACGATGTAAAAGCGCTCAGTGTTACGGGTTTGGCCTGCCAGAACCTTGTCGAAATCCATGAGCACTATAGGGTTTGGGGAACCACAAAGAAGGACTCCCTGGTTGAACTCGTCTCGGCCATCATCGACCCGTACTATGAAAAGATGAATCAGGATGCCAAGAGAACAAGTCCGGTATCCTGGCACAGGGCCTGGATGTGGCAACTGAATGAACCTCACCTCAGGTTTGCGGCCAAGAGCGTGTACACATGCTATGAGATGCACAGGTGGATCGTTGACATGAGGAAGTTCCTTGTTACCCAAATCGACGAGCCCGGATCGAGCCACAAGTAGAGCAAGCGTCCCAAGAAGTAGATGATGATCAGATGATCGTTTATGCTTGTTGACCATGCATGTAATATATAGTTTACTTTATTGGTGTGTGGAAATGTCATGTGTGTAGTAGCCACCTATGTAATTATGCATGTAATAGGTTACTTTGGTGTTTGAAAATTCCATGGTTGTATAGTAGCCACCTATGTAACTGGATGTTTAATTTGGTTATGCAACCATGTCCTTATAAGTGTGTGTATATATACTGTGTTTTTCTGTATGCATGCAATCCCATCGCACAACACACACATCTTATTACAGGCAACCGTCTGTAGTTATTATCGGTCTTAGCACAGATTTTTGATTTTAGACCTGTTTGCCGCGTATCACACACATCTTCTTATATTGAACCATTTCTGTACTCTTGTCTCAACACAAACAGTTCATCCGAGTGAACCGCATGCCGTATATAGCACACAACTTGATCTGCCTGACCGTTTCTTTTGTGTTGCCTAATCACAAACATTTCATCCGACGGAACCATATGTTGTACATCGCACACACCTTCATCTGGCAGCTCGTTTCTTTTGTTCCTCCTCATTGCAAACAGTCAATTGAACTAAACCGTATGCCCACCATCGCACACGCAACAAAAATCCAAACCGTGTTTAATGCATCCTCCATCGCAAATGTTTTGCACCTTTTTTGACGGGTTTTTTACACCCCCGTTTGCGATTATGGCATAGCACACAACTTCGTCAAAGGGTCTTTGATCGTAGTGTCGCGTTAGCAGCATCCTGCAGTAGTGGTAGCTCAAGTCTCAATTCAGGGGGTTTTGGAAAGACTAATTTAGAAAATACTTTTTGGCCAAAATATTTTTGTAAGAAAATATAATTATGTCTTATACACATGGCATGATCATTGGACAAAACTTTGGATCAAAGAGAAAGAGTACAAGAGTAGGAGGATTTACCTGATTTTTAGAGCACTTGCAAACAGCAAACAGAAAACCAAATCAAGCAAAGTCAAAAACACTCAAAAGTTTTTGTCAAACCACATTTTAGCATGATTATCATCTTATGTGTTATGGCATGGAATACAGGGTGTGGCATACCTACCCCCTTTACAAGAATCTCGTCCCTGAGATTCCCAAATTAGCCATGGAAAGGAATACAGGAACTCGGATCAGGAGTAGTCTTCACATCTTCATGTTGCTTCTGCTTCTGTATGGTTGCTCCTATGATCCTCGAAGCTCTTGATGGCGTGGCTTCATGTATAACGTCCTTCTCGATTCAGGTTGCAAAAGGTCTCTCGCGTAAGTCAGGTTGGCTTGGCATCAATGGCTTGGTGATCGATGTCCTTGTAGAGATTGGGTTAGTTAGGAAGTTGAAAGCACTTCCGGAGCTGTGACTCGTGGAAAATGTGGTGCTCAGTGGGTAACTCAGGTGGTAACTCTAGTTGATAACCGTCTTTTGTTCGTCTTGTAGTGATCTTGAAGGGGGCCAATAAATCTCGGTGTGATCTTCTCTTCGACATGGAAATTCTTGGTTCCTTCGAGAGGAGTGGCTTGCAGATACACCTGGTCTTCGACTCGGAGGTTTACTTCTTAACGATGGTCGTTGGTGTAGTTCTTCCTTCTTGACATGGCAATCTTCAGACGTTCCTTAACCAGCTGAATGGCTATAGTTTCGTCTTCGGGTAGACACGTAGGTCACCAAATAATGATGACACCTAGCTTTTCCAAGTACTCCATGGTGACTTGTTCACAGGGTTCATAAAGTGGGTTGGGTATTGGTGGTGGTCATTCTTGTGTATTGGCCAAGGTCTTCTCGGCCTAAAGTCAAAGCCCATGGTCATGATCCGACCATGTTGTGGCTTGGTAAGGCTCAAGGGTTTCAGGGATTCTAGTGTGCGAGTGAACATTTATCATCTTGTCCTTAAGCATAGTTTCTAAGACGCCAATAGTTGTATCTAGTCATCTAAACAAATCACTTTGTACCAGCGGAAGCATCATCTCATGTAGGTTAACTCCAAACATCACTCATGCTATTCATATCCTCATGACTCTCAAGAGGAGGTCTATCAAAATCATGCCTATCTACGATCCCCAAAATCATATGTATGGCTACCCCTAAGAATCCATGGGTAGAGCATACAAGCTGCTAAGCTCGAATTAAACACCACAATCCAAGTAATCAGCCTATTCTTCTAAGGTCCAAGATAGTGCATCCCTATCCTACGGAAACACATCGTATGCCACTCCAAGATCTTGTTTCCTTCCTATGAGTCAACTCAAATAGCTCATTAACTCCCATCAATCACTACATAATCAATTTATCCAATGTCTATGGTGTTCCACACGATATTCTATTGTCCTATGATCCCAAATACTTGAAAGGGCTATCCTTAATATAGTAAATCCACCAATTTCCATTATCATGGTCGAGTAAACTCCAAGGTCAGGTTTATACAGATCCCTAAATCAACTCTGACATTTAATCCAACCTCCTAGTTTATTGTCCACCGAGAAACATGGTCTCATGATGGAGATCATCAGCCAAAATCCAGTTTACCCCGAACCATGTAGACATACTCAACTAGGATCACCTACTTATATCCAAATGTCATGTCCAACGAGAATTCCTACATGCTTCTCCCAAGTCATTATCGTAATGTCAACTATTTCCTATCAATATCCCTTGGCTAGGTCAAACTCTTATGCTACTAGGAATTTCATCTTGCGATCATAGTTTTCCCACCAAAATCCAATTTACTCCAGGGGTAATGAAAGTTATGCTACTCCATTAACATGATCCCATCAAGTTCATCTACCAACATGAATGCATCATAATCCACCAAAGAGTCTTAGATAATCCCTCAAGGTCACTGATATAGACGCGCCAAGTCATTTGTCCTCTATCCCTATATCCTCAAATTGGTCTTCCCTATGGCATCGTCAGTCCTTGTGCTATATTAGAATGACAATGTGCTCGTTCACTATGTCCACTAGTTCCATAATGAACCAGGGTTGTGCAATGTTACGGAGGCTTAACTGGTTCTCTTGCAATCCTGTGGGTTAAGCACATGGTTAAAGATTCGAGCTGGGGTATCTCGCGAAGTCTCGAAGGGTCTAGGGATGGGTTTCTAGTCTTGAGGGGTAAACATAACTCTATGGGGTTGCACTTGGTCAATGAGACCGCAACAAAAGTCTTCAGTGCCTGTTCGTTGCTGAGGTGGAATCCTTGGTGCATCTTGTCTTGCTAGTCTTATGTTGATGGGAGAGATGAGAGAGGGAAAAAGTAGCATAGGGGATACACGACTCATCCTAACATATGGGGTTCTCAGCCTCAGTAGTCGTGCTTTATTCCGTGTCTCATGCAGTCTTTTGGATTTTCCTCAGGTGTGGCTAAATCTCCTGTAGTTGTTCGATGAAGCGATCTGGGTTGAACCTGAAGAGTCTTCAACAACTTCTCGCGTGTTGAAGTGATGGGGTAAAGGTGGCTGCTCATAGCTGGCATTGACTTGGTCTTCTCTTGTCTTCTTAATCATGATGATCCCTTTTGTCTTCTAAGGCGTCGGTGGTACCAGGTAGGCAATCCTTTATGCAATGACAATAACAAGGCATAGTAGAGGTCCAACATGTCGGTTTCGTTGATGACAACATCGACACCAAGAGCGAGGGATGAATAGAACCATTTTCCTGCTCACTATAGTGAGGTGGACCAAATGGCGAGGTTCTCATCCATCGGAGGTTGCCGATACTACCCCGGTAGTGATAGGATTACTCTATTAGCGATGTATATCATGATCTTGCATATCCTGTGCCCTGGTCATCGTAGGGTAAGGTTGCACCATCTTGGGGGTAATGTCAAATGTGTCACCATCCTCTGGGTCTTGATGGTATCTCGGTTGGCATCATCTTGGCGTGGTGCTGGCTAACTTGTGTTCAGAAGATGTGGGTGGCTGTTTGGCAAGGTGTCTTCCTTCTAGATTATCCACGAAGATTTCATGGAATCCAGTGGTCAGGGGCATAAGGGTTCTAGCGACCAAAAGTTTTGAAGGGGAAGAGATCAATAAGGAAAGTATACCTTAGTTTTCGAAAAATTGAGAAGGGAAGAGAAGTATAGATAGTTATGAAACTAGTAATAGTTTTGAAATTAGTTTTACCCTAACTAATGATCATGCAAACTAAGGCTTCCTACAGACAGGATGGCTCTGATACCAGCTCTGTGGGGACCCCGACTCATAAGTCGTGATCACCGAATGCACGTGTACAGTGATCCCAGAGATCAATGCTCACTAAACACGTAAAAGCTAAATAACAAGAGTTTTACATCCATACATACTGTATTACACAAGTAGGACCATTATGGTCAAGTCTTGAGAATATCATCGCAGTAGAAATCTTTGTGGACAAATTGGACCCATGCCATCTACCTTAACCCTACATGCATTCTGACTGGGAGTGTCATAGCTTGCATGTTCATCACCTAAGAAATCTTCATTATATCCCGTTCTTTCATGCCTGGCCAATAAAATAACCACTGGCAAGCCGATGAGTACTTTGAATGTACTCGCAAGCAACCTAGGAGTGATAACAAAATAATTATGCAAGGCTCTACTCCTAATTTGGCAGTTTTGCGGAAAGTTAGTTTTTCTCGTGCAAGTATGATCAACATTTATCAAGGATAAGAATGCGTCTACAACAAGTATCAGGAGGTTACAGACATCAATATCGAGAAATAGTTATGAACAACTCATGCTCAAGCTCATCGTGACTTGCTCACGAATCACATCTTATTTACCAAACCGTGTTGTTTTCCAGAAACATATGGACATAGTGTATGCAACACCACCCAACCGTCCTTGACCGTGGACACGGCTATTCGAATAGTTTGACACTCTGCAGAGGTTGCATATTTTACCCACAAGATCTGGGAAGCCTTCGTGTCACCCACGATCCCTCAGTACCTCAAGTACTCGGGGGAAGCACCCGATCACTATCTTTCCCTAGGCGACACTAACATAGAGTCCACTCAATTGGTAGCAACCCTCGTGCCCAACATTTCACATCATAAATTTTTGTGGATCCACACTCCCATGATCATCACATACTACAAGCACGGGGTACCAACGGTGTATCCGGGGCCTTGTAAAAACAGTCATGGCAGCCTATCCAAGCACGACCCCATCCCGAGAGTGACCGCGTGTCACCCCGTCACTCGTAATGCGCACGCCATGCTAGTATCGGACTAGGTAATCAATAATGCCCCGTCCCATAAGGGGTAGATTGGTTGCGCATGTTTGGTTGGGACGGTTGACAAATCTTAAATCTAATCCGTCTCTATAAACAACACTTTCATCAAGCCTCGGTACACTACTTCTCCACCAAGTAGTGCCCTAGTTCATCACCATCTCCCAGGGGCATTAGTGGCACCCACTGGGTTATTTGCAAGTATGGCAAACCACACTTATCTCTTTCCATGCATAACCCTGACTCATTTTGCATAGCCAACTACTATAGCATATTTCTACAACCAACCAACACAACTCCAAAACAAAAAATAGAGTCATGTACAATGCAAGTATCAACGGGGTATGCAACGGAGGCAAGCCTAGCAAGGTTGCCATTCGGGATATATCATGCACTTAATGAAACAATGAAAATGCTTCCATGATATAAAAGGATTCAACATGGTCAAATGGTTGCTTGCCTGGTTCATCAGAGTCTTCAGATCGTCTAGTCCTTCTCCAAACACTCCGTTTACTTCGTCAGCTAACGTCAAAGACAATCACAATAAGCAACACAACAAGGCGGAAAATAAAAGTGCTCTAAAAATGTGAGTTGGACTTTTCTAGGATACCTCTGGTCATATGAGAGATGACCAAAGTGGTGTCACTGGAAGTGGATCAATAAGGAATTTGGGACATTTCAATATAATGGAATGAAGGGATTTAATGGATCTGCAAGGAGTCTACAGAATGCCTTTTTATTAAAATGAGTAAAATTGCTCATTAAATCATGAATGCTTTTAGAAACATTTTGAAATTGGTTTCACTGGATTTGGAGTTGAAATGAATATAATATGGATATTTGAAGTGGTCTTAGGTGGATAAATGACCTATTTAATGGACCCATTGGAAACCAAGCACAGTAAAAATGTTCACTATGTCCCATTAAATAGACCTTGATTTATGAAATCTCTAGAAATTTGAATCATCACATTTGGACCTTTGTTGAATTATTTGTGGATATTTGAAGTCGTCTGATAAAAGAAAAAGAGAAAAAGGCTATACCCTTATTTTGCGCAATGGGCAAAAAATAGGTAGTGGGCTGGCCCAGCTGCTCGGCTGGGTGGGCGACAGGGGTGATGCTACCTCTTGAGCATGTGTTGGTTTTCCCTTGAAGAGGAAAGGGTGATGCAGCAAAGTAGCGTCAGTATGTCCCTCAGTTTTGAGAACAAAGGTATCAATCTAGTAGGAGACAACACACAAGTCACCTATTACCTGCACAAACAATCAAGAACCTTCAAACCAACACGATAAAGGGGTTGTCAATCCATTCACGGTCACTCGCAAAAGTGAGATCTAATGAAGATAGTAAAGTAAATATTTTTAGTATTTTAGTTGTATAGATTGGAAAGTAAAGATTGTAAAATAGTAAACGAGATGCAAAGTAAATAAAGGAGATTCAATATAATAGGAAGGAGACCCGAGGGCCATAGGTTTCACTAGTTGCTTCTCTCAAGACAGCATGTATTACGGTGGGTGAACAAATTTATGTGAAGCAATTGATAGAAAAGTGCATAGTTATGAAGATATGTAAGGCAATTATCATGAATATAGGCATCACGTCCGTTCAAGTAGACTGAAATGATTCTGCATCTACTACTATTACTCCACACATCGACCGCTATCCAGCATCCATCTAGAGTATCAAGTTCATTAAGCAAGATTAAGCAAGATGACATGATGTAGAAGGATAAACTCAAGCAATACGATATAAACCCCATATTTTTATCCTTGATGGCAACAATACAATACGTGCCTTGATGCCCCTACTGTCACTGGGAAAGGACACCGCAATATTGAACCCAAAGCTAAGCACTTCTCCCATTGCAAGAAAGATCAATCTAGTAGGCAAACTAAACTGATAATTCAAAGAGGCTTGCAAAGATATCAAATCATGCATATAAGAATTCAGAGAAGAACCAAATAATATTCATAGATAAACTTGTTCATAAATCCACAATTCATAGGACCTTAGCAAACACAACGCAAAAAGTACTACATCGAATAGATCTCCAAGAGAATCGAGGAGAACTTTGTATTGAGGATCAAAGAGAGAGAAGAAGCCATCTAACTAATAACTATGGACCCGAAGGTCTATGGTAAACTACTCACGCTTCATCGGAGAGGCTATGGTGTTGATGTAGAAGACCTCTGTGATTGATTCCCCCTCCGGCACATCGCCGGAAATGTCCCCAAGATGGGATCTCAAGGGTACAGAAGCTTATGGTGGTGCAAAAGTGGTTTTGTTGCTCTCCCCGGTGTTTCTAGGGTATAAGAGTATATATATGCGGAAGAAGTACATTGGTGGAGCTACGAGGGGCCCACGAGGGTGGGGCGCGTGCCTACCCCCTGGGCGCGCCCTCCTGCCTCGTGGCCTCCTCGTGGAGTCAAAGACTTCTACTCCAGGTCTTCTGGATTGCTTTTGGTCCAATAAAGATCATCGCGAAGGTTTCATTCCATTTGGACTCCGTTTGGTGTTCCTTTTCTATGGAACTCTAGAAACTGGCACTGGGCCTTTAGTTAATAGGTTAGTCCCAAAAATAAGATAAAAGAGCATAATAAAGCCCATTAAACATCCAAAACAGATAATATAATAGCATGGAACAATAAAAAAATTATAGATACGTTGGAGACATATCAGGCGACGTCGAAGGCATCTTCCCGTGAGTACGCCTTCACACGGGGAAAGCGGGCACACATAACGCCATTTCCACTTAAACGGGCGGGGCCCACCCGCTGGGTCGCTGACGCATGGGGCCCAGCACTCAGGCCGTCGCTTACCTCCAGCTCAAGCAGAGCAGAGGCAAGGGAGGCGAGACTGAGTGGGCACCGGCGTTTCCCTCCGGCGGTCCCGGCTACCTCCGGCAACGCCGAGTACATTGGCGGGTTCAGGGGTACACACCGCATCCAGAGAAGTGTGCCACGCCCGCTGGGGTTGTCTGCTATGAGCGCAACATTGGCCGTGGCGGAGGCTACAACTGTGAAGATGAGCATGGCAATGCGGCGAGGGATGGGACGAAATGGAGCCTAGTGTGGATCAACGGCGATGAGGAGAGGGCGTTGGGATGGCTAGGGGAAAGGGAGAGGGGTTAGGGTGCCGGAATTTTGGTGGCGGTCAGCGGCTTGCCTTTGGCCATAGAGGAGCAAGGAGGGCGCGGGGAGAGGAGGGAGCTGGTCCAGAGGGGCTCTGGGAGGGAGAGAGGGCAAATGACGATGAGGGAGAGGCCATGGGAGTCTTTAAAAGATAGAGGGCGAGGTGCACCGTGAGCTCGTCCGCCTGTGAGGTCATAGCCATTGCGGGAGGCCACTGGAGGTCTCGGCCTCGAGCCAGGGGTCTTCCTAGGGAAGGTCTAGGACCAGGGGGAGGGATAGAAGTAGCGGAGAGGTGCCGGAGTGGTCATGCTTGTGAAGCCGCTCACTAGAGCTCGTGGGCGGCTGGCGCGTGTGTGAGAGAAAGAGAGAGGGGGACGGGGGTGTGCCATGTAGCGGACATCGAGGTGGTCCTCCTAGAGTGCGGGAGGAGCTCGAGGTGGTCGGGCGCATCGGAATGGGGGTGGCTATAGTGCCCTGGTGCACTGTAGCGCGCTCTAGAGCACGTCTTTGGCATGCCATGCGTGCTCTGGACGTGTCCCATCTTGTCCACTAGCTGCTGGATGGTCTGAGGGGGCCTTAGATGCTTAGAGAGTAAGGTAGAAGGGATGGGTAAGTAGCAGGGGGTAGAATAGGTGTTGATATTGTGAAAATAGAGGGGAAAAGTGGGGTCTTACCTCACCAATGATTGAGCTGGGGGCATGAGTGAGTTACTGGAGGTAGAGGCTGACTAGAGTGATCTCTGGTAAAAAAATGAAGTAAATGGGAATAGTGAAAGTGGTCCAAATGGTAGTTTTGGCAAAGTGCCAGAAGGTGTTTGATGTTTTTTTGGGCAAGTAGATGAATTCCTCTTGTCATGAGACTAAACAGGCTCAAGTGTCATATAGAATTAGGGTGCTCCACCAAGTTTGAGTACATTTGGGTAAAGTTGCCAATGCAACTTTTGTAAACCCTAGCAATCAACATAAATGGCGTTTCCAAGATTTAGTCATGAAAATCATTCCTCCTTGATGCACCACTTGGTGTAGTGTCATCATTTGGGGTTGTGAGCATGTCCCCAAAATTTGAGGTCACAAGGAAAAAGTTGGCAATGTAGAGTTGTTCAAACTTAGATCTGGACAAAGAGGGTTTTGGAACACTTTGATCATGGCATCCTTCTCTCCAACTTGTGGAAATTTATCTAGATGCGTGATTACACCATTTGAGCATGTGCACCAAGTTTGTGAGTATTTGGAAAAGTTTGGCAATGTAAAGTTGCTCAACTTCAAAATGGACAGAAATAGTTTTGAGGGGTTTTGATGATGTTGTCTTGATATTCAAGGCATGAGGATGGGCAAGATCATCAAATATGTTATATCTGACATCCTAGAATTTTATTGGAATTAATGATGAAAATATCCTTTTTATATATTTGAAAAGCTCAAAATATCCAGAAAGAGTTTTTGAGGGATTTGACCAATATTTTGAACATGTATATATGGACCATATATGTCCACTAAGCTTCCCTAAATTTTCTCAAATAATTTTGAAACATTAAAATAATTTTAACATATTAAAGAAAATTTATGGACTTAAGAAAAAGCCTTTAAATAAATTAGCAAAATACGTTTGAAAACAATATTTTTGTGGTTTTACGGAGTCCTATATCTAATAGGTGTCAAACATATTTTAGGAAGTTTTTTCACACCCATAATTAAGTACTTGTAGTTCATGTCTCAATTCAGGTGGTTTTGGAAAGCCGAATTTAGAAAATACTCTTTGGCCAAAATATTTTTGTAAGAAAATACTATTATGTCCTATACACCTGGCATGAGCATTGGGATAAACTTTGGATTAAAGAGAAAGAGTACAAGAGTAGGAGGATTTACTGATTTTTAGAGCACTTGAAAATAGCAAACAGAAAACCAAATCAAGCAAAGTCCAAAACCCTCAAAAGTTTTTGTCAAACCACATTTTCGCATGATTATCATCTTAAGTGTTGTGGCATGGAAAACAGCGTGTGATAGCGGGCGCAACTATCGATAGATTATACACTCTGCACAGGTTAGCACACTGTACCAATACTACGGAACCCAAGGCCTCGTGCTCCCATTCGGGTGGAACAATGGTGTTCCGACAAAACAGATCTATTGCATGACACTCTCCCGGCCTCTCCGACGAACTTCTCTTTGGGCTATGTCATGGGTGGCCCCGATGTCACCTCGTGACATCCAACGGCCACCGTCGTGTCAAAATAAAAACGGTCAACAGGACGTGAACTCAATACCAACCAAGGGCACACAAGGCTCTTGTACACCTACCTGATCTGGGTAGCGTGTGCACATAACCTTCCATAGTTGGAGGAAGCAAGGAGAGGCATGACAATAGACATCATTAAGGCCTTCCAATAAAGGCACATGTGGCTGCACTGGTCAGCTCGGTTTGATGACACTATGACTCATCCAGCAGGTGTTCAAGTTTGATTAAAGTCCGGTTTAACTTGAATGATGATGAGTTGAGCCATGATAACATGATGAAATAACAATGCACATGAACATGATATCAACTAGAACATGGATGGAAGCATAACCATTAACATATGAATCATTGGCATCAACAATAATAAAGCACTTAGTCTACTAGATGCAGATTAACATGGCCATAGCGATGATCATGCATAACACATGTACAATTCATAATAGACGATATTAGTGCCTCGGAGAACATCACCATTACCGGCATATCCTAGTAACAAGTATGACATACGAGAATAATGCTAGCAAGTAGTAACATGCTAACAAAGTGCATAAAAGCATTGCATGATGATAAGCATGGATCCACACAAGCATAACCGAAACAATAATAGCAGTAGCAACTGAGCAAATAATGATTAAATATTCAAGTGGAAACCATGGCTACTTCAAATCCACCATGCAAGTGGCTTTCATGGCTTTCCTTGGGATGAAGAATACACTGGCAGGAAGTGCGAGGAACTCGCGGAACGATTCGCCGGAAAAGTTTCTCTCTCGAAGGGGGCTGATTAAGGACAAGGGCAACATGGTCATTTCCCATACGTGAACACATAGTGAAAATGTTAACAACAAACAGGGCTCTCCGAGACGAAACATGGGCTTTGGAATCACTTGATTCGTAGTTATGGCGTGGAGATACGGACGTTCGAAGAACAGAGACTAATATTTAAAAAGTTTCTCACAAATAAGTCATTGACTGGTTAAATAGAAAACGCGTTCAGGTGAAATACGTCTTCTGCACAGGAAAGCGTCTTTCTAGCCACAGTAGAATAAGAATACGCTTTCCGAAGTGGAAAACGTATTTTGGGGAAGACGTCTCCACTTAAACGGAATGGATAAGGTAGAGGAGGCTGACGAGTGGGGTCTGGGGTGATGCGGGGCCCACTTGGCTGGCTATCTTCTTCCTCCTCGCTGTGCCCCAATGGAAAACAAAGGAAGGTAGGGGAGGGCACGCGGCCATCAATAGCACGGCCGGCTCCGGCGGTAACTGGCTTGGGCGAAGCCACCCGCGTGTTCTTGGTACCGCACTCAACCCGACCAGAGGAAAAACCGGCTTTGGGGAGGGTCCAGGTGGCCGCAGTTCAGCGAGGCAGAGCGTAGGGGTGGGCGGCGTCCATTCTTGGGGGCGACAGCCACATGGGCTCTTGCGGTGGGCTAGGGAGAGGCGGAGGTGCGCTGGGCTCCGGGGAGTCTAAAGGTAAGGGCTAGAGGTGGAGCAGGGGCTCGGGCCGCCGGATGCAAGTGGTGGCCGGCGACAACTACGGCGATCAAAGGAGGAGACGGTGAGCTCTGGTGTACTAGGGGGCAGGGGAGAGAGCTGCGAGTAGCGGAGGGACTCGGTGCATCTACTTATAGGCCCGGGGAGGGCTCGGGAGCGCTCGAGAAGCCTCGACCGACCAGACAAGGAGAAGCAGAGGAGCTTTGCATCACGGGCGTGACCGTGCGACTCAACGGTGACGAGACTGGACAGGGAAGAGACAGGGAAGCGACAACACAGTCACGGGGGAGCTCCAGGACACGAAGAGGCTTCGAGAGATGGAGGAAACATATGAGGCCAATAGCTCCACTCACCAGAGCACGAGTACAAGCACACGCGGTGCACTCTGGCTCTGCAGACCATGTCTATACGACCGGTCATTCCCAATGGAGTGCCAAAGGGCAAATGAATAAGCACATGATGCACTGATACGACCACAGAGAGCTAGATGACATAGGAACAACAATGTGTTTGTAGTGAAGTGATGAAGACTGGTCTGGAGGAAGATGGTGATATTTTTCCTGCAAATGACTACCCCTGCAAATTTTCATCTCATTTGGATGATTATAAATAGCACTTGCTGTATAATGTACCAAACTGGACATAAATGCAAATCTTGAAGTGGCACTCACATGGCTAATGGGATTGGGCTGAATTTTGGAGGATACGATTTCTATGAGAGTATGAAGCTACTGTAAAAGTTTCATACCATTTGGAAATACCAAAATGGTACTTGCTTCAGAAAGCTTCAATCTGGACATAATCTTAGAAAAATTGCCGAGGGAAATTGTCTAGATAAAATAAGCCAAAATTTTGTGGTGATGCTTATTTTGATAGGACCATGTCTTGGTAATTTTTCAACAGTAATGAAGCAATATAAATTATAGTTGCTTCACAAACTGAAAGTCTGACCAGAAACAATGATTTCATGCTGAGCTCACATAGAGGGATGACATGGGCTCAAATTTGGATGAGAGCAATGATTTGATCATATGAAGGATATCACAAAATTTCAACTCATTTGGCTGCCTAGCTAGTACATCCTTCACAAAATTACTTCCCGGCCAGAAACTTTAGAAACTAGCTCACAAATATTAACTAGGCAAATGAAGTTGATTTTTGGTATACGACAATGATTTGGATAGGAGAGAATGCCCAAAAAGTTTGAAGTCAATCAAAAAGATATAAATGATACTACCTTCACAAAGTTCCATATAGGGCAGAATATGAAAATGATTATTAATGTATTATTATTTTATCATGGCAAGGAAGAGTTTTGACATATTTATGGAAGATATGACCCAATTTTTTTATGAGAATTGTTTGGGATTTAGTGGATGACAGAAATATAGGTTGCTTCACAACCTAGGGCAAATAGGGTTATTCCTTTAGTAGAAAAATGAATATTCCCAATAAAAATAATATTGGGATTGGTCCAAGAAGGGAAATGACATGATCTTGCGATGGTTTCGAGGATAACAAGCCACTTGGGAGCATGAGAAGAGATGATCTTCCCAGGTTTTTCAGGACCACAGAGCCATAGAAAAGCAATTCAAACAAAAAAATTCACATAAATCCAAAAGAAAAAGAAGGAAAAAAATCTAGGTTGTTACAACTGTTTTGGGAGATTGTTCATCGGTATGTGACTCCTTCGATGGTCCAATTAGTTTTTGATCTAGTGCTTTATGTATTGCAATTTTTTGCTGTTGTGGTGACCTTGTTCTTGAGCTTGCATGTCAAATTTATATGGTCCAAAGTAGTTTTGTTGCATGACATCGCCTCTAGACACTTGTACGATTAGTTGCTATCACTTCTGTTGAGTTTTGTCCACTTTTATTTTGAGTCACTAAAAATTTCAGAGAAAAAGAAAACCATGAGAAGATAGTTAAGGGGCTCATCAAGTCGTAATACAGAGGATACTCCAGAGGAGAATCCCAAGTACAACCTCCCGCGTGCGGTGGAGGCTCGGCCGTGTGAATGGCCCAATGATACATTCTTGAAGGAGGCGGGAATTTATAATGATTTCTATTATTGGGCGGGCAATGCCAACATCGTCCACTTCCTCCAAGATAAGTGCAATCAATACCTCCTACTCATGATACAATTCCAATTATATGATGAGCCTAAGGAAATGACATTATATGACTTTTGTAATGTTTGCAAAATACCTTTTGAGGGGCGTATAATTGAGCTACGCCCTAGAGACATGGCAGTCGTTATTTCTGAAACTACCGCGGGGGTAGAGAGAGGAGTATCGAAAGCAAGAGTGGCTAGCTTACATTTCCCTATTTTACGTTACTATGCATTTTTTTCCCGGGAGATGTCTAACTGGTAATGGAGAGAGTGGAACTCTGAGTGCACTAGACCTTGCTATTTTGCGCCATGCTTTATATGTTGATAGAACATTTAGTCTATGTACCATAGTCACTCGGCGATTACACATGCACCATTTGATGGGTAGCATTTTTGGCAGTGTCTATGCCTCCCGCCTCGCTAAACATTTTGAGATCCCTATTAGGCATGATGAGGAAGAAGAGATGCGGCTACCCACTAGTGCAGGGTGGTCCAAACGCGACAGTCCAATCAGAGACCGAAACGGTGTGCGATGCATTAATCGCAAACGGTGATGTAATAAAACCGTCAAAAAAGATGCAAAACGTTTGTGATGGCGGAGACATCAAACATGGCTCACATTATAGTTTTTTTGACCGTGGAACAGTAGGAAAGGCTCCTACTGTGTAAATATATTAAGAAAATAAATCACTTTGTACAAGTTACATGTTAAGGGGGGTGAGGAGGTCCTAACCCTTTGGGGTAGGGGGTGGGGTGTATTACAACGAGGAGCTAAGTAAGGGATCTAACAAATTCTAGCACTAGAGGCCTACGAGCCTCCTTTGCCCTGTGCTGGTGAAGTTCAAAATTAGTAATAAATCTAGCGATCCAGGATTGCCTTGAGGGAGTCACAGCGCAGAAGTGTTTGTTGTTTCTTACTTTCCATAGGCTCCACGCAGCAACGAGAAATTTTTTCAGCACCATCTTCGTGACACGACGCTCTTTTTTTCTTGGATGGCTTGGAAGCGGTCAGAGAATGGTTCCCAGTCCAGGTCTAGACGAGCCCAGCATTGACGCCTAAAGGAGCATGTGAATATCATGTGATCGATCATTTCTTCGATATTGAGTCCACACAAGAGACAGTTATGGTCGTCCCCATTGTTGTAATGCCTCCTCTTGAGCATGTTGTGGGTATTGAGCATGTCATTGAAGAGAAACCATTCGAAGACCTTAATTTTCATTGTGCATTTGGATTTCTACAGCCACTTGAAGATCGGGTGTGTCTGGAGTTCACGAAAGTAGAAGTTGTAGTAATCAGTTGACTTGAAAATCGTCTTTCCCCAAGCATAGTGCCACACATCGGAAGTAGCCGTTAGAGGTTGAAATTGTGTGGTCTTGATTTGAATGTCCTGAGTTTCTGCATGTGCTTGCGGAGAGAAGGGGAGGTGGAAAGCCTCACAGATTGACGTGATTCGCAAGAAATCCTTGACCGAAGCATCTTCAGGAGTTGTGAAAGAGTAAGCTTGGGGATGTGAGATCAAGAGGGTTTATGGGACCATAAATCCTTCTAGATGAGTGAAGTGGACCCGCAGACAACATTGACCTTCGAAACCCCTGTAAACGTGGGAGTGAGCTTGAGAATATCACGCCACCAAAACGAGCCAATCAGATCGGAGGCATGCGGGATTTTATCAGTGTAGTACGCATCCCAGGTGAGTTGTACCCATGGAACATCCAATTTGTTATAGAATTTATGCAGGAACTTCATGAGTAGTGCTTCATTTTGGATTCGAAGGTTTAAAACCCCAAGACCCCCTTTGCTTTTGGGCTTCCAGACCATATCCTAAGCTGCCAAGGAATTCCATTTCACCCCTTGGTCAGTTTTCTTGATCCACAGGCAGCGCCGTCTGATCTTGTCCAACATTTCAATCAATTTTGGAGGGAGATGTAAGGTACACATAGCATAGATCAACAAGGATGTAATTCTTGAGTTCAGTAGAGTGAGCTTTCCCGCATAAGACATAAGCGAAAGCAAAGATGTCAGGTTGCGTTCCACTGAGCCGACTCCAATGAATTACGCATGATTATAGTTAAGCGTGCATTGTGTGGCATACAGTCCACTCCAATGAATTGTTTGCGATGAGGAAGAAAAACAGAAAGTTCCAGCCAGATGAAGGTGTGTGCAATATATGACATACACTTCACCCGGATGAACTATTTGAGATTAGAAAACACAACAGACATGGTCAGCCAGATCATGGTGTGTGCGATATACGGCATACAATTCACTCGGATGAACCATTTTCGATTAGGCAACACAAAAGAAACGGTCAGCCAGATCAAGGTGTGTGCGGTAGACAGCATATAGTTCACTCGAATGAAATGTTTGCAATGAGCCAAAAGAACACAATCGATTCTTGTAAACAAGATGTGTGTGATACACGATAAACATGCCACTCAGACGAACTATTTGCGATGAGAAAATATAACACAAACGTTTGCTAAAGTTATTTCATGTGCGATATATATGTAGAAAAACTTTGAAAATGCAAACGAGTTGCATTCGATGGCTAGGAGTATCGCACACGATTTATGGTCCGAGTACTCATGTGCGATGATTAGTAAGTTACACATACGTTTCCTTATGTTGATCATGGAGTCCGAGAAGACCATCGTCGGAAGGCCACCAGCTTAGCCTTTTAGCCTATATTTTATTATAATTGTATGGAAATGTCGCATATCTAAATTTTAAGTCACTAATCATATGTAGGTCGTGTGTGTTTTGGGCGTTGCCGCATGTGGCATCTTAAATTATGTTGAATATGTAAGACAATTTTTAACGGTTGCCATTGTAAATTTGCATCAACGGCGAGTAAAGCATGTGCAGGGAGAGCGAGCCATGACCACCTCAACAGCGAGAAATCACACCTGCATATTGCAATTAAGTACGCCATCCGTGTTTTGTGAGGAGAATGTGGGCCCACGTACGCCATCCTGGAACTGTTTCGGGCTTTGAGCCTAAAACAATCAATAAATTTTTAGCTTGTTTCCCGTCACATTCCAGATTACCACACAACAAGTAATTGCAAATCTGTACACATCGATCAAACCTAAACATGTTCCCACTTAGTCCCACTTAGCACTGGGCTATAACAACTACCTAGTGGAAAATTACTTCACATTCCTCTCCTCATCACCAAAAAGAAGTTCCTTCCTGTCAAGTCGTTCCGCCTTGACCGGTAGGAGTTTCATCAGGTCGACATATAACCAGGGATCAAAGACCAAGGCCTCGGAAGCAGTGGAGTGGTCTCGCCGCTACGCGGCAGCCACAACAAAGATGTCCTGGCGCATCGCGGAGCCCTCGAACGAGCTCTTACATGCACGCAAGGGCTCTCACTAGCGCTCTTGCCGCGTCGGCGATCGCGATGAGCTGGCGATGTTGAAGTCCTTGGCCAATGATGATGACATTCTCGCTAACCTTATTAAGCAGTAGGAGCTGGTCGATAGCTTGATGAAGCTGCTCAAGATTAGCGATGATTCAGTTCAGAAGGCGACCGGCCTCGTCGAGCAACTCATGGGTGACAATGAAAAGCTCCTCAAAGTGCTCGCCGAGATGGAGGAGGAGGCCGCCAGCTGGAAGAAGTTGCATGAGCAGAGCAGTGCCTCGGGGATGACGCTGAAAGCGGTCGTCGAGGAACTGGTGGGTGACCTGAGGAAGCTTTGGATCGAGCGTGAGCTGGAGGTGGAGGAATCCGTGGCTGCTGGCAAGCAAAGTCGTGAGGAATTTGAGAAGGAGTTGGAGGATCTCTTCACCCGATGATCGATCGAGGAGTAGAGACAGTAGTGACCCAGGTCGTTGTCTGCGATTTCCTTCTTCTCTTGCCACCATGTCATCCAGGATTTTCCGCATGTGGCATTTTAAATTATCCATAATATGTAAGACAAATAGTATCCACGCCATTGTAAATTTGTTGTCGTATTATCCGTTGCCGCATGTGGCATATTATTTGTAGTTCAGATTAGAATTATGGACATTAAATGCCTAGGATACTCAATTAAGGTATAAAAGGCCAAATGAATCCTGCTTAATTTTAAATTTCAGCACGGATATCCTCTCCTTCCATGTTGCCTATAGAAAAAATACAAGGTGAGAAGAGGCAGCGATTATAATTTCGCCCATAAGGGGGACACATTTCCTAATCGGAACCACAAGGCTTCTTGAGAGAAGCCACAATTTGTAAGAGGCTTCTAATAAAACTTGCCCCAAAATGGACAATTTTGTCAGGACATATATGTGTCGTGTCGTGACACCATGCCAAGTTTCACCGTTTCGGGTGAGTTTTGGATTTACGAGGATTTAAAAACCGAGATTCCCAATGTCCGAGGCTGAGCTAGACACTATGACAGTTGTAATTCATTCCCATTCTTTCCATGGGACCTAGACACGCATCCAAGGACAAATGTATGATTTTTGTAGCCATTTTGGTGCACTAATTTGAATTATGATCATTAAACTAATGCTTATAATGCTTAATTATAATGTATAAAAAAGGCCAAAGGACCCCTGGATATTTAAAGCGGTTCTGGTCAATCGTGTGTCACCCGTGGGTTAGCACTGCGCGTATGCGTCGTGCTAGCTGACGCTTCCTTCTTTATTAAGTTTTCCATATTAATGGTGTTATATATCCAAACACTCTACCGTTTCCCGGCACTCCTCCCATCGGTTTCCCGCCTCTTCTCCCATCAGTTTCCCGCTGCAAGTGTAAGTGCTCATAAAAGGCTAGGCAGTGACACACCAGCCATGTAAAGATTGCACTCAGTTTCTAAAAACACAAACATGTGTGATAGTAGGGAGTAGGTCCCATATGGTGACAAGTGTGAAACACCTTAAAGGCCAGGAGGAATGTTTTATCAGCAAGCAACGCCTTGCCATATGCGAACCTAGTCGAATATAACCTAGAAGTTTAGCATGTTGGGTCTGAAGTAGCCTAAAGATGGATGACCCAGTGGGAAGTTGCATATCGCAAGCTTATTAAAGTGCTATGAATATGATCAGGTGTCTGTGATGACTTGTCATAACGATTACATAAACCTTGGGATCCTTGTTTTGGTAATTTAATACTCTTTTTTCGTTATTTCTTGTTCTAAAAAATCAGAGTATGATCAAGATATATCCCACGTAATCTATTCCTTCGGACCAACGTACGAGAAGGGTTTGACCATGGCGGTTTCCTATCCACTCTGTGTGCCACGTTAAAGCAAATCAAGTTTGAGCACATGCGTTGGACGACGCCGCCGCCCCCTCCCCCGGGTTTGACTATGACGGTTTCCTCTTCCTATGGTGTGCCATGTTAGAGCAAATCAAGTTTGAGCACATGCGCTGGACGACGCCCTGCTACCCCCAGCCCACGCGCCTCGAAGTTGCAGAATTGACATCATACGTCTTTAACCTGGCTGGGGAGGTACAATGTTACCCATGCATATTTTCGGTCCTTATGCAGGGTATAGGGCTTCTGATCGACCACGTCTCCCTTGTTCGGTTTTTTGTGACACAACACGCATATCTGTGGTCCCTGGGTCTATATATATCTTCCCCTTGACCGATAACTAGGGGTGTTTGGCCATGTTACCCATGCATATTTTCCGGCTGTATGCAGGGTATAGGGCTTCTGATCGATCACATCTCCCTTGTTCGGTTTTTTGTGACACAACACGCATATCTATGGGTCCCCGGGTATGTATATATATCACCCCTTTGACCAATAAGGAATGGTGTTTGGCCATGAATAATGGATTCCTACTAGTTCATGTTAGGGCCGGCCACCGTCACGTCTTCGAGCAAAGATCAAGCTCATGCGTTCTCAGGATTCCCTCCCACACACAATTGGATTGGTGGGTTGGACCGACACCATACCCTACGTATCTTGTCCTTAATTACCTGGCTTTCATGGTGGTTGTGTATATCGAGATGCGTGCCACATGTAAATTGTACATTATTTGATATCGAAAACACATCACCCGGCTCCTTCCAATGTACATCATTTTGGGCCGCTGCAGGCGGTGCTGGTTTTATGGCCCCTCTCGTACAATTTTTGATGATGGTCCAATCTATTGGCCCAACTAGTGTAAATGTATGTTCCATCCATTTTTTATTGACAACAAGAGTGGTCGTTTGACCAAGTGATAGATTAACTGGTCCGTCTTATGGCAGGTCAGGACGACATGCATGTATGAGTGTATGACCAAAGTATTAGTACATGCATCCGTCCCACTGACACGATGTGGGAGGTGGGGCAAGCACCCTAGCTATGTAGCTATGATATTTTGTCATTATAGATATATCCAAGGAGGCTTTCCGATTTGCGATGCAGGTGCCACCAATGTTGTGCATTGTGTATTTAAACAACACACCCTATATTCCTACATATATTTGGCCATTTCCACGTGGTTCTTGACTTGGCCCCTCTCATCTACGAACACGCGCCCAATCGTGGGCCCACAAGGTCAAGGTTGTGCATTGGGAATTTGAACATCACATTCTAACTTTTTCATTCATATATATTTGGGCCACATGCTGGTGTGGTTGTCTTCTGACCATCTCTCACGTTTTTTTGCTGTGAAGACTTAGATGACGCTCAACAGACACGGGTATACTAGATTAACTGTTTGCGATGCAAGTGCGCTGTGAATCACCACGATTGTCCAAGCGCACGCAAGGGTGGAGGCACTGGCTTAACTGTGTGCGATGCTACCGCGCTGTGAAATCACCACGACCACTACTAGGAAAAGGCATACTAATGGCGCACCTGTTTAGCCTACTAATGGCGCACTACTGGTGCGCCATTAGTGCCACGCCATTAGTATTTTTTACTAATGGCGCACCACAGGTGCGCCATTAGTATAGGCCACGGTGCGCCATTAGTATTCCTCCCAGGGGGCCATATATACCCAGGTGCTTTGGCATACTAATGGCGCACTCTTGTGTGATGCGCCATTAGTAACTTTGGCATACTAATGGCGCAGTGTGGGATGATGCGCCATTAGTATCCTTTGGCATACTAATGGCGCACTATTATGTGATGCGCCATTAGTATGAATATTAGGTTTTTTATTTATTTTTACTTTTCTGATTTTTGCACAGGTTACAAAATGTATTATTGGACAGAATATAGACAGCAGCACACAACAACATCAGATTCATCGAATACAATAAAAGATTAATCTTTGAATACAATTCATCATATTTGTCTCTGAATACAATTCATCATATTAGTCTCCGAATTCAAGAGACCGAACAAAGATAGAACATTATATTACAAGTCTCGAGACCGAGAGTAGCGAGTTTGTCTTCACATTACAAGTCGACATCGATCATCTAAACTACCATCACATAGAAGAGAGCTGCGGTCATCACGATGAGCATCATCACGATGAAACTCGTCTTCATCCGGTTCCTCCAACGCTCCCTCCCCTCTCCTGCTAGATAGCGCGCGTATCTAGATTCCTCCTCCGCCCTAGTGGTGTACCCTTTGTAACTGTTACCGCTGAAACGGTGAACCTGTCTTCGACACTCCACCCAGTCGTCGTAGACTCCGGGAACCTTACCCTTGTACACGACATACGACGGCATCACTATGCACTAGCCAAACGAAATGTTAGTACCAATTCACAAACAATACATAAGCAATATATAAGTATGCAACAAAACGATCGGAAGAGAAAAGCAAGACATTAATAGCATTGATTACATCTAAGTTGAACGACTATCGAAACCAAAGAGACATACTACAAGTTCATTAAAGTTTAATTACAACATGAGCCAATCGATGTTTCAGAACTAGACACGACATCACTACTTTCGACTCGACTCAAGGGACCGGAGCATGGATGAACTGGCCGTCTATCGTGGGAGTCATGAAATCGCGGGCGTTGTCAGCCTGCATTTGTAGCATTGTGTCTATGTCACTGTTGGACGGTTGATTTCTGAGGTAGAACTGCCCCGAGGTACGAAGGACATCTTGATGGATGATTTCCGCAAACTCCAACTGGATGCGAAAGAATTATTGTCTGATGTCCGCGTCCTGGATTGCCGACACGCTCGCGGCCTAATCTTTGAGTTTACTTGGTAGCAGAAGGTGATGATGGTCCCGTACGATCGCCCGCATGTGATGGATGGCGTAGTAGGCACCCTTCTGACCGCCAGGCGGCTGCTTGACACAGCAGAACATCGTATTGTGGGCGAACACGTGCTTGCCGTACTTACCAAGAGGCCTGGTGAAGGTGCCTCCAGATTTGGCGTAGCCGGGGAGAACATCATCAAGAACTTTCTTGACATTTGTGTAGTCTACCTTCGACTGACGGTCCGAGTCGAAATACGTGGCCATGGAATATTTCGGGCTTAGGAGGATGAGTGTGCAATGTGTGTCACTGCACAAAACACGGAATGTTAAAAGAAAAACGTCGAAATCTAAGAATTCATATGTTACGGGGCGGTTGAGGGGACGACTTACTCGGGAAAGTATGGCACGAGGAAGTTATCCTTATCTCGATTTGCCAGAATGACGCCTTCGAGGTAAGAACTCGTGACTTGCCGGTCCCCAGCGCTGCCCAAGATCTTAGCACGCATGTAGAAGGGGTCGACTATCACGATGTCCGGGGTCTTGTCTCTAATGATCCGCATCTCCATACTCAGCGAAAATAGCCGAACGAAGGTGTAGTGCAGCGGATGAAGGTTAAACATAGCGAAGATGTCATCAAACCGTAGGACGATCGTACCCCCGATGGAGTTATCCACAAAGCCCTTGCCCTCTGGTACCTTGGCCGCGAAAACCGGGTATGCCACATCCTTCTCTCTGAGACGCCACTTCTCCAAAGAAAGAACACTGTCATGCAGACTCTGCATAGCACCGGTTGCAGCATTGAGCATATTAGTCGGTAGCATCGGCCTACCCGCCACATGCACCCTCCTCATTATATCCTTAGGTGAAGGTGGCCCGTCCTGAGCACGGATCGTACTCGGTGCCTGCTGGCTCGCACCCTTGTTACTCTTTCTTTTCCGTGCCTTCTTCTTCTCCTGTAATGGGACCGAGTTCTGCTCACAGACCGCCTTCTTGAGTGTGTTGGGGCTGATAATATTTCGCACCTCGGCTATCTGAGGCTCGGTGAAGTCGGCAGATGGAGGCGTATCCTGAGAACTGAACGGCAGACGACGCCTGTTGCAACTTGGTTTCTCCGTGGTACTAGCTAGATCGTGCACGTCTTTTGTAGGGTTGGGTTCTTGAGAAGGAGGCCCCATGAATTCGCCATCGTACCCATGATCGGCAAAGTACTCATCAACGTTGGCAAATGTATCATCATCGTTGTCGTCGTCGTTCGGATCCTGTGCCATATGCATGTTCGGATCCAGTGCCATAGGGATGTCCGGCACCGTTGCGGCAGTCTTGCCATGGCTTGGCGCCGGCACGACTGGCGGTGTTGTCCTTGGGGCGGTGTCCCCCGTCCCCAAACAAATCTGGCTCTTCGGCCAAAGCAGGGGCCAGCTTGGGCAGGCGCTGAGGGTCATCACATCATCTTCGTCGGCCGTGATGGGTCGAATCGGAGGTAACAACTCGTCGCAGCCTGGCAGCACCCGAACCAGTTGAACCCTATACAAGGTGGGTGGCATCGGATTACCATGGAACACGGGGTTGCCCGGTTGAACGATTTTGCCCTTGGCGACATCGACCAACTCGTTGTTCACGAAGTGCAGGAGAGTGCACGGAATGTCGGCGGCGCCCTGCGAAAACATGTAGGGCGTCAGGGATGCCCAGTCAAAGGCAAGGAGATGAAGTCCTCGGCTGAGAGGCTTAATTACTTACCGTGATGATGGCGTCGAGCTCGGCTAATGTCAAGGCACCGCCAACGGCGGGCGTGCAATTGACGGAGGGGCCGCTTGCTGCAGAGGAGCCGGCCGGCGTACACCCGGGTGCATTAAGCTCCCGTGCCGGCGTCGGAGACACCAATGCCGCCTCCGCCGGAGACACCAATGGCCCTGTCTACGCTTCTACGAGTTGCTGGCCGTGAAGCTGGGAATCAGGGGCGACCCCTGTTGGCCGCCCGCAATCCACGTCGTCAGCCCCTGAATCAAGGTAGGCATAATGCCGGTGAGCGTCGATCTCAGTTGTTGTTGCACTTGCTCTTGGACAATCTCCGTAATCCGCGCCACTTGTGCCTTGAGTTCTTAAACCTCGCGCGACTGGCTTTCCGAGCTGGTCTTTTTCTCCTTTCGTGGACAAGCCTTTGCCGGCCATTTTGTGGACAAGCCTTTGCCGGCCACACGACTAGCCGACGACGGCTTACTGAGCTTATCCTTTTTTTCATTACATTCAACGCCCTATTTAGAGTGGTGTCCCAAGGGGTGCTCTGAGTCGACCCCGCGCTACTGCTTTCAGTCGCCTGCGGAAGGATTGTGAACCGTTTAGAAATTTGGCTTCATTAATTAGAATGCAACCATATGGAGCTAATTACGTGGGGGTGTATTCCTTACCAGAACAAGCTCAAGCGCCCTGGTCTTCGGATCCGTGGTAAGCTCCTTTGTTTTCGGGTCCTTCTTGTACCAGGCCCTAACAAAGTTCCTGGTCTGCTTGTCACCGTATTTATCGAAGAGGGGCGGTAGGCCTTGCTCGGCACGCTCCGCCTCCTCCTTGTCCCATATAGGCTCCGCCACTCTGTAACCGCCGGGACCGAGTGTGTGTTCCCCTAAGTTCAACTCCCGCATTTCTTTCCCCCACTGACTTGATTCGGAGGTTACGGTGCTCTCGCACTTGATCTTGAAGTCGTTGTAGTCATCTTCGGTGATCAAAGAATTTTTCTCCTTGATGTTCTCATAACTAAAACCTTTGTCAATCATTCTCTTCACCGAGCTTCTCCAAGTAGACAGGGCCGTGCTCATCCTCGTGAGGGCGGCATTGTTCACTTTATTCCCTGTGAGGCGTGTATTTTCAAATTCAGCGGGGAACTTGTATCGTTCGTGCAGCTTCGTGAAGAGGAGGTTGCGCAAATTCCCTCGGTCCTTATGCCTTAGGTTCTCGGTGTTGATCGAGACGGTGCTCCGGAAAATGCACCCGAGCTGAAGCGAGTACCCCTTGACTATTTGTTCGGGCGCCGCTGGATTCCCGTCGGTGTCCACTTCAGTAAATTCCTCATTGACGGTGCGGAGCACGGTCGGGCGCCGGTCCTTCCGTTGCCTCTTCGGTTGGCTGCCATCTGTGCGTGTGCCGCCATCATCAGTGGTGGCATCCTCGGCGGCACAATCAGTGGTGTCATCCCAGACGGCACCATCAGTGGGATCATCCTCGGCGGCACCATCAGTGGTGTCAGGATCGGTGTCTTTCACGGTGTCCTCATAGAAGTGAGGTTGTTCCTCCATTACCTGGGACAGCTCCCAGAATGCCTTGCCGCCCGAACCGCCGGCCTCATCGTTGTGGGCCATGTTTCTCTCCAAATAGGAAAAAAGTTTGGTCAAAAAGTTGGTTATTGTCAAGGAACAAGATCATGGTCTCATCATTTAGGGTTTGTCGACACTGAGGCATCCTAAAAGCTAAGCTTTTATCATTGAGGGTTTTTCAACGTCGAGGCACCCTAAAAGCCTAAGCTTTCATCATTTAGGTTTTTATCGACACCGAGGCACCCTAAAAGCCAATGTTTTATAATTTATGGTTTGTCGACACCGAGGCATCCTAAAAGATAAGCTGGGAAGGAGATTTCTAAGTTGGGCCTAATCACTTGGCTCTATTGCCGCCTATGGTTTCATGCAACAAGAATAAAGGGGCAGTTGATCCTACTTAATTAAGTACTAAGATACCCCGGCCCATGCATTAGTCACAAGTACCCCATATGTCCTATTTTTATCAAATTAATGCTAAAATTCACGGAAAAGTTCAGCACGACCTTTGCTGAAAATAGGACATATGGAGTACCCGAATTTGCCGGAACGGAAGTTAATCGACATTCCAGCAAACTCAAGGGCCTCTCGGGGTAACTGCAAAATCATCACGACACGATGGCCGGAGACAAAACCCAGCAAAAATCTGGATGGAGTGCATCCGGCTTTCAACTCCACTTTAGACTATTCAAATTCCAGTTTGCATAGGCTTGAGCATATCATTTCAAATAGCTTCATAAAGACAAGCACCAACATTGTATAAGAGAAAATATAAGCAGCATTATCTGAAATAAGAGTGTATCAGTGTGGCAGCATAATTATCTGAAATTTAACATACAAAACCAGATCATGAAACTGCTTCAACTAAATGCATATTTTACAAATTATCTATCTATTTAAATTATCTAGCACTGCCAAATCATTTTTAATTTGGGTCACTTCCATCTACAGCTGCAACTCCAAGCTCCAAGCTGAAGCTGCTTTTATATTTATTTAGAGGGAATGGAGGATGTGCAGTCCATCTCCAGCTGCAACTCCAAGCTCCAAGCTGAAGCTGTTTGTTTGCTGAGAGAGTGAACTTCCTTCTACTACTAATGGCCCTTTAACCAGTGGTGTCAAAACAATTCAATCCAATCCAATAGGAGCAAAATGAATTAAGGATCAGCCAAGGGCAAGCACACACAAAAAGAATAGGAGCATCCAATCCAATATGATCAAACTGTTGGAAAACAAAGTAAACTACATGCTTGTACTGCATTAAAGATGGTTTCATTTTCACATATTGCAATAAATCGTTGAAGTTTATAGGGAAGGTGCCAGAAACAATTTCCATATAAATTGCTAAATGTCATATCATTACGAACTTCTCTTTGACTTCCCACAATGATGATATGAAATTGATATATCTAGTGACCTTGTGACTTGTGAGACTACAACTCCATTTCCGGCTTCTTATTTTCTTGAAATATCCAGCAAGTGTTGGCTTTTTCATTGATAAGAGGATAGCAGTATGCACACACTATGCACAAACACCAAAGCGAAAGAAACAAAACTAAGAGAAAACTAAATGGATATTTAAAACAGTAAAGATGGTTATATATATATCCTAATTTTCCCCTGTTTTATTACGATTATCTTAAGATGGTTATATAAATATATCCATGGTAATAGTCCCTTTGATCTGATGTCACAAACAGTAAAGCTGAAGGTGGTTGATTTCATGAAACACGGGAAGCTTGAGTTATCCATTTAAAACAAATCCATAGCATTTGTTACTCTGTCAATTCATTTGTCTTCAAATCAAATTCTAACCAAAAAGAAACATATTCTCATGAAAATGATCCAGTTTTGTGAAAAATACTTGTTTTGTTAAAAAATGGAATTTAAAAACCAGAAACCTCATGTGTTTCTCAAATTTTGTAAAGTTGAGGACATGCGGTAAATAACTCATGTTTTTGTTCAAATTTCATTCAATTTGGATAAAAAAAGACCCTGATGATTGGACTGGAGTAGCAAGGTTTTTGCTTTGCAAGAGGCTCAGTAGCTGATTTCTTCAACCAATTAACGAAGATACTAGATACTAGAGGAGCAGAGAGGGGAAATCCTTTGTTTCAAGACAGAACCAACCAGTACCAGTTATTATATACTCAAATTCACGGATGTCACAAACAGAACATACAGAAACTCATTCCACTAGATGGACACTCTCTTTGTTCACTAAATTTGTTACTCTGGATGAACATACAGAAACTTATTCCACTAGATGAACATACAGAAACTCATTCCACTAGATGAACAGAACATACATAACTTGGAGAAGATGGAGGGGTGAGGAGAGAAGGGAAAGGGGGGCTTACGGGCAGTAGGACTTGGAGAAGATGACGATGTCATGGGCGCTGGCGTCGAAGAGGTGCGGGTGGCGGCGGTGTCGAAGAGGCGGCGGCGGCGGTGGTGTCGAGGGCGCTGGCGTCGAAGAGGTGCGGGCGGCGGCGGTGTCGAAGAGGCGGCGGCGGTGTCCAAGAGGCCTCGCGCGCGACGAGGTAGAGGTTGGAGCGGTAGGCGGGGCCGGTGGCGATGGTGACGATGGCGCGGCGACGACGGGTTCAGTAGGGGCGGCTAGGGTTCATGGGGAGGGCAGGGGAGCGACGGGGCGGCGA
>LR738714.1:161688958-161794196 GCA_902687465.1 Secale cereale | reverse complement strand
AGTAATTTTTTTTATAAAATGGTAATAATTTATTAAAAAATATCATCAACTTTGTTATTTGAATATATTTATGAATATAAAAAATATCATCAAATTTAAAATTTGAAAATATCATGAGTTCATGGGTCGACGGTGGCGGCCGGTGGAGCGGGGGAGGGTGCGGTGGGTCGGCGCCGGCGGTGGAGTAGGGGAGGGTGCGGGGGGTCGGCGGCGGCGGCCGGTGGAGCGGGGGTGCTCGGCGGCGAGGGGGACCGGATCTGGCGAGGTGGGTTAGCGATCGAGATGGAGGGGGATCGAGATCGAGTGTCCATGAAATTTAAAAACATTCAAGAGTTCAAAAGGTGCCCATGAAATACAATCGAGATATGACGGCTACGATTTAAATACAATCGATCTTAGCTAGCTATCTGTTCACAATCATCTTGCCCTTCTTTTTCGCAAATGGAGTTCTTTTGTGGAACAGACGTCCTTTAGGTAGGCTGGTCCTGCTTCTCATTGTGGTGTATGCTGCTACTTCATCATCGTCGTCATGTTCGATCTTCGGGTCGCCGTATTTGTCGAAGTCTTGCTCATTGGCTACTCCACCCATTCCGATGATCTTCCTTTTGCCTCTCCTCACGACAACACGACTGGGCTTTGACGGGTCGGTAATGAAGAAGCATTGGTCAACTTGGGAAGCCAGTACCCATGGCTCATTTTTCGCGGTGACGTTTGCGCCCGCGGTCTTGGATTTGGCTTCGGGTATAACCATGGTGGTGAAATACCGGTCTTCTTTTAGGACGCTCTTGGCCCATCTGACACGGAACATCGGGACCTTCTCTCCAGCGTAGCTCAGCTCCCAGATCTCATCGATCCTTGCGTACTATCTATCCTTGTCGTTACCGGTGTAGGATTCCATCGTTACCCCGGAGTTCTGATAACCATTGCTCTTCATGTCCTTGGCCTCGGTGTAGAATGTGTAGCCATTGATATCGTACGCCTCATAGGTCATCAGGTTGTGCTCGGCGCCCTGTGACAAGGCGAATATGAGTTGTTCTTCTGCGGAAGAATCCTCATGTAAAGGGTACGACAGAAGCTTCTGCTTGAACCAACGCGTGAAACATGAGTTGTGCTCTGTTGGCCTCGGTCATTGTACGTCTTCTCAATAAAGGTTTTGTGCTATACCACCCAAGGATCGACCACGTCTATGTGTTGTAGCGCAACTAGGTTTGCTCTTTCAAAGTCGGCGAGTCGACCCTCGAAGTCAACATGCATTTTGCGTCGACCCTCACATGACCCCATCCAGCGAGCCTGCCGAGGTGCCTGTTGACGGGCAGACCAACAGGGTTCTCGATGCCTAGATAATTCGTGCATTAGGAGATGCACTCTTCGGTCAGAAAGCCCCTGGCTATGCTTCCCTCTGGACGTGACATGTTGCGAACGTATCCTTTGATGACACCATTCATCCTTTCGAACGGCATCATGCTTTGCAGGAACGTCGGCCCGAGTTGGATGATATCCTCCACGATATGGACCAGCAGATGCACCATAACGTCGAAGAATGCAGGCGGGAAGTACATCTCTTGCTCGCATAGTATCACCACTATCTCTTCCTGTAGCCTTCTGAGTTGCCTCACGCCAACTGACTTCCGAGAGATGACGTCGAAAAAGTTGCATAGGCCAAATAGCGTTTCACGGACATGCGCGTCCATGATCCCACAGATTGCAACTGGAAATATCTGCGTCATCAGCACGTGACAGTCGTGAGACTTCATCCCACTAAACTTCTGCTTCGCTGGGTCTAGGTATCTGCTTATCTTCCCCGCGTAACCGTAAGGAAGTTTTACTCCTCGAGTCAGGTGAAAAACCGCTCGATCTCCTCCTGACTTAGAGTGAAGCACGCGGGAGGGTAGTCATTTCCTGTCTTCTTTGCGTTTTTGCCTTTGCGACGACTTTCCGTGTCCTGCTTCGCCTCATCATCATCATCATCATCATTAGCGTGAACCTCCTGCCTGATGCCCATTGATTTCAAGTCTGCCCTTGCTTTCAGCCCATCTTTGGTCCTCTCTGGCATGTTGAGCAGGGTACCAAGCAGACTCTCGCACACGTTCTTCCTGATATGCATGACATCAAGGCTGTGAGGCACATGGTGGATCTTCCAGTACGGCAAGTCCCAGAAAACAGACCTCGCAGCGGCTCTGGCGCCTTTCGCTTCTTTCCAAGCTCTGGCGCCTTTTGCTTCTTTCCGGGCAGTGGGCAATCTTTCCAATTTTTCAACAGCTCGTCTATTTCCTCGCCGCTCCTCGTACGCGGGCGTCTTCGGGGTTCGGTTTCACCATCGAACAGATCCTTGCGTTTTCTCCACAGGTCATCGTCGCGAAGCCACTTTCGATGTCCCATGAACATGGTTTTCGAAAACCCGGGATCTCTATCTAGCTGGCGATACGTTGTGTCATCCATGCACCTGACGCATCCAGAAAATCCGTGGACCACCTGCCCCGCGACATATCCGTAACCGAGATAGTCGTGCACCGTCGTGAGCAGTGCGGCTGTCATAGGGAAATATTCTTTCTCTGCGGCGTCCCACGTATTGGCTGGCGTTTACCACAGCATGTCTAGCTCCTCTTTCAGTAGCCCCAGATACAGATTGATGTCGTTCCCTGGTTGTTTTGGTCCTTCAATTAGCATACTAATGTGAATGTACTTCCTGTTCATGCACAACCAGGGGGGAAGGTTGTACATCCACACAAACACAGGCCAGGTGGTATGTGTGCTTCTCTGGCTGCCAAACGGATTGACTCCATCGCTGCTCGCGCCCAACACGATGTTCCTTGGATCGTTCCCAAATTCTGCGTCATCGAAGTTCAACGCTTGCCATCGGCTCGCATCCTTAGGGTGACTCAGCATCTTGTCTTTTTTATTTATCTCCGGATCATTTGCGTTATCTTCTCGCTTCTTCTCCTCCCTATCCGCGTGCCAACGCAGGAGCTTTCCTACCTTAGGGTCCGCGAAATACCGCTGCAGATGAGGAGTGATGAGAAAGTACCACACCACTTTTCAAGGAGCTTTCTTCCTCTTCTTGTATCGAGTGACGCCGCACACCGGACATATGGTAGACTCCGCGTGCTCGTCCCGATAAATGATGCAATTGTTCATGCACACATGGTATTTCACGTGCAGTAAATCCATAGGATACACGATTTTCTTCGCCTCCTCGAAACTGTTCGGGCACTTGTGAAGACGTTCGTGCCAGAATGACATGTTCTCGTCGAAGCATGCGCCGGTCATTTTGTGTTTAGCCTTCATCTCCAGAGCCATGAGGGTTACTTTCAAGCGGGTATCCTCAGGCCTGCATCCTTCATACAATGGAGTAACCGCGTCCATCTCTAGTTGATCCATCTTGGCTTTCTCTCGGGCGGCAGCTCTTGCGTTATCCGTCTGCTTGAAAAGCAGCTCTTGAATATGAGGGTCATGCACCTAGCCCATCGATGGTCCAGCGTCGTCTGCTCCGCCGGCATGATCATCTTCATAATCATGCCCGTCGTCTGCTCCGGCATCTTCCTCATCATCATGTCCTGCATCTTCTACATGATGACTGTGTACAGCATCACCGTCGTGATCATGTCCTGGAGATTCTTCGTCTTCTCGCCTGCCCGAGCCGCCGTGGTTGTCTTGCTGCCCTTCCTCATTTCTTGCCCGGCCCCCATGGACGAATTCATAGTCATCTTCATCACCCTGCCACCGATAGCCATCCATGAAACCACGCAAGAGCAGGTGGTCCCGCACCTGCCCGGAATCCGGTTCCGTAATAAGGCTCTTCAGCTTGCATCTTCGACACGGATATCTTATCTCCGTCTCGTTCTTTTGAAGCATCTCGGCCTTCGCGGAGCTCAATAACCTATTCACGATGCCTTCGGTCATCGTGCGGACCATGGTCGCCTGCGGGGTAGAGCAAAACGATATTTTAGAACCAAGAAAAAATTTGGCATGACTTTCCCTAAAAATAGGACAAAAAAGAATGCATAATGCCAAAATTTTCGCCGAAACGGAAATGAATCAACATTCCAGCAAAATATTGGCAACTATCGCATTTCAAATACCGGTACCTGCAAACACAAACATATATGCAACACCACAAACATATGCAACACCACGAACATACATAGATCTAGCTAGGCCATAAAAAGTGCATGTGCACACTGTTGGAGGGAGAACAACATAAAAATAGCTTCCCCCCTTACTTACCTATCAAAAAAGGTAATTTAACCACTTAATTTGGATGAATCTATGGTGGAAATGAGGTGACAAAGAGGAGGCAGCCGAGACAAGCTTTGGAGGAGGAGGTGGAGAGAATGAAGTGGGGAGAAAGTGAGTGTGTAGGAGTGGCTGTCCAAAATATCTTGTTGGTCCCAGGTTACTAATGGCGTACCATCTCTAAATGGGCCATTAGTAACCCAGGTTACTAATGGCGCACCCGCTGGTGGTGCGCCATTAGTAGTTTTGCAAAAAAATACTAATGGCGCAATGTGGGATAGTGCGCCATTACTAGTTTAAACTAGTAATGGCGCACTATGGTGCGGTGCGCCATTAGTAGTTTTGAAAAAAAAAGAATAAAAAAAGAATAAAAAAAGAATAAAAAAAGAATAGTAGTGGCGCACTCTGCGGCTCGTGCGCCATTACTAGTTACGACTAGTAATGGCGCACTGTGCCTGGATGCACCATTAGTATGTTTGGAAAAGAAAAAAATGTTACTAGTGGTGCACCATGGGCCTGGTGCACCATTAGTGTATTCCACACTAATGGCGCACATGCACATGGTGCGCCACTTCTATATATTAGTGGCGCACCACATGTGAGGTGCGCCATTAGTATCCATCCCATCTATAGCCCTTTTCCTAGTAGTGGATTGCGCAAGCGTGACCAAGGGTGGAGGAGTGGCTTAACTGTGTGCGATGCTAGTGCTCCGTAAAATTACCACCTACGCAAGCTAGCTAGAAATCAAAAAGCAAACTAGTCTGCTTAAGCGATGCAAAAATCGGTGGTTCCGCCGGTTTTCCTTATTATCATACACACATTCTTATTGGACCTTGTGCGATCTTGGGTGCTCTCGCCCCACATCAATTCCTTTACCCAAATTTTAGTAGCCGTAGTATTTGAACAGTCGCCCCTACTCCTCCACCACCGACCTTATAGTAAATTTCCAGTAGCCGAGGCATTTGAACCGCCACCCTCCCTCGTCCACCACCATCTCCACCCACCATTACTAAACTTTACAATAGCCGCGACATAACCTAAAACACCACCCCCCCTCCATAGTACCCCCTCCCCTCCTGGAACCCTAGCTTTCCACCGGCGCCGGCGCCGCCAACCCCTCCACGTATGCCCAACCCCCAAGCTTAGACAATAGAGTTCATGTTACCTAGCAATTCCCATATCGTTGCCCCCCTGAGTTTCTAGATGAGGCATGTGGTGTGCCTCCCCGCCAAATCAATATCCCCTGCTACAGAGAATCACAGCCTAAGCCCGACCACATATCCTGGGGAGTCCAATTAGCTTTCAGCCAAAAAGATGTTTATCATGGCCTCTCTGGCGGACATTGGCGAGGTGACCGCCGTTCGTCCCGACCTTTCAATCCCGGAGCTACACCTTGCCGTGGAAGCCGTCGTTGAATTTGACTATGTTTCCATGCTGAAGGCTTCATCCAAGTGAGATGTTGTATTATTGTATCTCAGGACCGCTTGCTTTGAAATCAAGCTCGTCGATAGTGGCGGCTACACACGTGCCATATCACAGGTTAGGTGATCCATCCCTAGCACATCTAGATCAACCTCCATTGCTCTTTTCGAAGGCCCTGCCGCTGATCTCCTCCACCATGCGGTCGACGATTTATGATCCCTGTACGCCATCGAGCCCATTTGGTCATTTTCAACAATACTAGTTTGACTTGCAATATTTGGTGGTTGTTAAGCCTGTTCTTGGTAACATTCCCTTTCATTTTATATCCGCTTTAATAGTATGCTGAAAGCAACACATTCAAGCTATCATTTGGAGATGATGTTTCTTACCTTGGCTATATTTGTTTGATGTTAAGGTTGCTATACTTATCATGCCTTTCTGTTACTTATGCATGACAACAACGGGAGTGGCCAGCATTTTCCGTCGAGCTTAGTTTCATCCATCGGCTTTTAAACACACCCCCTCGTTCCATAATGTAGTGCATATAGATCTAGGCCTGGAAACTTTTTTGCTTCTAATATTGACTTGTTGCTTGTAGGTACATATGTCCTTGGTAGATATCCACACATCGACCCTTTTTTCCTATGTGGCAATGAGATATTCATGAACCAACATGAAGTGAGGAAGCTGATAAGGATTATTAGCACAAATATACGAATAGTGGAAATCAAATGATTTGTTTATGCTCTATCGAACACAACACTGAGCTGTCGGATGGTAAGTACAAACTCTGTAGCCTTATCTGTTTACTGCCCAAAATGAGTTGTTTCACAACAATGTCTGAATCTTTTTCATTTACAGTGGTTACCAAAGAGGTTTACTCAGGATTTCCTCTCAAATTACATGATTAGTGGACACGCAATGAAGGTTAAAGTATTTCATCAAGACTACAACGAGCATCGAGAAGTCCTAATGAATACAGCGAAGGATGGGGAGGTACACATGGAGGAGGGCACAATGAGTGCATTCCGCTTCACCTTCTCCAGGAACCAGAATGTCTTTCGCCTCTCTCTTTACAGTCTTTAGTACAACTGTGGTTCAACATTCTTTAGTTGGTGCTTCTGTAGTTCTTCAGTATATGTACCTGTGCATCTAATTATGCATTCGTGATTGAACCTATATTTGTTATAAACATGATTCGATATGAAAGAAGTGATTGCCTGCTTTCGAATACAAAATCTAGGAATTTAAAATGCAGGGATTAAATTAGCCATAAATTAGGTTCTGCAAGCCAGTACAATACACACGATTTGGGAAAGAAAAACTTCTACGATAAATGTGGAGATTAGACACGTTTCTCAGATCCACTATGTGTACGATGAATCTCTACTACACACACGACCAGCCAAGAAAAAACGTGTGAGATTAACAACAATAGCGCACACAGTTCCTTATTATTCAATGTTTGCGAAATTCACCTTATCACACATGCTTTGCAATTTGGATTGTTTATGAAGTCGTCAAATCGCATACAGTCGAGGAAAAGTAAATGCGTGTGATAGTCTGCTTATCATACATGTTCTATAATCGTGAACTCTTTGTGATGGGTTGTGCGTCGTAAACGTAGCACCAGAGAATACTAACTGTGATGGCAATGCAAGCACAAACGAGTAACAATGATGGAGCATTTGGGATATGAGAGATATCAGAAACAGTTGTGTGAAGAATCATGTTTGGGATACATGTTGGCAACGCATACACTTAGTTATGCAAAACGTATGCATTACAACTCCCTCTCCTCGACAGTTTCTGGGACGTATGGGAAGGACCGCCCTATTGCCCACACACACTTGGGGTCTATTTAAAATGTCATTATGGAAAGGGGTTATAACCTTTTGTATAGCACCTCACTGTACCAGTTACCCACTAAATATTTAGACTATGCCAGTATGGCAGCGCATCATTTCTTTGATAATGATAAGCACAAACGGTTGAGCTATTACTTAACCTTCAGTCAGGGCACCTGTGAGATTATTACCTTCCTTGCACCTTCTTTATTCGATATTCATTCAAGCAGGTACATTATTATGCCTGAGGACATTTAAGCATACTGGGAACCGACGCAACCCCCAGTACCTGAGCCAGCACCAGCACATGAGCTCATTTATTAGTGGGAGCCACATGATCTCTCTAACTAGTGGAACCCTCAGGATCTTCCTCAGTACCCAGGAGAGGGCTACTTCGAGCCGTGGCTTGAGGGAGTATGTATTTCTCACCAAAATTATGCAACACACACTCTTTCCAGTTGTCGGTGTTCATACTTTGTGATTGTGTAAGCCATGTTAGTTTATTTTTCTCGCTATCTTCTTGTGTGTTGAAAAACTTCAAAAACCCAAAAATATTTTCTGTTTATTTTTGTCTTTTCTTTCCTTTTCCTTTTTCTTGTATTCATTGTATTAAGAGGAAACCCAAAAAGATTTCTCGTTCTTCTTTTGCTTGTTGGGAGCTTTCCCGTGTAAATAGTTTTTCTCGTTCTTGTTTTTGCTTTCTTCAAGAAAAACAAAAACTCCAAAAATATTTTAGTGTGTTTCTCTAAAATTCTGTTCTTTTTCATTGGGCCGTAAGGAGAAGACCGCGATGGCAATGTTGAGTGACTCTCATATGCATTATCGATGATCTAATAAATGAACCCATATTACCTTGTCTTCTGCTTTCAATATTTGTTTGTAGATTCTAGCTTAGTCCAATGCACATGCACTCTTATTGTTATTCACATCATTCGGCCGTGCAAGTGAAAGGCAATAATGACGAAATTTGATGAAGTGATTGAGGTGGAGAAAAGCTGGTACAAATTGACCTATTTTGTTTTTGTAAATATGATTAGCTCATCGGTCTTGATTCAGGCCATTATGAATGAAACATGTTTGGAATGTCAATTAAAGATTATAGTTACTCATGCCATGCTTAAATAGCTAGGAGTTAATAATGGTTTTTCTTGTGTGCCAACATGCATTTAAAATTGTTGTAATGTGGTACGATAGGTGCTGGGAAACATAGCATGCAATTATAAAAAATTCCTACACTCACGCAAGATATATCTAGGAGATGCGTAGCAACAAGAGGGGGAGAGTGTGTCTACGTACCCTCGTAGACCAAAAGCGGATGTGTTTGACAACGCGGTTGATGTAGTCGAACTTCTTCTAGCTCCGACCGATCAAGCACTGAACGTACGGCCCCTCCGAGTTCTGCACACGTTCAGCTCGATGACGTCCCTCGTCCTCTTGATCCAGCAAGATGCCGAGGAAGTAGATGAGTTCCGTCAGCACGACAGCGTGGTGACGGTGATGTGATCCACGCAGGTCTTCGCCTAAGCAATACAAAGATATGCCCGTGGGAGTTAATTGTGGAGGGGGGCGCCGCACATGGAGGGGGAAGAGACAGCTAGGAGGGCGCCCCAACTATGCCGAATCCTACTTGGGGTTCCTCTTAAATTTGCCCCAGCTTCCTTGTTTAGGCGCTAGGAGATGGAAGGAGGAGCTCGCGCTCCCTTTCCTATCTCCCTTGAGAAGGGGAAGGAAGGAGTTGCTTGTCCTCCTCCCTTTCCTTCCCTAGGGTTGGTCAACCTGGTGGAGGGGCACACCAGCCCCTCATGGGCCGGTCTGTCCCTCCCTTGGCCCATTACGCCCATATCTTTTGTCGTGTGTACTTTGCAAATTTCTATGTCTACAATGATGTGCATAGAGCTACTCTATCTAATTGCTCCTACGTTCAATAGGCATCCAGAGTCATCTGGATTAGTGTCAAAGCTTGCATCAGCATAATCCTTTATGACGAACTCTTTATCGCCTCCATAACCAAGAAACAATTCCGTATCCGTCAAAGGATAATTTTGACCTATAAGGAAATTTGCCGGACTCCAGGATCACTCTTGTACCCCCCCCCCCTTGACGGACACGTGGCAAGGCACACATTAGGTTTGGTACACAGCATGGCATGATTTATAGAACCTATGGCTGAGGCATAGAAAATGACTTTCATTCTCTCTATATTTTTTTGCCGTGGTCGGGCTTTGATTCTTACTCAACTTCATAACTTATAACTCAGGCAAGAACTCCTTATTTGACTGATCCATTTTGAACTCCTTCAAAATCTTATCAAGGTATGTACTCATCGAAAGTCTTATCAAGCATATTGATCTATGTCTATACATCTTGATGCCCAATATGTAAGCAGCTTCACCAAGGTCTTCCTTTGAAAAACTCATTTCAAACACTCCTTTATGCTTTCCAAAAAATTCTACATCATTTCCGATCAACAATATGTCATTCACATATACTTATCAGAAAGGTTGTAGTGCTCCCACTCACTTTCTTGTAAAGACAGGCTTCACCGCAAGTCTGTATAAAAACTATATGCTTTGATCAACTCATGAAAGCGTATATTCCAACTCTGAGATGCTTGCACCAGTCCATAGATGGATTGATGGAGCTTGCACATTTTGTTAGCACCTTTAGGATTGACAAAACCTTCTGGTTGCATCATATACAACTCTTATGTAAGAAATCCATTAAGGAATGCAGTTTTGACATCCATTTGCCATATTTCATAAAATGCGGCAATTGCTAACATGATTCAGACAGAGTTAAGCATCGCTACGAGTGAGAAAATCTCATCGTAGTCAACACCTTGAACTTGTCAAAAACCTTTTCGCGACAAGTCGAGCTTTGTAGATAGTAATACTACCATCAACGTCTGTCTTCCTCTTGAAGATCAATTTATTCTCAATTGCTTGCTGATCATCGGGCAAGCCCACCAAAGTCCACACTTTGTTCACATGGATCAAATCTCAGATTTCATGGCCTCTGTCGGATTCCGGGCTCCGCACAACCCGTTAAGTTCGAACACAGGGACGTGAACGAAGATCTGTCCCACTGACGTCTACCTAGCGCCTCGCTCTCGTCTTGGCGGAAGGATTCAAGCAAACAACGAACAAGCACACAAGAGTTTATCTAGGTTCGGGCCACTGTGTGGTGTAAGACCCTACTTCCTTCTTTGGTGGATTGGCTCCAGGCGAGCTTTAATATGAACTGGTACAAGGGTTTATGAGCTCAGGAGGCGAGCTCAGGACGGTCAGGAGGCTAGTGTTCTTGCTCCTTGTGCGGTGGCAAAGTGTGTGAGTCGATCCCTTTCTCAGTGGGAATCCTAGCTACTTATATAGGCAGCCACGGTCCTCTTCCCCCGAAATGTTTAGGCGGGAAGGGATTCCACAACGGCCATTTTTGAGCGGGACCACAAGGACGTTCCTACCCTAACTAAAGCAGTCTTCGCCTACAAAAGGATCAGGCGATGACGCGATGGTGGGCTCGACGATGACATCCTCCTTGTCGTCCTTGTGATCTTTGATCTCGTTGCACCAATGAGGAAACCTTTGCCCCGCTCCTCAGGAACTTGCGGCTGCGCTGTCCCCCTTGCACCGAATTGGTAACTGCACCGCTGGCAGGCGCTGGCACCCGCTGGCGCGGTGCGTCACTGCTGACATCACTGCCTCCTCCTGAAGCAGGCTTGGCCTTGGATTCCCTGCCCCTCCGGAACGCCTTGCCGAGGACGCTCCCGAGGAGGTGTTCACCTCGTTCTCCTAGCGAGGCTTGGCCCCTCGCGAGGGTCTTGAGCAGCTGGTCGATCAACTCGGCCGTACGAGGCCGTGCGAAGGAGCGCGTCGCGGTCCGCAGACAGGCAAGTCTGTGTACCCTGGTTCCCAGTACGCCGACAGTAGCCCCCGGGCCCAAGGTGCGCCCGGAGTTGGCTTTGGGGCGAAGCCTTAGGCGAGGACGAAGCACCGCAGGCCCTAAAAGGCTGACGGCCAGGCCGGCGCGCGATTTGTTGTATGGGACGTGGCGGCTCCACTTCCCACGCAACCTTGGCGATCGTGCAACTTGACAACTCCTTAGCGCGGTGACGAGGGAGTAATTGCTGTGACAGCATTGGCTGGCAGTTGGGCTCCTCTGCCCTATAAATGGGGCTATGGGGAAAGCCCCCCGGCCATTTTCAAGCCAACACCGTCTTCTCCTTGCTTGTCCTTCGCTCTCCCTCCTTGTCGCAAGATCTTCATGGCGCCGCCGAGGAAGCCATCCGCCGCGGAGAAGGGGAAGACCTCGAAGAATCCAGTCCCGCTACCGCCGAAGAGGGGTCGCGGTCGTCCCCGCAAGCATGCCGCCGCGCCCGCAGCGTCTTCTCGGGGAGGCGGGCGCATCCCTTTGAGCTCTGCTGTGGCCGCCGGCGGGCAGCACCGGGCTTCCTCCCGTGGCGAAGGTGGTCCTGGCCATGGAGGAAGAGGGAGCGCGCAAAGGTGCTTGCCGGCCGCGCGCCCTCCGCGCCCACAGTTCCATTCCTTCGATGTCTCGTAAGAGTTCATGGTGTGGGTGGAGAAGCCCGGTGGCTCGTGGCTCAGGCTTCCCCGCTCATTTGGCGACGTGCTCCCAGCCGGAGGACTTGGGGCATATGGCTGCAGGCCGACAGTTGTTGCAGCGGCGCATCCTGGGTGGAGGTCGAGGTGGCTCCCTCGGGCGATGTGTTCTTGGAGCGTGGCTGGCAGTCGTTTGCCCTCGCGCGCCGGCTACAGGGGAGGTGTGCGCTCCACTTCAGGTACGATGGCGTCTCCATGCTATTCGTCAGGGTCTTCTCAGAGGAATGGAGGCGCCTTGGGTGCGGTCCCGAGGCTGACGATGAGGACGGCGGAGATGTCCAGAGGAGCAGTTCCTCCTCCGGAGATGGCCTCAGTCCTAGGCATCGTGAGGCCCCCCTCAGTGGCAGCAGCAGCTCCTCCAGCAGTGGCAGTCGCGACGAACCACCATGCCGCCGAGCTCGGTACGGCGTAGGAAGGGGATCGTCGCGCCGCTGCGGCTCGGTGAAGCCGGAGGATTCCGACTGAGCGGGAGCGGCTTCTGCTTCTTCTCCCTTCTTTTCCTTCACGTTTTTTCTGCATCAAAGTTTCAAGTTGCCTTGACACTACTAGAAAAAAGGCTATAGGTAATATCACTGTTAGTGGCGCACCAGAGATGTGGTGCGCCACTACTATATAGCAGTGGCGCACCACAAACAGGTGCTCCACTAATAGTGACATTACTAGTGGCGCACCAGGTGTGGGGTGCGCCACTACTATGTTTTTGAACAGTAACCAGCCATGCCCAGGCTTACCAGTGGCGCACCAGGACAAGGTGCGCCACTACTATTTTTGATAGTAGTGGCGCACCTTGCCCTGGTGCGCCACTGGTAAGGCTGGGCATGGTGGTCCAAAAAAAAACCATAGCAGTGGCGCACCCCTTCACTGGTGCCCCACAAGTATTCCTGGCTACTAGTGGCGCACCAGTGAAGGGGTGCGCCACTGGTAACCTGGGACGCATTTTCACCAAATGCACCCCCCCCCCCCCCGTGGACCGCCTTTTCAGTTAAAAAAATAAATAAAAGAAAATGATAGAAATGTCAAAAAAATAAAAAAAATAAGATTCCAATGTGATTTGTGGTCTAGTTGTTAGCAAAATTTACAAACATGAATTTCGACTCTTTTTGCAAAATCTCTCGAGAATTTGTAAAATGAGCATAACTTTTGCATACGAACTCCGATGAAAAAGTTTTTTATATGAAAAAGCATCTACTCGAAAAGTTACATCCGAATTCAACGGGGGAACCCCGTTGAAGATTCTTAGAATCCCCAAAAACCTAACCGAATAAAAGATACGGGGCTTTTAAGATCTAGATTCAAAAAAATTCAAAAAAATTCAAAAATAGTAGTGGCGCACCGTGGGTGTGGTGCACCACTAATATAGTTTTTTTTTTTGAAAAACTATTTTTTTTGGAATAAATATTTTTTTTTGAAAAAATGTTTTTTTTGGGAAAAAAATGGTTTTTTTGAAAAAATGTTTTTTTGAAAAAAATAGTTTTTTTTGAAAAATATGATATGTAAAATGACCGGGAAGTTTGAAATATTTTTTCAAAATTTCATCACACTCATGAACATGAACAAACTCCCAGACATTAACAACGTTTAATAGGATTGATATGATAGATATATCAACAAGTGCCTGCTAAGTGAGCTGGTGCTGGGGTTGGATAGAACTCAGAAGTTAAGCGTGCTTGGGCTGGAGTAGTGTAGGATGGGTGACCTTCTGGAAAGTTTGACCACGGAGTGCGATTTGACCCTAGATTAAGCCATATTGACCCGAGATTAAGCCATAGTGACCCGAGATTAAGGAAAAAAAATTCCCTAAAAAATATCAGTGGCGCACCCTTATACTTAGTAGTGGCGCACCAGGTGGTGCGCCACTGATATCTGGATTAGTAATGGCGCACCTCTGGTGCGCCACTAATACCCATTACTAGTGGCGTGGTAATAGTGGCGCACCAGAGGTGCGCCACTAATACCCAAAAGTGGTGCGCCACTAATGAGCTTTTTTCTAGTAGTGTGAGGAGGCGTGTAATGGGTTGTGATGTATGTAAGAAGCGGGAACTCGTCGTCATGCTTTTGTTGCTTGAATGAAGTCACTTAGCTTTTATGCGTCCTGCCATCCTGAGGCGGAGTCCTCCCGACTCTGGCGTCATGAGCCCCTTCGGGTCGTGAGGAGGTGGCCGGGTCCGACTCGTACAGCCCCCGAGCGGGGGTCAATCGCTGAAATCTACTGAGAGTGCCGAGCGCGCGTTAGAGCACCAAAGCCTGAGCGGCTCAGTAGGTTGCGCGGGCTGAGCAGCCCTGTGCCAGAGCCTGAGCAGGCTTGGGTAGGCGAGGTCACGGGGCCACGACGGACGAGGTCCGGTGACCGATCGTGCCCCAGCCCCCACGCGCGAGGCGAGTGAAGGAGAGTGAGTGGCATAGCTGAACTTAAAGTCGGTGAGAAGATCCCAACACAAAACTCTCAATGAAATGCAAGAAGCGCGAGAAACACAAGAACATCATAGCATGGGGTAGAGGAAGGGCTGATAGCCAAGGAAGTAGAAAAGGCTGACAGCCAAACACCAAGCAAAAAAGGAAAAAGGTCGGGTCCGACCCCTACACTACGTCTTCTTCCCAGCGCGGAGCTAAGGACTGCCACTGGGGCGTGGGTGGTATCCCCGTCTGAGGGCCCGTAGGCAAAGCACAGGAGGCTCCGAGCCGTGTACAGCCCCAACACGGGCATGAAGCCTTGATTATGGATAGAACCTCTTAAGGTGCTCGATGTTCCAGGTATTCTGGATAGGTATCCCATCCTCCGTCTCCAGGCGCACAACACCAGGCCAAGAGACACGGGCGATTCTGAACGGGCCCTCCCACATGGGCGAGAGCTTGTGCAACCCTTCACGGGAGAGGACCCGCCTTAGGACCAAGTCACCAACTTCAAGTGTTCTCATGCGGACGCTGCTGCAGTGGTACCGCCGCGGCGCCTGCTGGTAACGCGCCGCCCGGAGGGCAGCCTGGCGGCGGCCCTCCTCCGCGAGCATGAGGTCCATCCGCCAGGCGGCGTCCTGGCATTCCTCATCGAAGGCCAAGACCCATGGGGAGCGATGCTTGACCTCGTGAGGGAGGACCGCCTCCGTCCCATAGACGAGAAAGAAGGGAGTCTCGCCCATAGGTTTGGTGGCAGTGGTTCGGATTGACCACAGCACGGACTGGAGTTCGTCGATCCAGCCCCTGCCGCAAGCCTCGAGCTTCTTCTTGAAGCTGCGCGTCTTGAGGCCACGCTAGAATTCCGCGTTGGCACGCTCAGCCTGGCCGTTGCTCCTGGGGTGGGCCACCGAAGCATAGCAGATCTGTGTTCCAAGGTTAGCTCAATATGACCTGAAGAGATTGCTTGTGAACTACGAACCGTTATCCGTGATGATGCGGTTGAGGACCACGAATTGCCTCACGAGGCCTTGGATGAACTTGACAGCTGACCCGGCTAGGATTGCGCGAACAGGCCCCACTTCCGCCCACTTGGTGAATTTTTCGATGGCGACGTACAAGAAGCGGTAGCCCCGTGCGGCTCGAGGGAAAGGACCTAGGATGTCCAATCCCTAGACTGCGAAGGGCCAACAGAGCGGTATCGTCTAGAGGCCTTGCGCTGGCTGGTGGATTTGCTTGGCATGAAACTGGCATGCCTCGCAGGCTCGCACGAGCTCTGTGGCATCGTTGAGCGCCGTGGGCCAATAGAAGCCGCTGTGGAAGGCCTTGCCCACGAGGGTGCGTGACGATGAGTGGTGACCATAGTCCCCACCGTGGATATCAGCTAGCAGCTCGCGCCCTTGCTTCCTCGAGATGCATCTTAGTGAGACGTCGTTGGGGCGCCTCCTATAGAGTTCGCCGTCTTGGATGCAATAGGCAGAGGCCTGTCGGATCACGTGTTCTGCGTCTTCTTCCTTGTCTGGTAGGGCATCGTGTTGCAGGTACATCTTGAGTTCTTGGGTCCAGCACCCCTCCTTGGGCTCCGCAGCGAGCAACAGGCGGGCTCCGGACGGTGGTCCGCAAGGTGGGGCGCCGTCTGGGGGCGCTGTTGGTAGCCCCTGTCGAGGGGAGGCCGGCTCGGGTACTGATGGTGCTGCTGATGGCTTGAGTAGTCTCTCCTCGAAGACGCCTGGCCTTTGGGGCTCCCGCCTGGAGGCTCGCTTGGCGATGTCGTCCGCTTCTTTATTGGTGCCTCGCGGCACGTGCTGCACTTCCAGCTCTTGGAACCACTTCTCCATCCTGCGCACTTCCTCCAGGTATGCCCCCATGTGCTCATCCTTGGGCTTGTACTTCTTGTTGGAGAAATCAACGAGGAGTTGCGAATAGCCCCTGATGGTGAGACGCTTGACCCCTATCGCAGCGGCGGCCTTGAGCCCGGCAATCAGGCCCTCGTACTCGGCAATGTTGTTGGAGACCTTCTCGCCCTGCTGGAAGCAGAGCTGCACACCATAGTACAACTTATCCTGAGTTGGGGATACCAGCACGGCGCCAACCCCCGCGCCGAGGCGTGAGAAGGCGCCGTCAAAGTACACCACCCATCCGTCTAGGGCTTCATCGCCAGGGGCAAGCGAACGGTCTTCGTTGGCCCCCCGCTCGGGCGCATCAGTCCATTCTGCCACGAAATCTGCCAGAGCTGCTCCTTTGATCACCCGCGTGGTGCTGAATTCTAGTTGCAATGCTTGAAGCTCGATGTTCCACTCGACGACCCTCCCGACGACATTTGGGCCCCGTAGCACCTTCTCGAGAGGGTACGACGAGATGACCTTGATGGGGTGACCTTGGAAGTAGTGGCGTAGCTTCCTGGAGGCGACGAGGAGCGCCAGAAGCAGCTTCTAGGGCATCGGGTAGCGCGAACGCGCGTCGCGCAGTACTGTGCTGATGAAGTATATCGGGTGCTCCACGAGGGTCGGTGCAGCAGGGTCCGGTGGCGCCTCTGGAGCCTCAGGAGCCTCTTGCTGAGCGGCGGGGCCGTCGGTGCCCATGGTCGAGTCTGCCTCTGAGGCCGTGTCAGGGGGCGGAGCGGGCCCTGAGGGTGCTGAGCCGCCTGGTGGCCTTGGGATCCGGAGCTTTTCCTCGCGCTCCACGACCAACGCTGCGCTGGCGGAATGAGGCGTTGCGGCGAGGTAGAGCGTCATGGGCTCCAGGGGTCCTGGTGCTACCATGATCGGCGAGCTGGTGATGTATTTCTTGAGGTCCTGGAAAGCGGCGTCGGCTTCCGGAGTCCACTCAAAGGGCCCCTTCTTCTTCATGAGCTTGAAGAACGGGAGGGCGCGTTCCCCGAGCTTAGAGATGAAGCGCCCTAGGGATGTCACACACCCGGCGAGCTTCTGCATTTCCTTCAGGTTTGTGGGCGACCTCATATTCTCGATGGCCTTGATCTTCCCCGGGTTGGCCTCAATGCCTCGGTGCGAAACCAGGAACCCTAGAAACTTGCCGGAGGGTACGCCGAACACGCACTTCTCCGGGTTGAGGCACAACTTAACCTTGCGCAGGTTGGCGAATGTTTCTTCTAAGTCCTGGATGAGGGTCATGGCCTCTTTGGTTTTTACCACTATGTCATCAACGTAGGCCTCCGCATTCCTCCCGAGCTGAGGGCCGAGGGTGAACTGCATCAGGCGCTGGAAGGTAGCTCCCGCGTTCCTCAGCCCGAAGGGCATGTATGAGTAGCAGTAGACCCCGCATGGGGTCAGGAACACCGTCTTCTCCATGTCTTCCACCGCTATCTTGATTTGGTGGTAGCCCGAGAATGCGTCAAGGAAGCAGGGCAAGTCGCACTCAGCCATCGAATCCACGATTTGGTCGATGCGCGGAAGAGGGAAGGAGTCTTGAGGGCAGAACTTGTTGAGGCTCGTGAAGTGGACGCACATGCGTTCTTTGCCTCCTTTCTTCGGGATGATGACGGGGTTGGCCAGCCACTCCGGGTGCTGTACCTCCCATACGACACTAGCCTCCTCCAACTTCCTGACCTCCTGGACGATGAAGGCCTGCTTATCCTGGGCCTGTCTACATGCCTTCTGCTTGACGGGGTGCGCATTGGGGCACACCGTGAGGTGATGCTCAATGACATGCCTTGGCACCACGACCAAATCTACGGCCTTCCAGGCAAACACGTCCTTGGTGGCTCTGAGGAAGCCAACCAGCGTCGCCTCTTGTTCTGGATCCATGCCTGTGCCGATGGTGAAGGTGGCTCCTGAGCCTTCTTCGTCGGCAGGCACTTGCTTCGTCTCGGCGGGGTCCCGAGAAAAGAGCTGCTTCTTCTTGGTAGGCGCGGCTTCCGAAGACTACGGAGCCCCCTTCTCCGTTGGGTCAGCTGTGGTAGCGGCGGCCTTGTACGCGCGCCCGAGGACCTGAAGGGCGGCCATACGGTCCCCTTTGACGGTGATGACGCCGCAGCTCCCGGGCATCTTGACGGCATTGTAGCCCGGGTGAGTTGCCGCCATGAACTTTGCCAGGGCAGGGAAGCCGAGGACGGCGTTGTATGGTAAGCAGATGGGTGCGACATCAAAATCGATGAGCTCAGTCCAGTAGTTAGCCGGTGTGCCCAAGGTCACCGGGAGGCGGATTTGGCCGAGTGGGACGGCCGAGCCCGCGGCCCTCGAGAAGGGCTTGGTGGGAAGGAGCTGCCTGTAGGACAGAGGCAGGTGACCGAAGGCTTTGGGAGAGAGGATGTTGAGGCCAGCGCCGCCTTCGATGAGGGTTATTGTCACGGCCACCCCGCAGATAGTAGGCGTGCATACCGTGGGGAGAGCGCTAGTACCGGCTGCTTCGGGGGCGAGGTCACCGAGGCCAAAGGTGATGGCGAGCCCCGGCCCGTCCTGCGCCCGCAAGGCCTCTTGCGGCTAGGCAGCAGCTCCAACCTGCCGAAAGTGCGACTTGGCATGCCGAGCAGACGCCGGTGCTTGGGACCCACCAAGGATGCAAGCGACCCCGCGGCAAGGCCGCCTCTCGGAGCTGACACCCCACAGCTTGCAGCTGCGGGCCGTCCACGTGGTGCGGGTCTCGGCGGGCGGCCAGTACTGGGCCCGCCGCCGCCCAACCAAGAGCGCGACAGGCGAGGCCACAGGAAGCGGGAGTGGTGGTGCAACCCGATCTCCAGTGGCATGGCCGGTAGAAGCGTCGTGGAAGAAGGAGGAGGGGCATGCATCGGGGGCGCGGTCTGCTGATGCTGCCGGGTCGTCGGGGGAGGAGCCAGCCCCCGCATGGATGTGGCCGGCCGCAGCCATCATGGAGGCGCCGCACCGGAGAGGGGAAGTGAGGTCGTCGGAGAGGCGAGATTTTGACACGCGCCCTACTTGGCGCACCAAATGTCGGATTCAGGGCTCCGCAAAACCCGTTAAGTTCGAACACAGGGGCGTGAACGAAGATCTCTCCCACTCACGTCTACCTAGCGCTTCGCTCTCGTCTCGGCGGAAGGATTCAAGCAAACAATGAACAAGCACACAAGAGTTTATCCAGGTTCGGGCCACCGTGTGGTGTAAGACCCTACTTCCTACTTTGGTGGATTGGCTCCGGGCGAGCTAGAATATGAACAGGTACAAGGGTTTCTGAGCTCAGGAGGCGAGCTCGGGAGGGTCAGGAGGCTAGTGTTCTTGCTCCTTGTGCGGTGGCAAAGTGTGTGAGTCGATCCCTTTCTCAGTGGGAATCCTAGCTACTTATATAGGCGGCCACGGTCCTCTTCCCCCGAAATGTTTAGGCGGGAAGGGATTCCACAACGGCCATTTTTGAGCGGGAACAGAAGGACGTTCCTACCCTGACAAAAGCAGTCTTCGCCTGCAAAAGGATCAGGCGATGGCGTGGTGCTGGGCTCGGCGATGACATCCTCCTTGTCGTCCTTGCGGTCTTCGGTCTCATTGCACCAATTAGGAAACCTTTGCCCCGCTCCTCGGGAACTTGCGGCTCCGCTGTCCCCCTTGCACCGAAATGGTAACTACCGCGCTGGCGGGCGCTGGCACCCGCTGGCGCGGTGCATCACTACTGACATCACTGCCTCCTTGTGAGGCAGGCTTGGCCTTGGATTCTCCGCCCCTCCGGAACGCCTTGCCGAGGACGCTCCCGAGGAGGTCTTGACGTCATTCTCCTCGCGAGGCCTGGCCCCTCGCGAGGGTGTTGAGCAGCTGGTCAATCAGCTGGGCCGTACCAGGCTGCGTGAAGGAGCGCGTCGCAGCCCGCAGACAGGCAAGTCTGGGTACCCTGGTTCCCAGTATGCCGACAGCCTCAATCCATTTATTGGAATCTGGGCTCATCATAGCTTCTTCATAGTTCAAAAGTTCGCCATTGTCTAACAACATGGCTTCCAGGACAGAGCTACTGTACCACTCTGGTGAGGTACGTGTTCTGGTCGACCTTCGAGGTTCGGTAGTAACTTGATCCGAAGTTTCATGATCATTATCATTAGATTCTTCTCTAGTTGGTGTAGGCATCACGGGAACAGTTTTCTCTGATGATCTAGTTTCCAATTCGAGCGAAGGTACAATCACCTCATCAAGTTCTACTTTCCTCCCACTCACTTCTTTCAAGAGAAACTCCTTCTCTAGAAGGGACCTATTCTTAGCAAAAAAAATCTTGCCTTTGGATCCGTCGTAGAAGGTGTACCCAACAGTTTCTTTTGGGTATCCTATGAAGACGCACTTCTTCGATTTGGGCTCGAGCTTATCAGCCTGAAGCCTTTTGACATAAGTCTCGCAACCCCAAACTTTAAGAAACGACCGCTTTGGTTTCTTGCCAAACCATAGTTCATACGGTGTCGTCTCAACGGATTTAGATGGTGCCCTATTTAACTTGAATTCAGCTGACTCTAATGCATAACCCCAAAACGATAAAGGCAAATAAGTAAGAGACATCATAGAACGCACCATATCCAATAGAGTATAGTTACAATGTACGGACACACCATTACGCTGTGGTGTTCCAGGTGGCGTGAGTTGTGAAACTATTCCACATTCTTTCAAATGAAGACCAAACTCGTAACTCAAATATTCACCTCCGCGATTAGATCGTAGAAACTTTATTTTCTTGTTACGATGATTCTCTACTTCAGTCTGAAATTCTTTGAACTTTTCAAATGTTTCAGTTGTGTTTCATCAAGTAGATATACCCATATCTACTGAAATCATCAGTGATGGTCAGAAAATAACGATACCCACCGCATGCTTCAACACTCATTGGACCTCATACATCGGTATGTATTATTTCCAATAAGTCATTAGCTCGCTCCATTGTTCCGGAGAATGGAGTTTTGGTCATCTTTCCCATGAGGCATGGTTTGCAAGTATCAAATGATTCATAATAAAGTGATTCCAAAAGCCCATCAGCATGGAGTTTCTTCATGCGCATTACATCAATATGACCTAAACGACAGTGCCACAAGTATGTTGCACTATCATTATCAACTCTGCATCTTTTGGCTTCAATATTATGAATATGTGTATTACTACGATCAAGATTCAATAAGCAATTCACCTCGGGTGTATGACCATAGAAGGTTTTATTCATGTAAGCAGAAAAACAATTATTCCTTGACTTAAATGAATAACTGTGTTGCAGTAAACACGATCCAATCTTGTTCATGCTCAACGCAAACACCAAGTACCATTTATTTAGGTTTAACACTAATCCTGAAAGTATAGGGAGTGTGCGATGATGATCATATCAATCTTGGAACCACTTAACACACGTCATCACATCAGCCTCAACCAGTCTCCGTTTATTCTCCAACAACTGTTTTGAGTTACTAAACTTAGCAGCTGAACTAATATCAAATACCCAGGGGCTACTACGAATACTAGTAAGGTACACATCAATAACATGTATATAAAATATACCTTTGTTCACTTTGCCATCCTTCTTATCCACCAAGTATTTTTGGGGCAGTTCCGGTTCCAATGACCATTCGCTATGCATTAGAAGCACTCAGTTTTAGGCTTAGGTCCAGCTTTGGGCTTCTTCACGGGAGCGACAACTTTCTTGCCATTCTTCTTGAAGTTCCCTTTCTTCCCCTTGCCCTTTTTTTCTTGAAACTAGTGGTGTTGTTAACCATCAACACTTGATGCTCTTTCTTGATTTCTACCTTCCCCGATTTCAGCATCGTGTAGAGCTCGAGAATGATTTTTGTTATCCCTTGCATATTATAGTTCATCACAAAGTTCTAGTAGCTTGGTGATAGTGACTAGAGAACTCTGTCGATCACTATTTTATCTGGAAGATTAACTCCTACTTGATTCAAGTTATTGTAGTACTCATACATTCCGAGCACATGCTCACTAGCTGAGTTATTCTCCTCCATCTTCTAGGCAAAGTACTTGTTAGAGGTCTCATACCTCTCGACATGGGCATGAGTCTGAAATACCAATTTCAGCTCTTGAAACATCTCATATGCTCCGTGGCATTCAAAACATTTTAAGTCTTGGTTCTAAGCCGTAAAGCATGGAGCACGAAACTATTAAGTATTCATCATATCGTGCTTTGCTAAACGTTCATAACGTCTTCATCTGCTCCTGCAATAGGTCTATCACCTAGCGGTGCATCAAGGAGATAATTCTTTTGTGCAGTAATGAGGGTAATCCTTAGATCACAGACCCAGTCCGCATCATTGCTACTAACTTCTTTCAATGCAATTTTCTCTAGGAACATATGAAAAACATAGGGGAGCTACAACGTAAGCTATTGATCTAGAACATAATTTGCGAATACTATCAGGACTAAGTTCATGATAAATTAAAGTTCAATTAATCAAATTACTTAAGGACTTCCACTTAGTTAGACATCCCTCATAGTCATCTAAATGATACTTGATCCAAATCAACTAAACCATGTCTGATCATCACACGAGATGGAGTAGTCATCAATGGTGAATATCTCTATGTCGATCATATCTAATATATGATTCACGTTCGACCTTTTGGTCTCCAGTGTTCTGAGGCCATCCCTGTACATGCTAGACCGTCAAGTTTAACCCGAGTATTTCGCATGTGCAAAACTATCTTGCACCCGTTGTATGTGAACGTATAGTCTACCGTACCCGATGATCACGTGGTGTCTCAACACGACGAACTATCATAATGGCCCATACTCAGTGAGAACACTTATACCTTAAAATTTTGTTAAGGGCTTATAATCCTACCGTCGTACTAAGCAAAATAAGATGCATAAAAGATAAATATTACATGCAATCAAAACTATCTTGCTTCTACGACTATTGCTAACTCATAGCGATAAAGTAAAGCAATTACTTGGCGTTCGCATTTTGTACGTTAAAGAGACAACCATAAGGCTCCTGCAGGTTGTCAGATATCTTACAAATCATGATCATCTCGTACAATAACATATAACTCGTCACGTCTTGACCATATCACATCACAACATGACCTGCCAAAACAAGTTATACGACCTCTACTTTATTGTTGCAAGTTTTATGTGGCTGCTATGGCTTCTAGAAAGAACCGTTCTTACCTATGCATCAAAACCACTAAGGTGTTTCGTCAAGTTTTCTATTTTAACCTTCAACAAGGACCGGCCACTGTCAAATTCGATTCAACTAAAGTAGGAGAAACACATACCCGCCAGCCACCTTTATGCAAAACTAGTTGCATGTCTGTCGATGGAATCGGTCTAATGAACGTGGTCATGTAAGGTTGGTCCAGGCTGCTTCATCCCACAATACCGCCGAATCAAAATAAGACGTTGGTGGTAAGCAGTATGACTATCACCGCCCATAACTCTTTGTGTTCTACTCGTGCATATCATCTACGCATAGACCTGGCTCATGATGCCACTGTTGGGAAACATAGCGTGCAATTTACAAAATTTTCTATGCCCACCCAAGATCTATATCTAGGAGATGCATAGAAACAAGAGGGGGAGAGTGTTTCTATGTACCCTCGTAGACCTAAAGAGGAAGCGTCTGATAACACGGTTGATGTAGTCGAACCTCTTCTATTTCCGACCGATCAAAAGCACCGAACGTACGACACCTCCGAGTTCAGCACACGTTCAGCTCGATGATGTCCCTCGTCATCTTTATCCAGCAAGATGTCGACGAATTAGACGAGTTCCGTCAACACGATGTCGTAGTGACGGTGACAGTGATGTGATCCACGCAGGGCTTCGCCTAAGCACTACGAAGATATGACGGAGTAAACTATGGAGGGGGCGCCGCGCACGGCTAACAGATGTTGTTGTGTGTTCTAGGCGCCCCCTCCCACATATATATTGGTTGGAGGGGGAAGAGGCAGCCAAGAGGGCATCCCAAGTAGGTCGAATCCTACTTTGGGTTCCTTCCCAATTTGCCCCCCTTCCTTGTTTAGGCGCTAGGAAAAGGAAAGAGGAGCCCCCCCTTTTCCTTCCTCCCTTGAGAAGGGGAAGGAAGGAGGGGCTTGCCTTTCTCCCTGTCCTTCCGTAAGGCTAGTCGGCCTGGTGGAGGGGTGCATCAGCCCCTCGTGGGCTGATCTGTCCCTCCCTTGGCCCATTAAGCCCATATCTTTTGCTAGGGGCGCCCGGAACCCGTTTCGGTGACCCGATATGTGCTCGGTACCCTCCGAAACACTTCCGGTGTCCGAATACAATCATCCTATATATCAATCTTTCTCTCTCAACCATTTTGAGACTCCTCATCATGTCCGTGATCTCATCCGGGACTCCGAACAACATTCGGTCACCAAATCACATAACTCATATAATACAATAGCGCCATCAAACGTCAAGTGTGCAGACCCTACATCTTCGAGAACTATGTAGACATGACCTATACACTTCTCCAGGTAATAACCAATAGCGAAACCTGGGTGCTCATATGGGCTCCTACATATTATCCTTATCAGTCGAATCATTATGACAACATATGCTATTTCCTTTGTCTATTGGTATGTTACTTGCCCGAGATTCGATCGTCGGTATCTTCATACCTAGTTCAATCTTGTTACCGGTAAGTCTCTTTACTCATTTCGTAAAACATCATCCGGAGACTATGTCATTAGTCATTTTCTTGCAAGGCTTATTATGATGTGTATTACCGAGAGGGCCCAGAGATACCTCTTCGATACTCGGAGTGACAAATCCTAATATCGATCTATGCCAACTCAACAAACACCTTCGGAGGTACATGTAGAGCATCTTTATAATCACCCAGTTACGTTGTGATGTTTGATAGCACACAAGGTATTCCTCCGGTATCTGGGAGTTGCATAATCTCATAGTCGGAGGAATATGTATTTGACACGAAGAAAGCAATAGCAATAAACTGAACGATCATTATGCTAGGCTAACGAATGGGTCTTGTCAATCACATCATTCTCCTAATAATGTGATCTCGTTATCAAATGACAACTCATGTCTATGTTTAGGAAACCTTAACCATCTTTGTTCACTAGGGACACAGTATTTGTGTATGTATTCACACTTGTATTTAGGTTTCCGATGAATACAATTCTAGCATGAATAATAAACATTTATCATGAGTAGGGAAATATAAAATAACAACTTGATTATTTTATCTAGGGCATATTTCCTTCAATAGGATGGTATCCTCCTTTGAATGTTTCGAGTGACTTGACTTGGCACAAGTTCACGCATGTAGTTGAATCAAAATCAACAAGGCATGTAGTTGGAATGTCAATTAGAGATTATAGTTACTCATGCCATGCTTAATTAGCTAGGAGTTGATAATGGTTTGTTTTGTGTGCCAACATGCATTTAAAATTGTTATGATGTGGTACGGCAGGATGGTATCCTCATTTGAATGTTTTGAGTGACTTGACTTGCTCATGTTCACGCATGGAGTAGATTAACCATGATATTTTTGTTCATGGTGTTTTAGATCCTACTCATGCTTGCATTCAATGTTGATTAACCTCAAGGCATGTTTATGGCTGTTGGTCGCTCCTCAATATATATATATATATATATATATATATATATATATATATGCTAGTCTTCACGTGTACTAAGCGGGAATACTGCTTGTGCATCCACTTCCATAAACTCAAAGCTATTCCATATGAGTCCACCATACTGACCTATATGCGGTATTTACTGTCGGATTTCGGGTTCCGTAAACCCTTGAGAGATTCGAACTATGGGGTGCGCACGAAGAACACTCTATCCCCAGCACGTACGCCCTATGATTCCACAGCCTAGCTCGACGAACTCAAAGAACAAGGGACACAGAGGATTATAATAGTTCGGGCCACCCTGTGGTGTAATACCCTACTCAAGTGTGTGTGTGGTGGATTGCCTTGTATGCCTGAGGATGCACTAGTACACGGGATGAAGATCCTTCCGAGGGGAGGTGTTCTTGGGCTCGGGTGAGCTTGTGGTGTCTTAGGTCAGATCTGATGATCGGACCCCTCTCTGGTTGGATCAGCTCAAGATGAGATGTCCTCCATGTTGGTGACTAGATCCTATTTATAGTGGCCTTGGTCCTCTTCCCAAATATCGGCGGGAAGGGATCCCACAACGGCCAAATTTGAAGGGGAACAGCTAGTACAAGTTTTCCTGACAAAAGTGGTGTTTGCCTGCCAAAGGCTCTGTTGGTGACGCCGCGCCGGGCTCCATCACGACCTCCGTTCTGCAGCCCTGACGATCCTTGGTCTTGTTGCACCGATATGGAAACCTTTTCCTGATCCCTCGGGACTCCGCGCCTGCACTTGACCTCTTAGCACCAAAGAGGAAATTGGTACACTTCACCCGCTGGCGCCCGCCTGGCCTTGGTCGTCATGGCTCATGTCACGTGAACCTCGCGAGGTGCACCTTGCATAGATATCTCCGCTCCTCGGGAGCCAGCCTAGAGAGACTGCCCCCAGGGAGGTCTTACTGTCGCTCGCCTCGCGAGGCTTGGCCCCTCGCAAGGGTCTTGAGTTGTGGTTGCTGAAGTTGGGTCGTACCAGGCCGCTGATGGAGCCATGTCACAGGCCGCAGGTAAGCAAGCCTGGGTACCCCCGTTCCCAGGACGCCAATAGTAGCCCCCAGGCCCAAGGTGTGCATGGACTTGGCTTCGAGGCGAAGCCAAAGGGGCAAGGGTGAAGCTTCGCAGGCCCCAAATGCTTGTGGCCTTGGTTGATGCGTGGCGACTTGATTGGACGTGGGCGTCTCCGCTTCCCCACACTGCCTCGGCAACTGCCCAACTTGACAAGTCCCCGCTGCATGCAAAGAAAAACCATCATTACGTGAGATCATGGAGGCCGACGGTTGGCCTCCTCCAGGCTATAAATGGGTAAGGGGTGAAGCCCCCGTCGCCCATCTCCTTCTTCTTTTTGCCCGCTTCTCCTTCCTCCTTGCCGAGCCGGCTTACCGTGACGCCCATGGCACCGATAAGGAGATTTTCTGCTGGTGAGAAACGAAAGACTCCTGTGAGGAGCGGTAAGCGCTCTCGCGGAAGAAGTGGTTCAGCCGCCCCCGCGGTGCTGGCAAGAGGCGGGAGATGATGAGGTCTTGGTGCGAGCAACCTCCTCCTGGTTACCCGCTACCCTCGCATGCCCAGGGGTAAGGGGGTCACACTCTGTCCCGCTTGCGTCGTGCTCGAGGTCGTCCTGCTGGGGCTGCCAGTCCCTGAACTCACTCCGAGGGCTCCTCGCGCGAGTTCATGGTATCGACAGCAATGCCGCCACCCTCTTGGATTCGGTTCTCGAGGTTCTTTGCTGAGCCGATGACGGCGAGGGGGCCTGCCAAGCTGTGGCTGCAGCACACCGGGTGATGTAGCCAAACCTCGGAGGCAGAGTTGAGGTCGTCCCCTCGGCCGGTGTCTTCATGACCCGAGGGTGCGGCGAAATCACCCGTGTGTGCCATCCTGATGGAACCTCCATCATCCACTTCGAGTTTAATGGCGCCTCCATATTTTACTAAAAGGTCTTCGACGACGAAGGACGCCGTCAGGAGTGCTACCCTAGTGGGAGTCGCCAAACCTGACGAGTCTCCAGAGATGAGAGACGACAGCTACGCGCCTCGAAGCTCACGCTAATGGTGACTTGAGCGGGGTTGGAGATGACCTCCCGTGGCCCAATTTTGATGATGGCATCAGTTGTGGTAGCAGTAGTTAGGTTCTCGTGGAACCTCCTTCTTTTTTTCCCCGCGAGGAATCAAAGATAACCTGGTGGGGGCTTGTAAAGAACATGCAATGCTTTTGCTCTGATGCCTATTGTTCTCTCTATGAAACTGTGTTTGCAAGTCTTGCTCCGGCAGTGTCCCACCTTTTTATCCTTTCAGTAGCTTTGTGCTCTACGACGGCAGGTCCCAGTCCCAAGGCAAGCTTTAGTCGTCACTGGTATGCTAGGTCGCACTGCTGTGGTCAAGGCCAGGAGGTGAGCGGCCCGGGGTCCGGTAAGATCTCCTAAGGCGCGATGCTCAAGAGGCCCCCCTTGGCGTGCAAGCAGCTTCCGGAGGCTAAAAAGGGAGGCAACATTGCCGGAGCATGACTACAGAAATCAAACTTGTAGAGTGGTGGCGGGATGCCCTTTGGATGCATGAATTATCTTGACGGGCCTGAGGTGATTCTCAACGCAGTGCGCCTGGCTCGCTCCTGATGCAGCGCGACTAAGATTTCACGATTTCCTTCCCGCTGCCTTAGAGTTCTGCATCGGCAGAGCCCGACCCCGTGCATACCTCAGCCGCCACTGGCTCGTCCAAATCGGCAGGACGAGGCCAGGGATGAGGGGCTATGTGGCCAGTTATGCTCCTAAGTCGCGATGCTCAGGAATCCCCCTTGACGTATGAATAGCCCTCAGGAAGGAAATGCTGGACTAGGCCTTGGTGTTCTACGTCGGCAGGGCCTGACCCCACGCATACCTCAGCCGCCGCTGGAGATTATGAGGTCGCCAGGACGAGACCAGGGAGTGAGGGGCTACGTGGCTAGTTAGGCCCCTGAGACGTGATGCTCAGGGGTCCCCCAAACATACGAACAAACCTTAGCTCTCTGAGCCGGCCTCCCCTTCTCCCGCTCTTCTAGTGGCTCTGCATCCTCGGGTCCCGACCCTCGAGCGGAGCTCATCCATCGCTGGTATGCCAGGTCACGATGTCGTGCTCAAGGCCAGGGGTGAGGGCTGGAGAGTCAGTAGGATCCCCTAAGACCCGATGCTCAGAAGCCCCCCCCTTTAACGTGCAAGCAAATTATATGAGAAGGAGAAACCGACAGGGCCACCTGTCACCGGGCTCTTGAGATTCCAGCGGGTTAGTCTGACGAAATAGCACAACTCAAAATCGCGCCTACTGCTGGGCCACTGATCTTTTCGCAGGAAGATGAAGGCACCAAGGACGTGGTGAGGTGACGTGCACGAGGCGGGCCACTAGTGAGAGCTCGATCTCTCGGACTTTGTCAGCGTTGCAGGGATGGACCCGAGCACAAGCGCCGTGCCAACGTGCGTAGCCCCCGTTGCGAGATGAGCAGAAGTCCGTTCGGCAGCGTGAGAGGCCAAAAGAGGTGGTGAGTGAGCAGGTGCTGATCATAACTTAATCCATAAGAGGAAACGAGGTAATCCAGGTGATGTAAAATGCGGTACATGCCACAGGGATGGACCCGTGCGACATGGGAAGATGCAGCTCGAGGGGCGCCCCAAACAGAGTAAGATAGAGATGCAAAAAGGATACATGTCACAGGGGTAATCCCGTGCGACTCGGGGATGATGCAGCCTGAGGGGTGCCTCCAACTGAACAAACTGAAACAAAGTCACCTGGCACCAATGCTGGAGTGGTGTTGATGTAGCTGAAGATGCTTGCTGCAGATGTCGCTCCTCACAAGCCACCTGACTCCGGGGCCTCGCGAGGCTCCTGAGATTCCGATGGCTCGCGAAGAACCGATTCCATTTCCGCCAAGATCTCCTGATGCCTGGCCTTGCGAGCCGCCAAGACATTCTGCATATGGCGCTCGTGCAGGGCCGCGTCGTTTGGCAGGCCGAAGGGCATGCAAACGTAGCTGTGAGGAGGACCCTCACACCGGCCCACCTGCATGTCTTCGATGATCCGGTCGATGAACTCCTGAGCGCTTGGTGCCTCACGCGTTGTTCTCTCTTGAGGGAAATGTGCGGTGAAGCATGCCTCCATGTGGTGCCCGAGAGCCTCCCCCGAGACATTGGCTTGGTTGGAGGCCCTCTAGAGGAGAGCCCCCGAGCCCAGCCTGAGAGGGGCGCCGGGTGCCCGGGTAGGTGCCCCGTGCATGGGTGCAGATCCTAAGGCGCGGACACCGGGTGCTGCATCGTCATGAGGCTCCAGGGCGAGCAGTTGTTTCTTCTTCTTCGGGATAGCTTCAGGGGGATAGATAGTGTCTTGGTTGTATGGGTCCTCAACTACCGCAGCCTGCTAAGCGCGCTCGAGGGAGCACACTGCGTCCTTTTCTTCGCAAACGATGGTGATGATGTCTCGGCTCCCTGGCATCTTGATGATATTGTAGCCATGGTGAGTCACGGCCATGAACTTGGCCAGGGCTGGATACCCAAGGATGGCATTGTACGGGAGGCGAATATGAGCGACATCGAAGTCGATGAGATCGGTGTGGTAGTTGTCGTAGGTGCCGAAGGTAACGGGGAGCTGGATCTGTCTGATTGGGGTGGTGGAGCCGTCGGTCACTCTTGAGAAAGGCCTGGTGGGTTGCAGCTGGTCATAAGGCACTTGGAAACGGTCAAATGTGCCTACAAAGAGAAAGTGGAACCCTGCACCGCCATCGATGAGGGTGTTGGTGACTTGGACATTGCTGATGACGGGTGAGCAGATCATTGGCAGAGCGCCGGTGGTTGCCGCGCATTTAAGCTGGTCGGCTGAGCAGAATGTGATGGCGCACTTGGACCTCTTGATCGGTCGTGTGGCTTCTATCCTAGGAAGAGTTGTGTTTACTTCTCGGGTGAACTGCTTGAAGAGGCATTGAGAAGCTGGAGCCTCCACACCGCCCAAGATGCAAGCGATGGCGCGAGGCTCCTAGAAGCCCTCGGCCCCCTCGTCTTGGGCGTCGTTCCTCCTTGGAAGTGGCAGCGAAGGGAGGCCGGCCTTGCCTTGAGGACGTTCCTTGCGAGGATGATCCCTCCAGGCACCCTCGCGAGGCTGGTCCCTCCAAGCACCCCCGCGAGGCCGATCGTGCCAGTGCTCCTCATGAGGCTGATCACGTCACTCTTTACGGGGGCCGCGGTCGTCCCAGCGCCACCCAGCCCGACTTCCTCAACGGCCGTAGCCCCGGTCGCTGCGCTCGGGGTGTTGGCCAATGCGCCCATCGCGGATTGCCCTGAGCTCTTGGCAGTCATTGGTGTTGTGGCTGTGCACATTATGGAAGGCGCAGACTGGGCGGCTGCTCTTGGATGACTCTGGGTGGTCGCGGCCACGCTTCATCTCTGGCTCGGCCGCGAGCACAACTACCCCCTTGCGCTTCACATCTTTAGCCTTGGCCATCTTGTCTTCAGGGTCAGCTGTGGGAGGCTCGACGACGGAAAGGCGCCCCACCTCGGCTCTGGCACACTTGGTCGCGAGGTTGAACAGCTCCAGGGCCGTGCACAGATCTTCGTGGATGGTGAGCTCCTCTTGACATCGCGGACGCCATCGGAGAATGCTGAGATGATGGCCTTGTCCGTGACCTTGGGGATCTTGAGGCGGACGCTGTTGAAGCGCTGGATGAACTTCTGCAGGGTTTCGCCTGATTGTTCCTTGACACGTCGCAGGTCACCTGCGGCCGGCGGGCAGTTGCGTGAGCCCTGGAAATTGTCAATGAAACGCTCGCGCATCTCACTCTAGGAGGAGATCGGTTCCACAGGCAGGTTCATGAGCCATGAGCGCGCGCCATCCTTGAGAGCCATGGGAAACCAGTTTGCCATGATCTTCTCGTCGCCGTTGGATGCCTCGATGCTCAGCTCATAGAGCTCCAGGAACTCAACAGGGTCGAGGGTGCCGTCATACCGTGCAGGTAGGTTGGGCTTGAATTTCTCGGGCCAGTTGACATTGCGCTGCTCAGGGGTGAGGGCCTTGCAGCCTGCTGTTGACACCGGAGCCTGTCGCGGAGGCGGAGCTTCGTCTTGGTTTCCGGGCGCCGCCACTGCAGGGGGCCCACGGTCTCGACGCAGCGGTAGAGGGGGCGTGGGCACTCCTCCTTGAGGGCGATGGATCTCTTGGAAGCTTCCTTCTTTGTGCACAGGCGCCCCCGGTGGGTCGCGCCGGGTGGCCGCGTGCCTTGGATCATGGACGATTCATTGATGCAGACGTGGTGGAGGCGCTTCATGGGTCACGTCGCCCGCAAGTGGTGGCTGGCGAGGTAGCGAAGAGACGAGGCAGGAGAGCCCCCAGGGGCGCTGGCGAGCTCGACGATGCGGTCGAGCAAGTCCTCATAGAGGTCGTCGATGGGGTGCTAGCGTAGGAGCTCGCGCGCCATGAGCAGCGCAGCCTGCGCGTCCGCGGGTCCGCGACGGACTTGGGACGATGAGCCTGCGGGGGTCAACGACGGGGTTGCGGTGCGTCCATCCCACCGCACCAAGGGATGTAGCGACGAAGCATGTTGCTCATGCCGCGCCGGGCCGGTGGCTGCGTTGGCGGGGGGCGATGGAGAACGGCGAGGAGGCCCACCGGCGGGAGCTGTCTGAGTGACGCGGGTGGCGAGGGCGGCCCTTCGCTCAACACGAGCACGACAAGCGTCGGCCATGGAAGCGATGGAGCAGTGACACGTCGACCGACGGAAGAGAGGCTTCGGCACACCCCTACCTGGCTTGCCAAATGTCGGATTTGGGGTTCGGCACACCCTTGAGAGGTTCGAACTCTCGGGTGCTGATGACCCAAAACCGTAAGGGATCTATTGCAGCGTTTTCGATAAGTAAGAGTGTTGAACCCAACGAGGAGCAGAAGGTATTGATAAGTGATTCTGAGCAAGGAATAACTGCAAGCACTGAAAGATAACTTTTTAGGGGTTTTCTTGATATAAGCAACAGGAAAGTAAAAGCGAGCAAAGTAAAAGGCACTAGAGAGTAACAAGTGGCCCAATCCTTTCTGAGCAAAGGAGAGGCCTAGCAACTGAACTTATAAAGGCTAAAGTGTTCTTGAGGACACACGGGAGAAGTAGTCATGTGCTTTCGCCATATTCCGTATCGGTACTATGTGATGTGTTGATAAGTGTTGAGTGGGTGGATCTATGCTAGTACACCCTCTAGACTAAGATGAGTGCACTCTTATGATTAAACACCTTGCAAGCATCCGCAAATACAAGATAGTATTTAAGGCAAAAGCCAAACAATAGCAATACGATCGATGATCCATTGTTCCCTTGTGCAAAAGCGTGTTAACTGGGGTTCAGGTTTCTGTCACTCCGGCAACCCACTGTAAGCATTCTTTGTACACAATGTATTCCCCTAGGTCCTTAATAAGGCGAAGTGTTGAGTGTTCGACTCACACAACACCACTAGGAAAATAACAACACAACTTAAGTATCAAACAACACATATTACTTCAACATCATATGACTACTAACAACAAGACTTCTCCCATGTCTTCAAGAACTAAAGTAACTACTCACAAGACATAAAAGAGATCATGATCAATGGAGATAAATGGATGATAAACAATCTGGACACAATGATATTTCTCCAACAAAACTCAATAGCATTCACCACAAAGTAGTAATCAACACCGATAGGGTAGAGAGGATAGATAGTACGGATTACAACACAAGTTGCAATTGTGAGATGAGATTGGATGAAGATGGAGATGGTGCTGATGTTGGGGATGATGTTGATGATGATCTCGATGATGCCCGTGACGATGGTGATGACGATGGCGATGATCTCCCCTTCTAGGAGGTGATCTCCCCGGCGGAATCTGCCCGCCGGAGATGGCTTTTCTTCTCTGTAGGTTTCCTCCACGGAGCGGCGGCAGAACTCCGTAAACTCTCCTCCTTTTAGGGTTTCTGGATGACGAGGAGTATATAGGCCAGAGGGGGGAACCTGGAGTGGGCCAGGGGCTCCAGGCGCCCTCCCGGCGCGGCTAGGGTGGGGGCCGCGCCAAGTGGCCGCCTGGGCACCCTGTGGCCCCCCTCTGGTTGCTCTTTTGCGTATCTTCGTGATCCTTCTGGAAAATACCCTCCGTCGGTTTTCAGGTAATTTGGAGGTATTCTTCTTCAGCAACTCAGCGTCCACTTTTTACCGCTGAATCCTGCGTCTGCTGCTTCGGCACCGGAAAGTTGCAAACTGTGTAAAATAGGCCAAAACAACATAAGAACATCATCGTAATGTGAAATATATCAATGAATAAGGATGAATTACGATATAAAATAGTTATGCATTTTGGACGTATCAGGTGCGTATGAAGAAGACTCTCTCCCTAGCGTGTACGCCCTACGATTCCACAGCCTAGCTCGACGAACTCAAAGAACAAGGGACACAGAGGATTATATGATTCAGGCCACCCTATGGTATAATACCCTACTCAAGTGTGTGTGTGTGTGGTGGATTGCCTTGTATGGCTAAGGATGTACTAGTACAAGGGATGAACAGCCTCCAGAGGGGAGGTGTTCTTGGGCTCGAATGAGCTTGTGGTGTCTTAGGTTAGATCTGAAGATCGGACCCCTCTCTGGTTGGATCAGCTCAAGATGAGATCTCCTCCATGGTGGTGGCTAGGTCCTATTTATATTGGCCTTGGTGCTCTTCCCAAATATTGGTGGGAAGGGATCCCACAACGGCCAAATTTGAAGGGGAACAACTAGTACAAGTTATCCTGAAAAAAGTGGTCTTCGCCTGCCAAAGGCTCTGGTGGTGACGCCGCGTCGGGCTCCACGATGACCTCCGTTCTGCAGCCCTGACGGTCCTTGGTCTTGTTGCACCGATATGGAAACATTTGCCTTATCCCTCGGGACTCCGCGTCTGCACTTGCCCTCTTAGCACCAAAGAGGAAACTGGTACACTGCGCCTGCTGGCACCCGCCTGGCCTTTGTTGTCAAGGCTCGCGTCATGTGAACCTCACGAGGTGCACCTTGCACATATATCTCCGCTCCTCGGGAGCCAGCCTAGAGAGACTGCCCCCAGGGAGGTCTTGCTGTCGCCCCGCCTCGTTAGGCTTGGCCCCTCGCGAGGGTCTTGAGTTATGGTTGCTGAAGTTGTGCCGTACCAGGCCGCTGACGGAGGCACGTCATGGGCCACAGTCAGGCAAGCCTGGGTACCCCCATTCCCAGGATGCCGACATTTACCTGCCATTCCAAGTAAATTTGCATGTGCCAAACTCTAAACCTTCAAGTAATAATCTATTTTGTATGCCTGAATCGCTCATGTAGCGACTGGGGGCTGTCAGTATCTTCCATGCTAGGTGGGTTATTCTCATGCTGAGTGGTTATCTGCTTGTAATTCACGAGAAAATTGCTAGTAATTAGGATGCCCAGTCCTGCAATCGAAATAAATATACCATAATGAAACAAAACTCCACCGGCTGTTGTTGCTATGGACGACACCCGTGAATTCGGCTAGTCGTGGAGTGTGTTTGTTGGTGAAGGGGGGGGGGGTGAAAATTTACCAGTCTGTTTGGGAACCGCCTATGATGTATTTAGCATGGAAGATATTGAACTCTTGGTTGTTGCGTTGACCATGAAACCATATCTCTCAAAATTATATGCATCTCTGTTTTAAAAAGTTTCAGCTCTAGCACCATTGCGAATCCCTGCCTCCCTCGGCGAATGGCCTATATATTTACTTTTATTGTTGAGTCATCATCCTCTTATTAAAGCACCAGCTAGAGAGCACTATTTTCATTTATATGCTTTGTTTTTAACTAATGTTGAGTATGAGTGTGAATGGATCTCTTTTTCCATGAATTACAATGTCCAGTCAACCCTTGATCTTCAAAGGTGCTCTGCATTTATGTTTTGCGGTCTCAGAAAGGGCTAGCGAGATACCACTATATCATATTGTATCATGATTGTTCTGAAAAAGTGTTGTCATCTGAGATATCTCATTATTGCTTGCTAGTTGATTATGCCATTAATATGAGTAAATGTGAGACCTAAATGCTATTATGAGTATGGTTAGTTCATAATCTTTGTTGAAAACCTGAACGCTGGCTAGACATATTTGCAACAACAAGATCAAACAGAGTTTGTAAAAGTTATCCTTTGTCACTTTTAGTTTGTCAACTGAATTTCTAGAGGATAGGCATTGGGTTAAGCTTGAGGGAGTTAATACGCCTCCATCATATCTACTTTTTCAAACTCTTTTGCCCTTGGTTTGGACTCTAATTTGCATGATTTGAATGGAAATCACCTGGATTGACATAGTTTTCAGCAGAATTGCCATGGTGCTATTTTTGTGCAAAAATCAAAGTTCTTGTATTGACTTGAAAATTTACAGAGAATATTTATCAAATATATAAAAAATAATGTCGGAAAAAGATACCCGAGGGGGGAAACCCAGGATCACAAGCCCTGGGGTGCGCCTACCCTCTGCTGCACCAGTCGACCCCTCTCTAAGCGGCGGGACTCCTCGTAGATCCCCTCATTCCTCACCTCTACGGCGGCTTGTGCTACGGCCATGATGGCTGTAAGATTCTTTGCATGCTCGACGAGGCGCTCCTCCTCCTCCCGCAGTACCTCGATGTAGCACGAAAGGTTGATGATGGACGTCCGGGGCTCCACCTCCACCTCCTGCCTTTGGGCGGCGTGGCGGAGTGGGTGATGAGCCCGGCGGTCGACAGTGGGCTAGCGGCCGAAGGTGGGATGGCGGTCACGACCCCCACCTCCTGCTTGCGGGCCACGGTGGCAAAGTCGGTGATAGCTAGAGGGGCCGACAGTGGGGTGGCGGCCACGAAGGTCACTAAGGATGTCGATGGGTTGGGTTTGGATCGGGTTGAACAATATCAAATCCATATCCGTATCCATGAAGATAGTCTATGTCCGTCCATGAAAAATCCCATGGGTGAAAATTTGTGTCCATGTCCAAACCCGATTGATATCCATATCCGGTTGATATCCATGGGGTTCTCTCAAGACGTATAAATAGGACCCAACACAACAAGCACATAATCTGTTGCACCCATGCATCAATGCACATGTGAAAAAGCAGAGACGGAGGGGTCGATGAGATACTTAGTTCTACTATCATAGGCCAGTGGTGCTGGTTATTGAAGTGCTCCACTATACATATGGATATAGTGGCTGATAGCGTCCACCATCTCTCGGGATGCAGAAGGAGTAAGAAGAGGAGACATGGGTGATACTTAATGATGAGTCATTCAACAACAACATAAAAGATGTGATGGGGGCTGAAGTAATATTAAGGCGGCGATTGATTGCCAACTAATAAAAGTTAAGGTGGGCATTGTGCAATTTGCTTTGAATGTTTTTAGATTATAATGGGTGAAACAATAATGGGACATGTGCTTGTGGGTTGGGTTTGGATATATCCATGGGTACAAGATTATGTCCATGCCCTACCCATGAGTAATCGGATCAGGTTTGGGAGCCGCCCATGGGCGCAAAAGCATATCCAAACCCTATCCATATGGGTCAGATATCCATGGGTATCCATGTCCATGTGTAAAATCACCATCCTTAACGGTCACCTCCCGCATTTGGGACGCGGTGGCAGAGTGGGCGATGGCCCTGGCTTTCGACGGTGGTGTGGCGGCCACGGCAATAGACGGTGGGGTGGCGGCAACGGCGACCGGCAACAGCTGCCGATGGGAAGCGGCGATGGAGCGTGTGGTGGGTATTGCACGCACACCCAACAAGGACACCATGCGCACTACACTACGCCGGGGACTGCACCGCCGCTGCGGTGTAGCCTCCCAGATGGATTTTTCCTCTAATGATGGCGGAGTGGCTAAGCGACAACGATAGACCGGTGTCATTGGTGATTGTGGGAGAAGCAGACGAGATAAGATACATGGAGAGAGGGGGAAATGCGACGCGGGACTCGCCGGCCGTGAGGGTTTATATAGGAGGACGATAAGCATTGGGATTTTGGGGTATTTCATCGAATCGGACAGGAAGCTTGTGCGGCTATGCACATGAACCTGCGCGGTTGCACGGGAACGGGCTCACTAACAATTCATTAGCACCACTTCGAGCCACCGTTTGGCTAAGAAACGTTCCTGCGAGCTGCTCAAGCTTGCACTCAAAGCCGTCTGTGTCAGCAGGGTGACAAGACGTGCGAGAGGAGGACAAAACAACATGTACACATAAGGTTCATACCGAAATGTTTACAATTTAATTACCTACTACCCCCATCCTAGTTTATAAGTTCTCTTTGTATTTTTGTGCCAAATTTTGACTCGAGATTTAACTACTAAAATATGAATGCATGTCGCCAAAGATTATATCATTGGATTCGTATTTGAAATACTTTCCAATTATATTATTTTTATAACATGCATTACATTATGTTAGTTAAATTTAAGGTCAAAATATGACACATAATATAAAGGGGACTAAATGGACAAAGACAGAGGTAGTAGCACACGGCCGCTGTCTACGCAGTGTGGCGAACGATTGTTCATACACCTTGATCTGGCTGACTGTTTCTCTTGTGTTTTCTAATCACAGACAGTTCACTCTAGTGAACTATATCCCGTATATCGCACACACCCTCATCCGGCTGATTATTTCTGTTATTCTGCATCATCGCAAACAGTTCGTATGGATTAACCGTATACTACGCATCGCACACGCAACTCTGATCTGAATCATGTATCATGTGTGCGCCATCGCAAATAGTTCATCTCATTTTTGATGGTTTTCTGACACCGCCGTTTGCAATTAATGCACCACACACAGTTTTCCCGAAGAGTCTGTGATTGGACTGTCGTGTTTGGACCATCATCCAATTGTGTCTCTTGCTTTCATCTATTGCATGTGATTGATTATTTCTTCCTTCATCATACTAACTGTACACTCCAGATCTGTCAGTTTCTTCTTTCTGCGAGCTTGTTGATAACACTCCGAGCACTGCCATGCCATTCTTCATCCAGCCACTTAACAAAGGCACAAGCCTCATATCCCTACCAATGTTAAATAGTATTCAAGATGATCGGTGGCATTAATTAACTCAATTAAAATAATGAGCTTAGCAGTAACTTCTAAGGGGCAACTGAGAAACCGCATGTCAATGTTGAATCCCTCCGTGCATACATGTCGAGCCGGAGTGTGACCATGAACACAACTCAGCTGTTGGTACTTCTGGTGGCGCAAAATACGGAGCAGAACTCATGTTGCGGGAGTCTGGAGTCATACTCCGGGTCTGGCGGCACATTGCTTTCCTGAGGGGGGGGTCATTCAGGACGGATTCAGCAGGGAGCTACTTTGGACATGCTAAAAAATATCGGGATAGATTGGAACCTGACAAGACGATTCGGCTCCGTAGTACACCTGCCATCTGATGACCTTAGGAAAGTGCTCGGCGGTGACCGCCGTCGTGGAAGCGCTGCCGACAACGGCGATACGAGCAGGAGCAGCCGCACCGAAACCATCAACACCACTTGTCCGCATTCCCCCAATGTCAGCGCCACGCGAGGGAATTTGGAGGCTATCTAGGGATATGGGGGAAATGGGGAAGATGTGGGGATATGCTAATGGTCGGGAACTACTTATCGCACTATGTTGTATATGGCACACGGGTAATACATCTCGTTTGTGTTAGGTATTACAACTTCAGACATGATTTCCTTACCAAACCGTGTGAGTAGACAACACTGTTGAGACACGGTTGCCGTGACATAACCATATCTGATGTACTACCCTCTACATAAGGGGCTGCAATAATTAAGTTACAGTAATACTTAGGTAAACAGCCGCTCTGCAGATACCCATCAAATAATAAAAACAATCGCTCTGCAGATAGAGATGGCGGCGGCTGCCGAGGCAATGGCTAGCGAATAAGAAGTCAATCCTCGGTCGATGGGCGGTGGTGGCGTCATAGGAGATCAATCCTTGGTCTGCGGCGGCAGATACGAGTAGTTCAACCATCGAGCTCGGTGGCTGCGTGATTGGAGCACATCCATCGTGGTCGATGGCGGGATGTGGAGGTCGAACTTCAGATGTTTGCCCCACTAAGCTTTGCTCCTCGACCCTACTGTCTCAGCGTGCCACTGCATGGCGCTTCTCTGTCTACTTGGTGGAGATCCCCGCGCGGCTAATAAGTTAATGTATTATTTCCATTGAGTGGCTTAATTAACGTGTTCAATTCATAAGGCTAATGTTGTAGCAGTCTGCGCGTAAATTGATTGGCCATTAATTTTTGTCATCGCACGACTGGATAACTATATGGAGCACCATCATTAATTATGAAAATAAAATCTTGTGATTTATGCATGCAACTTTGGGCATCAGTTAATCCGTGTATTAATGTTGTTGTTTTGTTTTTAATTACCCTTCATGTGGTACAAATGGAACAATATGAATGGATGAAGAATCGGAGAAGCTCACATTTTATTAGTGGTGTGACAGATGATACGTCTCCATCGTATCTATAATTTTTTATTATTCCATGCCAATATTCTACAACTTTTACATACTTTTGGCAACAATTTATATGCTTTTCTTGGAATAACATATTGATCCAGTGCCCAGTGCTAGTTCCTATTTGTTGTACGTTTTTTATTTCGCAGAATATGCTTATCAAAAAAGTACAAATATGATAAAAACTTACTGAGATTTTTTTGTAATATATGTGAATTTTGGGAACTGGAATCAACGCAAGGCTGTGCCCGAGGGGCCCACAAGCCCTAGGGGGGCACCCCCTACCCAGGGCGTGCTTGGCAGGCTTGTGGCCACCCCGAAGGCCTGTTGGAGGTGTCCTTAGGAAATAAGTAAGCTAATATCCGGATAAAATTGTGTTAAAATTTCAGCCCAATCGGTGTTACGGATCTCCAGGAATTTTAGAAACGGTGAAAGGACATAAATAGTGGTCGCGAAAGAGAGCGACAGATCCAATCTCGGAGGGGCTCTCGCCCCTCCTCTGCCATGGAGGCCATAGACCAGAGTGCAAACCCTCCTCCCATCTAGGGGAGGTTGAGGAAGAAGAAGAAGGACGGGGGCTCTCTCCCCCTCTCTCCCGATGGCGCCGGAATGCCGCCCGGGCAATCATCATGTGACGGCAATCTACACCAACACCTCCGTCATCGTCACCAACATCTACATTACCTCCCCTCATCTATATTCAGCATTCCACTGTCCTGCAACCCGATGTATCCTCTACTTGAACATGGTGCTTTATGCTTCATATTATTATCCAATGATGTGATTCCATCCTATGATGCTTGATTAGATTTTTGTTGCCCTATTGGTGATTGGTGAATTGCTATGATTGGTTTAATTTACTTATGGTTATGTTCCTGTCCTTTGGTGCCCATCATATGAGTGCGTGTGTGGATCATACCATAGGGTTAGTTGTATGTTGATAGGACTATGTATTGGAGGGCAAGGGTGACAGCAGCTTCAGCCTAGCATAGAAATTGATGCATACAGGATTGAAGGGAGACCAATATATCTTAAGGCTATGATTGGGTTTTACCTAATGAATGACAGTAGTTGCTGATGCTTGCTGGAGTTCCAATCATAAGTGCATAGAATTCCAAGTAAGGGATGGCATCCTAGCAGTGGCCTCTCCCACATAAAAACTTGCTATCGGTCTAATAACGTAGTCAATTGCTTAGGGACAATTCTGCAACTCCTACCAACACTTTTCCACACACGCTATACTAATTTAATTATACTTTTATCTAAATTGTCCCTAGTTTTTATTTATGTGCTCTTTATTATCTTGGAAACTTATCTTACAACACCTACACAGTACTTCTAGTTTCATACTTGTTCTAGGTAAAGCGAACGTTAAGCATGCATAGAGTTCTATCGGTGGTCGATAGAACTTGAGGGAATATTTGTTCTACCTTTAGCTCCTCGTTGGTTTGGCACTCTTACTTATCAAAAGAGGCTACAACTAATCCCCTACAGTTGTGGGTTATCAAGACCTTTTCCTGGCCCCATTGCCGCGGAACAATAGTGTGGGGTGAATATTCTCGTGTGTGCTTGTTTGCTTTATCACTAAGTAGATTTATTTTCTATCACTAAGTAGATTTTATTTGCAATTATAAGTTTTCTCTAGCTTTAGTTATGGATATGGAACATGAAATACCAAAAAATAGGTGTACTTGCTACTCATGGAGATGGGGAATCTCCTAAAACCCTCGATGTTGCTTATGTGAAAAGTATTACACATTACTCTTATAATCCTGAGAAAACCTCATTCAACTTGATAATGGGAGGAACATTGGATCAACGTGAATACTTTAGGCATTATCGCTTGACTCAAAAAGGAAATTTTTTATGGGGTCAAATTCATATGTTGCATTTGTATGCTTGGGAGCTATGCTTGAGATACGATACTTGTTGCTCTAGGATGGAGGCTCCACAGCTTCCATTTTATGTGAATTTAATAATAATGAAACCTTGGCTTCTTATGCTAATGGTATATATGATTACTATGATGTGGAACAAATAGAAGAATTTGTTGCTTTTAAGGGTGCTTATGAAATTGACTCTTTGTTTGAAAACTATGAAGATTATGATGATGATACTGTTTATAGATCCGAACATTTTACTATACTTAAATATTGCGATCATAATTATGAATACAATTATGATATTGATGCATTTATTGAGAGAGTCTCCGCTGTCCAAGAAGAGACTAATATTTTGTAGGAGTCTATGGAAGAAGAAATTGATGGCATTGTGAGCTCATTGGATGAAAACGACAAGGAGGAGAGCGAAGAACAAAAGGAGGAAGAGCAGATTGATCACTCGTGACGACCTTCTAACGAGAGTAACTCTTCAACTCATACATTGTTTAATTTCCCTTCGTGCTTACCGACGGATGAATGCAATGATGGTTGCTATGATCCCTTGGATTCGTTTGAAATATCCCTTTTGGATGAACTTGATGCTTGCTATGCTTGTGGCCATGATGGCAATATGAATTATGCTTATGGAGATGAACTTGCTATTGTTCCTTATGTTAAACATGAAATTGTTGCTATTGCACCCACACATGATAGTCCTATTATGTTTTTCAATTGTCCCAACTACACTATATCAGAGAAGTTTGCGCTCATTAAGGATTATATTGATGGGTTACGTTCTACTATTGCACACGATGGTTTTGATAAATATAATATGCTTGTGCTTGCTGCTCCTACTTGCAATTATTAGGAGAGAGGAACTACATCTTCGCCTCTCTATGTTTCCAATACGATAAAACTGCAAGAAACAGTTTATGCTATGTATCAGTCTTTACTATGTGTGCATGAATTGTTCTTTTATGACATGTCAGTGCATAGGAAGAGAGTTAGACTTCGTCATTACATGATATATGTTACTTTTTGCTCACTACTAAATTACAAATCATTGTTAATTAAAATTGGCTTTCATATACCTTGGGATCCGGGTGGATCCTTTAGCACTATATGCCTAGCTTAATGGCTTTAAACAAAGCGCCGCCAGGGAGACAACCCGGAAGTTTTAGAGAGTCATTTTTATTTTGTTGAGTGCTTTTAAAAAGTTTAATAACAAAAAATAAAGTGGGCATCCTAAAAATTTTCAAAAATAAAAGTGAAAGTAAGAAGGACGAGCACCGTTGAAGTGGGGGAGCTCCTTGAACTTTGTTCATGCCCATGAAAACTATGCAAATCTTGAATTACAGAAACTTTTAAAAAAATTATCCCCGTGTACAAATACATTGTATTATAAAAATAATGTGCCAACATTTACCTTTAGAATGTTTAGATTGCTTGTTTGGTCTCTGTAGTGCAGAAACCGGAACTTTGGCTGTAGTGCATGAATTTTGATTCTTTACTGGAATGACAAAAATTTCTGATTTTTTTACAAAGTACTACTATACAATTTTTTTATTACTTCCGAATGCTTCAGAGTTTATAGAGTTACATAAGTATGATTGTAACTCGAGTCTTTACAAACTATTCTGTTTTCATAGATTGCGGTTATAGTTTCATTATTTGTGTGTGTTTGAAATCTTGTTGAGCCTCCTTTGACTTGGGGCCATAGAATTGTGATATCATACAGTGGGTAATGTTTGATTATAATTATGTAATAATTTTAGAGAAGTAACTGAGGGGATTTGATGTAACATGTACTAACCCCTTTAAAAAAAAGTTCGGTTATGTTTTGTGTGGATGAAGTGTTCGAAGATCGAGATGGTATTGGTATGTGAAGACTGAGGAGAGACAAGAGCTCAAGCTTGGCGATGCCTGAGGCCCCCCAAGTAAATATTCAAGGAGACTCAAGCGTCTAATCTTGGGGATGCCCCGGAAGGCATCCCATCCTTATTCAACAATTATTGCACTACTGGAATCAACAGATTTGCCGTCTGCCACATCTTTGTCGTCAGCTAGCAGACGGTAAAGAATGGTTTTGCCATTAGCCACCAGAAAGCAGACGGCAAAAAGATAGCGGAGGCAAAGGGTGGCTTTTCCATCAGCCAATTCTTTGTCGTCTGCTAGCAGACGACAAAGAGGAGGTTTGGCCCAGTGGCTGTTAAACCCTATTGCGCCCCTCTTTGTCGTCTACTAGCAGACGGCAAAGGCGCGGCGGACGACAAAGATTTAAAATAACTTAACGGGGCCACGCCCCCGCCATCGCCCTCTCTCTCTTTATCCGCTCCTCTTTCCTCCCGGCCCGACGAGCATCGCCGACGCACCATTGCCCCACCGCCACATTGGCCCAACCCTCTCTGTCGCCGCCCCCTCCCTGCCATCCCGCCCCATCGCCTCACCCCAGCAACCAACCCGCGCCGTCACAGCCGCGGGTCGCCGCCCAGCCGCCCCCGAGGAGCGCCGTCCATCGCCGCCCCCGCTCCGCCCCGTTGCCGCCCGCACGGTGAGCCCCTGCCACCCACTTTTTCTGTTTTTTCTATTTTTATTTTCTATTTTAGATATGAGATAAATTAGATATAGTTAGGTAGATTAGATTAGATTATATTAGATTATATTAGATTAGTGCTAGGTTTTAGTCAAATAGTCATAATTAAAGGAAGTAAAAAAAGATGAAGAAAGAAGAAGAAGAAAAGTAGAATAAGTAGAAGGGGGGAAAAGAAGAAGAAGAAGAAGAAGAAGAAGAAGAAGAGGAGGAGGATGAGGAGGAGGAGGAGGAGAAGGAGAAGAAGAAGAAGAAGAAGAAGAAGAAGAAGAAGAAAAAGAGGAGAAGATGAGAAGAAAAGAGGAAAAAGGATAAGAAGGAGGACGAAAAGTAAGACACGACACCCCGACACCCCGACGCCAACATGACACCCCCACCCCGACACGACAACCCCAACATCGACACGGCACCTCTACCCCGACACGACACCCCTGACAACCCGACACGGCACCCATGACCCCGACACGACACCCCAACCCCGACATAGCACACCGACCCCGACACGAGACCCCTGACAGCCCGAGCCCCAACAGCTCTTCCTGGTGACCGAAAAGGTGATCTTCGGCCTTCCAGATGACGACGGGGTCATATATTTGTGAATTATGCGTTAGATCATATATTTTTGCTTTTGTTATAAAAAACATCATATTTGTGTTGATCAGCCGGTTTTAAGCGTGTAGTTGTTTCGTCGCTGCGAGCGTCTCTGGTGTTCGACGACCTCCCCGTGCGTTCGACGAGCTCCACCCCTGCATTTGTGGGTGAGCACAAATGACATCTCCTCCTCCCCCTTCATTTGCTCTGTTCCAGTATTCGTGCCGATCAAACTTGCTAGCTATAGGTGTCTTCAATCATCAGTATGCGTGACTACTATGCGTCTCCCGTACGAAAGGGTTACATCTATAAATATGCATGCATTTGCATATTTATAACCGTGTTTCTTTTGAATTGTCCAACTTAATCCATGGATAGCCCAAGTATATGTAGATTGTGTTCGTTTTCCCATATGCTCTGCTCCGGATTCGATGCAGAATTTCATCATTGCCTCCCTGTTGTTCTCCTGGTACACATCCTCTTTGCTAATTTTGTTTACTTTTTGTCATTGCATGTGTTGACACATCGTGGGCGCGGGTCGAGAGCACTCTGAGCCTCCTTCCTCGGTGCATGCTTGGAGGGGTGCTTCGATTCCACCCCAGCATCTCCTGAGAGTGCTGCTAGACAGTATGCAGACACCACTGGCAAGTGCTTCTTCTTCGGCTGGGATAGGTTCGGGGAAGATGAAGAGGGGTGTTAGTGTTGGACGTGGCGGTGGGAGAGGTAGGAAGGCCCATACGCCTTCCTCGCCACCACCTCCAACTGATTCTCTCGACCACAGGACTGCTCCGTCTGGGGTGGACCGGTCTGACGTGCCCCCATCTCGGACTCCGGTCCACGAGGCTCGGGCCGACAAGCCTCGGGTCGCCGAGCCTTCGTCCCACAAGACTCGGGTCCCGGAGTCTTCATCCCATGAGACTCCAGTCCTAGAGTCTTTGTCCCACGTGACTCCGGAGGCTAGTTGCCATGCTGATTGTACTAATCAATGTTGTCTTGTTTGATTGCAGACCATCTACATGTGTCTTGAGGAACATGAGGCAGACGCGGCTATGGTTGTCGAAGCCGAGTGCAAGTGCCTACTTCAGAACATATAGCACGAGGCTCGGGTGCAGGCTGTTCGAGACTACTACACCTCGACTAACATTAAGAGGTCCAAGAAGAAATGTCGCGTCAAGTTTTTGAGTAAGGAGAAGTACATGAAGGTAATTAACTATTCTTAAGGCCTTGTACTGTGTTTCCTTGAATTGATTCATAGGCGTAGCACTGAAATTTCTCTTGTATAACTTAGGTGCCCCCGAGATGGTGTGCGGATATGATGGACTGCTGGGAGGAGTAGGTGGATGAGTGGTGCTCTCCCAAATGACTAGCCGTCCACAATAAGGCCAAGGATAAGCGTGCCGAAATGCAAGGTGTGCCACTCCATCGAGGGAGCTCCAACCTGTTTGAGTATGGGGATCACTGGGTATGTGGTTTGCTTCATGATTAATGCAATTTCATTCTTCATGCTAGTTTGAGCCCTTAACTAATATTTTCTTCCTCTCTTTTAGGCGCATTACAACAAGAAGGAGGCGCCACCGTTGTTCGGCCTCTATGACATGGCCCATACTAGCACATACAAGAAGGCTAAGGCATTCTCCGAGTCTGACCTTGATAATCCAGAGAGCTTCACCAACATCTCCTCCCACAACAAGCTCATAAGGTACTGAGAGTTAGGGAAGAGGAGGAAAGGGAGGACATCAACCCAAGCCAGAGTCCTTTTGAAATAGAGCTCGTGATACTATCTGGTGGCGGGAGGTACCATGGCTCGGTAGCCATTGGGGATGGAGTGATATTTTCTCCTAAAACTCTCCCGGAGATCAACAAGCCCCAGACGAGCTCCGATCCTGAGATAAGGCCTCGTCCATGGCCAATGGAGCACGCTATCGAGGTTAGGGCCCAGGAGCTTATGGCGGAGGCAAACATGCAGGTGGCGGAGAGGGAGAAGGACATGGAGGAGAGGATTGCTAGGCTATTGGAGGAGGAGAGGAACCGGAACGACGCGGGTCACTGGGCCCTATACGAGCTCCTCCTTGTAAATTTCTCCTGCATATTAGCCAAATCATGCATGTAATGTTTGTTTCATTACTAACTAATATGAATGACTCATGAAACCAAAATGTGCAGTCTGTGTGCCAGAGCAATGGTTAGACCCCACCGCCGATGCCCCAAATTGGTATTTAGTTACTAGTATTCACATTTGAGTTGCATCGTGCTAATGGGACATTGCAAATGATCTTTGGTGCAGCATGCCTCCCGACAAGCATCGCCCGATCCTTCTCCATCTGGCACTGGCGCAACCCAGACCGGTCCTTCACCTCCGTGATGATGGTAAGTTTTCCCAAGTGTTTTGCTTAACAAATGCATACTTAGCTTAATAAATGACCTATTTTGCTCCAAAATGACCTATACTTAGCTTATTTTCCTCGAAAATGACATAATAACCTTACTTAGCTCCAAAATGACATATTTGACCCAGGATAGCTATAAAATGACCTATACTTAGCATTGTTTCCTCCAAAATGACTTAATATGCTTAGTTAGCTAAAAAAATAGCATAACTACCTAGGATACCTGAATAATGATCTATACTTAGCTGAGCTAGTTCATTTATGACATAATTAGCTTACTTAGGTAAAAATGGCATAATAACCTTGGTTTAGCTCCAAACTGTCATATAATTAGTTTTTTTTTCCTCCAAAATGACAAAATAACTTTACCTAGCTCCAAAATGATCGATTTTAATTAGGATAGCTCTAAAATGACATACACTTACCATTTTGTCCTCCAAAATGAATAAATATGCTTATTGGCTCAAAAATGGCATAACTACCTACGTTAGCTAAAATTGACCTATACTTAGCTTCTTTAGTTCATTTATGACATACTTAGCATACTTAGGTAAAAATGGCACCATAATATTGGTTACCTCCCTCCAAAATTACATATACTTAGCTTATTTTCCTCTAAAATGACATAACAACCTTACTAAGCTCCAAAATGACCTATTTACCTAGCTTAGCTCTCAAATGACCTACACTTAGCATTTTTACCTAGCTTAGCTAAAAATGGCAAAATTACCCAGGTTACCTTAGTTAGAAGAAGAAGATAAAGAAGAGGAGAAAAAGAAAGAGAAGAAAAATTCTTCTTCTACTACTTCTTCTTCTTCTTCTTCTTCTTCTTCTTCTAGTCTTCTTCTTCTAACTTTCTTCTTTCCCAATTTGCAGATTTGCTTTAGATCACGGAATCTTGCATTGATGGAGTCTATACTCTTCTCCTTGTCCTTCCTTTTTGTTTTGATTTTTTAGGATGAACAATGAGAAACTTGCTACCTATATATGTATGTATAGATGAAACCATTGTATGCTTGTTGTTGGATATATGTTGGCTATATATATGTTGGATACGGACTTTTGAGTTGGTATGTATATGTGTTGGATGATCATATCCATACGGCAGGGATATGTATGCTTGTTAAAAGTATTTTCAAATATATATATATATATATATATATATATATATATATATATATATATATATATATATTTGTGAAATTGATTGAATTTAAGAAGAAAAAACAGAAAAATAGGGGCAATACAGGCACTTTGTTGTCTGCTGGCACACGACAAAGAGGTTTGCCGTCTACCAGCAGACAACAAAGCTGCGACGTGGCAGCTACCTGTGCAACCTGGGAGCACTGGGCTGGCCTATATGGTTGCCTTGCTGTCTGCTGGCGGATGGCAAAGAACTTTGCATCTTTGCCATCTTCCAGTAAATGGCATAGCCGACCATGTGGCAGCTTCCTGAGGGGGGGCACCTGTGCTGGCCTATTTGGCCACTTTGCTGTCTGTTGGCAAACAACAAAGATGCAAAGGTCTTTGCCATCTTCCAGCAAACAACAAAGCAACTATGTCATCTGCTGGCAGACAGCAAAGATGCAAAGCTCTTTGCCGTCTGCCAGGAGATGGCAAAGCACTCCGTTAACCCCTTAATGGACCTAAGCCTAACATGTGCCATCCATGACCTTTGCCATCTGCTAGCTGATGGCAAAGGCCTTTGCATCTTTGCCATCCGCCAGCAGACGGGAAAATGCCCTTTGCCGTAGCACATTCAGTCGGACGTGGTGCCATCTGCTGGCTGACGGCATATGCCTTCGCCGTGCTCTAGGAATGCCTTTGCCGTGAGCCATGGCAGATGGCACAGTGCCTGATTCCTATAGGGTCGGTATGTTTTCGGTTTTGTTTTGTTCACATGATATGCATAAATTCTTGGAGCGTTGTTTGTTTTTTAATAAATGCACCATTATGGTATGAGATAGTCCTTGGTTGATTTATAGAACGATCTTTGCACTTCACTTATATCTTTTGAGTATGAGTTTATAGAATGCTTCATGTGCTTCACTTATATCATTTGAAGTTTGGATGCCTGTTTCTCTAGATAAAAGAACTGTTATTTGTAGATTACTCTTTTGCTTCACTTATATTTGTTAGAGCATGATCTTTTGTAGAAAGAATTAAATTCTCTTGCTTCACTTATATTTATTTAGAGAGTTAACAGGAATTGATCATTCACATGGTTAGTCATAAAATCTTACATAAAATGTGTAGATTGCTGAATATGATATGTGAAAGTGCAACTAATCCCCGGGTGGTTTTAGTAATTAATAACAACATATATATCATTGAACTAATATTTACTTGAGAATCATTTCAGAAAAGTTCGATGATATGGGTATGGAAATGTCTGAAGAAGTGGACCCCTCAAAATGCTAAGACAAGCATTGGCAAAAGCTCAAGACTCTATTTTTGGTTTAGTGATCAAAGATCACATTGAGTCCATAGGAAAAGCCAATACTATTAAAAGGGGATGAGGTTGTGTTAATGATCTAGTTGCTCAAGTGCTTGGTGATCTAGCTCCCTCAACTATCAGCACTCTTCACTACTTAACACACTCATAAGTAATCTCGAACAAACCGATTCTGCAAACTCAGTCCCACCGAGATGAACCACCTCAGTTATTCTTCCAAACCCTAATTTCTCGGTCCATCCGATTTTGAGTTTCGGTCTCACCGAAAATGGACTGCCAACCTTCTGTAACCAATTGACATCACTTCGGAATATCCGAGTTGTTACTTTCGGTCTCACCGAGATGGCAAGCTCCAACCTTTGACTCACTTCGGACACACCGAGATGGTATTTTCGGTCCCACCGAAAATCCCAACGTTCACTATATTTGAACTTTCGGTCTGACCGAGTTTTAACTTCGGTCTCACCGAGATTGGTCAAATGTGTGTGTAACGGTTGGATTTTGTGTGGAGGCTATATATACCCCTCCACCCCCTCTTCATTCGTGGAGAGAGCCATCAGAAAGTCTACCACTCCTACCATACACTTTTTGAGAAGTGAACCACCTACCCTTGTGTTGAGATCAAGCCATTCCATTCCTACCATATGAAACTTGATTTCTAGCCTTCCCAAGTTGCTTTCCACTCAAACCTTTCTTCCACCACAGCCATATCAGTGAGGAGAGTTGAGTGTTGGGGAGATTATCATTTGAAGCACAAGAGCAAGGAGTTCATCATCATCAACACCGTCTATTACCTTTTGGAGGGTGGTGCCTCCTAGATTGGTTAGGTGTCGCTTGGGAGCCTCCGTCTTCGAGATGTGGAGTTGAACCAAGAAGTTTGTAAGGGCAAGGAGATCGCCTACTTCGTGAAGATCTACCCGAGTAAGGCTAGTCCTCCGTGGGCGTAGGCCATGATGGAATAGACAAGGTTGCTTCTTCGTGGACCCTTCGTGGGTGGAGCCCTCCGTGGACTCGCGCAGCCGTTACCCTCCGTGGGTTGAAGTCTCCATCAACGTGGATGTACGATAGCACCACCTATCGGAACCACGACAAAAATCTTCGTGTCACCAAACTGCGTTTGATCTTCTCCACCTCTCTTTTACATGTGCAATTTACTTTCCGCTGCTTATACTCTAGAATTGCATGTGTAGGGTGATACTTGAATTGATCTTAATTGTGAAACTGCCAAAAACATTGCATGATCTAAAGGCAGATTTTTTATATTGTCAAGTAGTCTAATCCCCCCCCCCTCTAGACCTACTTTCGATCCTACAAGTGGTATCAGAGCTTTGGTCTCCATTGTTTTGGTTTCCATTGCATTGGACTCCATAAGCTTGGTTTCACAACCTAGGAGAGTATGGCGTCTAGTGAGGGTAATTATCGTAGAGGTCCTTACTTTGATGGTACAAATTTTGCTAGTTGGAAGCATAAAATGAAAATGCATATTCTTGGTCATAACCCAGCCGCATGGGGCATTATTTGTGTTGGTATGCAAGGTGAATTCTTCGAGGAAGGAAAAGTTCCGGATCGCGAAGCTACACCGGAAGAGTTGCGGATGTTGCAAAACAATGCTCAAGCTTGTGACATTCTCTTCAATGCTTTGTGTCCCGAAGAGTTCAACAAAATCAGCCGTCTTGAGAATGCTAAAGAGATTTGGGATACTTTGGTTGAAATGCACGAAGGTACTGAATCTGTGAAGGAATCAAAGCTAGATATTCTTCAAGGTCAACTTGACAAGTTCAATATGAAGGATGGTGAAGGAGTCGCTGAAATGTACTCTAGGCTCGCTCTCATCACAAATGAGATTGCCGGCTTAGGAAGCGAAGAAATGACCGACCGATTCATCATTAAGAAGATTATCAGAGCTTTGGATGGAAAGTATGACACCGTGTGCACTTTGATCCAAATGATGCCTAACTACAAGACTCTCAAGCCAACTGAAGTCATTGGAAGAATTTTTGCTCATGAGATGACACTTAAGGATAAGGAAGAGCTTCACAACAAGTCAAGTGGTGCTTACAAAGCTACAAGTGATGCTCCTACTACCTCAAGTGACAAGCTAATTTCCAATGAAGAGATAAGCCTAATGGTCAGGAACTTCAACAAGTTCTACAAGAATAGAGGCAAAGAAAGAAGCTCAAAATCTAGATCATATGATGAAAAGAGATCTTCTAGTCGTGATCGAAACTGCTACAATTGTGGAAGACCCGGACACTTCTCAAATGAGTGTACGGCTCCCCACAAGAGAAGAGAAGAATCTCCAAGAAGAAGAGCAAGAGATGAGTCACCTCGGAGAGAGAGAAGGAGTAGAGATGATCGTTACGAACGAAGACCCTCTCGGAGAAGCAAGGATTCGGAGAGGAAAGACAAGTCATCAAGGAGCTACACAAGAAGAAGACATCAAGCTCATGTTGGTGAATGGGTCTCCGGCTCCGACTCTGACAATCAATCCGATGGAAGCTATCACTCCGACTCCGACTATAGTCAAGATGAAGGTGTTGCCGGACTTGCACTCGTATCCTCCAACTCCAACTCCTACGACTTATTTGATTCACCAAATGAGGGAATTGGAAGATGCTTCATGGCTAAAGGCCCCAAGGTAACACACCCTGAATTCATTGACTTTGATAGTGATGAGGATGACTTGCTTGGTGAAGATGAGCTCTTGCATGATAAATCTAGTGAGCTTAGTAATGATGAAAATGCTAGTAGTCTTTATAGTCGAGAAGAGTCGAATGACAATGCTATGAAGGAGATTGAGCGTCTAACTAAAGAACTAAACACTCTTAAGTTAGCTCATGAAATAACTCAAGAAGATCATAGAGAGCTCCTAAGATCTCATGAGAAGCTACGCTTCGAGAAGCTCACTCTAGAGCAAGAACATGAGTTTCTAAAAGCGATCAATGACGATCTTCGAAAGAAGAGTTCTTCATATCTTGCCAAACGACTTCTCTTGTCTAATTTCTTGCCACCTATTAAGACTAAGCATGACAAGCATAAGAAAAATTCTTCCTCTAGTAGTAACAATAACAATGTTAAATCCAATATTGTTGCTTCTAGTAGTTCTCTTGATTCCACTAACAATGTTTCAAGCCAAGTTACACTTGAGCAAGAAAATAGCTTATTGAAGGAAATCATAGAGAAAGGTGTCTACAAGAGTCTTGCCGGAAGCAAGAACTTTGAGGAGATTGTTCGCAAACAAGGAAGACACCGGAAGAATCAAGGGATTGGTTTTGAGCGAAAGTTCAACGCCGAAGGTGTTGAGTGGGAAGAAGGTCAATACCCTAATGACCTTCCACCACAAGACCACAAGCTAAAGGCCAAGGACAAGCTTCAAGAGGAGATTGATGCATTCATTGAAGCACCTCAAGCCATGGTCAAGTGGGTTCCCAAGGACACATCAAGTTCTACTTCGTCAAGCTCAACTACAGCACCAAGGATTCCCATCAAGATGATGTGGATCCCAAAGAAGAAGAACTAGTAGGTTCTTGAGGGTGACTCCGCCAACAAACTTCACTCATATTCATTTTGGCAAGAACTTGTGCAATCAACTTCCACATCATGCACTTGTTCATGGAGTCACAAACCCTCTTGTTGGTAAGTCAAGGGACAAGGTAATCATTGCTTTCATGGACATCATCTTTTGTGAACTTCACTCTATGTCTATGGATATTCTTGTTTGTTCCTTGTGGGACTAACCCATGTAGGTATTGAAAGTGCCCTAATCCAAAGGATTGCTCCCAACTCTTGATGATCTGCATCAACATTGAGCATCCACATCTTCAACATCTACATGAAGTCTTCTACGACAACCCAAGGTTAGTTTGACCCTTTAAAAGGGGTTCTCACATCTAGGGGGAGCTTTGCTCTAAAAAATTGAGCTAAAGCATCTCCAAATGATGTGAACACATAAATGCTTTATGTAAAAGTGGTAACCCCACTTGTGCTTAAACAATGAGTATGACCTATGATCAAATGTTCTCATTTGGCTCCTAAGTCAATATACTCATATATAGATGACCTAGTCATCGACAAATTGTGTGCTAGTAGCTAGAGTGTTGGTTGTGCATGTTTGACACATATTTCAGTTGCTATCTTATTGTGTGAGCATGTTGAATGCATGATTTTATCCATTCAAGGACATCCATTTGTTGTTTTGATTGTTTTGTTTTCTTTTTCTGGCCAAATGGATGGACAAGAATGCCTAAGCACCTTTCCCTAGCTATCTATGCTTTCTTGTCTCAAATTCTATTCATGCTCATATCACAACTTTGAACAAGTCTTTTTCGGACAGTCCGAGTGAGGAGCACTCGGAGCCACCGATTCGTCTAAGGCTGACTTCCAAAACCTTCTAAGTCCATTTCGGTCTGACCGGCTTCTCAATCTCGGTCCAACCGAAACTCTTAGACTGATCTAGGTTTCATCTCGGTGAAACCGAGTTCAAACTCTCGGTCTGACCGATATGCGTAACTACACAGCAGTTATACATCTCGGTGACACCGAGTTTTTCAACTCGGTCCCACCGACAGCATGGGGTTATATATACCTGAGGGCTGCGCGCGATTTAATTCTTCAAACCGTTCGCCCCCAAGACCCCTGCTGCCGTCGCCCTGGTCTACGGATCGTCGCCGTCGTCGCCTGTGCGCCCTCGCCGCAGGTCTCCGCCGCCGTCAACGGTAATCATCTCCACCGTTGCCGCCGTAGAGGGACACCACCAAGTTAGGGTGTGTCCCGATCCCTTTTCGTGCTCCCCATCCGATTCTTGCACGATAGGCTTGCCATGATTCAATCCACGTTTGAGATATTCCCTATACATTAGTTCAGATATTCTAGTTTCGAGCAAAATTCTTAGGTTTAGGTTTCCATGGAATGCATCTCGGTGAAGCCGATTTTGAAACTCGGAATGACCGATTTGGCCTCTGGCCATTGCACTGCATCATTCGGTTTAACCGAGTTGTGCCAATCGGAATGACCGAAACGTAGTTTCAGTGAAACCCTAAGTTATCGGTAGGACCGAAACCCATTTCGGTCTGACCGAAAGTGGTGTGTAGGTTTTCTGTTGAACACTTCGGTTGCACCGAAACTTGAAATCGGTTTGACCGAAATACATTCTATGAAAACTCAAAACTAAGTTTTGAACTCATTTTTTTTTTGCAAAAACCTCTGCAGTTGTGATAACTCTTCTACTCTGCCTATACCTTATCTTTTCACAGGTTTTTCAGCCATGTCAGATGTCAGTGACAGCCAGAACAGGTCTGAATCACCGTTTGTTGAAATTCCAGAGGCAGATACAAGTCCTGCTAGCAGCTCCAGTGATGATGGTGAGAGGAGCACCCCTAGTGGTTTGCCTCCTGCAGCCACCAGAACCAGGAAGAAGAGAACTTCTGATGATGAGGACTCTGACTTTGTTGCTGAGGAAGTTACCTCCAAGCCAAAAAGGAATGTGGTTTCCAAAGAGCACCAAGGGTAGCAGTCAAGGAAAGGCACAAGCAAAGTAAAGCAGTCAGCAGTTGCAAAGAAGCTCAACTTGGAAGAGCCTGCTCCAAGCAAGGTGAAGAAGACTTCCAAAAGGAAGAGGGTAGTATATGCTGAAACTCAAGTTGATGCTGCAGAAGAAGAAGAAGAAGAAGCACCCCAGCCTCCTCCTCAGAAAGCTAAGTTCATGGGTGATGCTATTCGGGCTCAAGCCTCCTCTAAACCCAAGAAGCCTGCTCAAGGCAAAGCAGCTCCAGCTAAGCCCAAGAGAACAACCAGAAGCATTCCAGCTTCTGAGAAGAACAAAGGTGAGATGCCACCGTCTGAATCAGATGAAGAGCATGTGTTGCTTAAGCTCCGTCCCAAGTTGCCACTCCACAATGATGCTCATCCTCAAGCTGAGGACATGAAGGCAAGGAAGGACAAAGGTCTCAGGCTATGGAGACAGTCTGATCCATATGCTGTAAGGAGAAGGACTGCTGTGGACCCCAGATTCCACACCAGAGAGCAGCAGGATTTTCTATGAGACTGTGCTGATGGATAAGAAGCCCATTGTTGCTGACACCAGGTATGTTGACTGGAAGTATATTGACAGTGAAGAGCACCGGGACTTCTTTCCCCATGTGCATGAGAGCTTTACTGCATGTGGAGTTGCTGATTTTGTGGGTCAAGAGCTGACAGCTTGGAATGACGAGATGATCATGCAGTTCTATGCCACAGCCCACTTCTATCCTGATGGCAAGATCACCTGGATGACTGAAGGTCAAAGGTTTTCTTCGACTGTTGAAGAATGGGCAGAACTTCTGAACGCTCCAGTGCAGAGAGAGGACGACATTGATGTCTATGGGATTCCTAAGAAGAGTCATGATTCCATGAAGAACATGTACAAGGAGATCCCGGCTGCTGATTTGGAAGGATGGAAGCTTGGCTCAGTGTACTATCTCCAGGCAGGTCTGACCACCACTAACACTATTCTAAGGCATACATTGATGCCTAAGTCTGGAGACCACCGGATGATTCGAGGCTATTCTATCAACATGCTGCACATTCTCGATGAGAAGGCACCTTTCAAGGTGATGGACTTGATGGTAGAGACCATTAAGAGGACTGCAGCTGACCAGAAGAGGTCGTGTGGGTTTGCTCCGCAGATTCAGATGCTCATCAACGCCAAGTTTGGCACGGGCAAATTCATGTTGGATAGGAAGCACTTGCCACTGCAGCCAGAGCATGAGGACAACGTAGTTGTGATGGATGAAGAGGATCCTACCTCAGTTGAAGGACAGGCCAAAATCGAAGCTGCGAAGAAGGCTAAAGCTGACAAAGAGGCAGCAGCAGCAGCAGCTAAGCCAAAGAGCTTTGGAGAACAAATTCTTGAAGCTACCCAGAGGATTGAACAACGCCTGGCCAGCATTGAGCAATCTCAGGAGAGCCTAGAGAGGATTGTCGAGGACAAGATCCACGCTCTGGACGTGAAGCTGACTGAGATTCAGGTGTCTGTCAACAAGCTTGAGGCAGACATGGAGGAGACAAGGAAGGAGAGAGCAGAGCTTATGCAGGATGATCTAGTCCAGGACTCTCATCGCCAGACTGCTCAGGTTCCCAGAGGATCCAGATCTGCAGCTATCCCAGTGACAGACTCCAGGGCTACCACTTCAGCACCAGCTACAGCTCCAGCAGTTGCTCCAGCTCCAGCATCCACTCCTCCAGCGCAGACATCAGCAGAAGTCTTCGCCGATGCAGCTATCTCTACACCGACATCTACCTAGACGGGAGCCGCCAGCAGAGCCCGCAGTGACGCTTAGCTCTATACCTTTTCGAACTTTTTGGTAACTTGTTGCCAAAGGGGGAGAAATTGTTATAGATCATAGGGCTTCGAGAGAGAGAGTGCTCTTTCGTCTTTCGTTCTTTTGCCGGTTTTCTTTGAGATACAGTGATTTCTTTTGGTTCCTGAAACTTTAAGTGTGCTTGCTACTACGTTTGATGCTATCTTAATGAGTGCTTAGTCATACTATGCTTTAATGTGTGCTTATTTCTTATCATATGCTATTCCTTATTGTATGGCTATTTACTCTTGTCTTGGTGATTGAGTGCATGTTATTCATTCTTATCATTTTGTGCGCTCCACCAAGATGTATGTGACATGGAAGAGTGACCCATAATCCTAATCGATTGTGCATTTGCATTCAAACGCAAATTTTAAATAATGTACAAATTTAGGGGGAGCTCTTGTTTATCACATACTTCTCAAAGCGACGATATCATTCATTGATTATATCTTTTGTCGAAGCTTTGATCTATATGTTGTCATCAATTACCAAAAAGGGGGAGATTGAAAGTGCAACTAATCCCCGGGTGGTTTTGGTAATTAATAACAACATATATATCATTGAACTAATATTTACTTGAGAATCATTTCAGAAAAGTTCGATGATATGGGTATGGAAATGTCTGAAGAAGTGGACCCCTCAAAATGCTAAGACAAGCATTGGCAAAAGCTCAAGACTCTATTTTTGGTTTAGTGATCAAAGATCACATTGAGTCCATAGGAAAAGCCAATACTATTAAAAGGGGATGAGGTTGTGTTAATGATCTAGTTGCTCAAGTGCTTGGTGATCTAGCTCCCTCAACTATCAGCACTCTTCACTACTTAACACACTCATAAGTAATCTCGGACAAACCGATTTTGCAAACTCGGTCCCACCGAGATGAACCACCTCAGTTATTCTTCCAAACCCTAATTTCTCGGTCCATCCGATTTTGAGTTTCGGTCTCACCGAAAATGGACTGCCAACCTTCTGTAACCAATTGACATCACTTCGGAATATCCGAGTTGTTACTTTCGGTCTCACCGAGATGGCAAGCTCCAACCTTTGACTCACTTCGGACACACCGAGATGGTATTTTCGGTCCCACCGAAAATCCCAACGTTCACTATATTTGAACTTTCGGTCTGACCGAGTTTTAACTTCGGTCTCACCGAGATTGGTCAAATGTGTGTGTAACGGTTGGATTTTGTGTGGAGGCTATATATACCCCTCCACCCCTCTTCATTCGTGGAGAGAGCCATCAGAAAGTCTACCACTCCTACCATACACTTTCTGAGAAGTGAACCACCTACCCTTGTGTTGAGATCAAGCCATTCCATTCCTACCATATGAAACTTGATTTCTAGCCTTCCCAAGTTGCTTTCCACTCAAACCTTTCTTCCACCACAGCCATATCAGTGAGGAGAGTTGAGTGTTGGGGAGATTATCATTTGAAGCACAAGAGCAAGGAGTTCATCATCATCAACACCATCTATTACCTTTTGGAGGGTGGTGCCTCCTAGATTGGTTAGGTGTCGCTTGGGAGCCTCCGTTTTTGAGATGTGGAGTTGAACCAAGAAGTTTGTAAGGGCAAGGAGATCGCCTACTTCGTGAAGATCTACCCCGAGTAAGGCTAGTCCTCCGTGGGCGTAGGCCATGATGGAATAGACAAGGTTGCTTCTTCGTGGACCCTTCGTGGGTGGAGCCCTCCGTGGACTCGCGCAGCCGTTACCCTCCGTGGGTTGAAGTCTCCATCAACGTGGATGTACGATAGCACCACCTATCGGAACCACGACAAAAATCTTCGTGTCTCCAAACTGCGTTTGATCTTCTCCACCTCTCTTTACTACATGTGCAATTTACTTTCCGCTGCTTATACTCTAGAATTGCATGTGTAGGGTGTTACTTGAATTGATCTTAATTGTGAAACTGCCAAAAACATTGCATGATCAAAAGGCAGATTTTTTATATTGTCAAGTAGTCTAATCACTCCCCCTCTAGACATACTTTCAATCCTACAATATGGTTGTCGCTTTATTGTATGAAATGCAATCGCCATGTAATTGCTTTACTTTATCACTAAGCGGTAGCGATAGTCGTAGAAGCAATAGTTGGCAAGACGACAATGATGCTACGATAAAGATCAAGGTGTCAAGCCGGTGACGAAGGTGATCATGGCGGTGCTTTGAAGATGGAGATCAAAAGCACAAGATGATGATGGCCATATCATGTCACATATTTTGATTGCATGTGATGTTTATCTTATTATGCTTCTTATTTTGCTTAGAACGACGGTAGCATTATAAGATGATCCCTTACTAAATTTCAAGGTATAAGTGTTCTCCCTGAGTATGCACCGTTGCGAAAGTTCGTCGTGCCGAGACACCACGTGATGATCGGGTGTGATAAGCTCTACGTTCAAATACAACGGGTGTAAGCCAGTTTTGCACACGCAGAATACTCGGGTTAAACTTGACGAGCCTAGCATATACAGATATGGCCTCGGAACACTGGAGACCGAAAGGTCGAGCGTGAATCATATAGTAGATATGATCAACATAAGATGTTCACCATTGAAACTACTCCATCTCACGTGATGATCGGACATGGTTTAGTTGATTTGGATCACGTGATCATTTAGATGACCAGAGGGATGTCTATCTAAGTGGGAGTTCTTTAAATTAATATGATTAAATTGAACTTTAAATTATCATGAACTTAGTCCTGGTAGTATTAGCATATCTATGTTGTAGATCAATAGCTCGCGATGTTGCTCCCCGTTTATTTTTCATATGTTCCTAGAGAAAACCAAGTTGAAAGATGTTAGTAGCAATGATGCGGAATTGTTCCGTGATCTGAGGATTATCCTCATTGCTGCACAGAAGAATTATGTCCTTGATGCACCGCTAGGTGACAGACCTATTGCAGGAGCAGATGTAGACGTTATGAACGTTTTGACAAAAGCTCGATATGATGACTACTTGATAGTTTAAGTGCACCATGCTTTACGGCTTAGAACCGGGACTTCAAAAACGTTTTGAACGCCACGGAGCATATAAGATGTTCCAAGAGTTGAAATTAGTATTTCATACTCATGCCCGTGTCAAGAGGTATGAGACCTCTGACAGTACTTTGCCTACAAGATGGAGGAGAATAGCTCAACCAGTGAGCATGTGCTCAGATTGTCTGGGTACTGCAATTGCTTGAATCAAGTGGGAGTTAATCTTCCAGATAAGATAGTGAAAGCACATTTGCTCCCTGGGTGGTTTTGGTAATTAATGACAACATACTTTGTGGTTGGACTAATGCTTTTATCAAGTATGTTTCAGGAAATCCAATCACATTGGTATGGCAAGATGACTGAAGAAGTGGACCCCTCAAATGCTAAGGCAAGCATTGGCAAAAGCTCAAGACTCTATTTTTGGTTTAGTGATCAAAGATCACATTGAGTCCATAGGAAAAGCCAATACTATTAAAAGGGGATGAGGTTGTGTTGATGATCTGGTTGCTCAAGTGCTTAGTGATATATCTCCTTCAACTATCAGCACCTTTCACTTCTATACACACCCATAAGTAATCTCGGACAAACCGATTCTTCCAACTCAGTCCCACCGAGATGAACCACTTCTGCCATATTCCAAACCCTAGAAAAATCGGTCATACCGAGTTTGAGATCGGTCTCACCGAAACTGAACTGCCAAGTTTCTGTAACCATTTCACATCATATCGGAATAACCGAGTATGCATTATCGGTCTTACCGAGATTGACAAGCTTCTGTCTTGGCTCAAATCGGTCTCACCGATAATTCATTTTCGGTCCCACCGATTCTGGCATGTTCCTGTCTTTTCTCAAATCGGTCTAACCGAGTTTTCTTTCTCGGTCCCACCGAAAACTCCAACGTTCATATCAGTTACACTTTCGGTCTCACCGAGATGGTATTTTCGGTCCCACCGAAAACCCCAACGTTCACTATATTTGAACTTTCGGTCTGACCGAGTTTTCACTTCGGTCTCACCGAGATTGCTCAAATATGTGTGTAACGGTTGGATTTTGTGTGGAGGCTATATATACCCCTCCACCCCCTCTTCATTCCTGAGGAGAGCCATCAGAAAGTCTACCATTCCTACCATACACTTTCTGAGAAGTGAACCACCTACCCTTGTGTTGAGATCAAGCCATTCCATTCCTACCATATGAAACTTGATTTCTAGCCTTCCCAAGTTGCTTTCCACTCAAACCTTTCTTCCACCACAGCCATATCAGTGAGGAGAGTTGAGTGTTGGGGAGATTATCATTTGAAGCACAAGAGCAAGGAGTTCATCATCATCAACACCGTCTATTACCTTTTGGAGGGTGGTGCCTCCTAGATTGGTTAGGTGTCGCTTGGGAGCCTCCGTCTTTGAGATGTGGAGTTGAACCAAGAAGTTTGTAAGGGCAAGGAGATCGCCTACTTCGTGAAGATCTACCCCGAGTAAGGCTAGTCCTCCGTGGGCGTAGGCCATGATGGAATAGACAAGGTTGCTTCTTCGTGGACCCTTCGTGGGTGGAGCCCTCCATGGACTCGCGCAGCCGTTACCCTTCGTGGGTTGAAGTCTCCATCAACGTGGATGTACGATAGCACCACCTATCGGAACCACGACAAAAATCTTCGTGTCACCAAACTGCGTTTGATCTTCTCCACCTCTCTTTTACATGTGCAATTTACTTTCCGCTGCTTATACTCTAGAATTGCATGTGTAGGGTGATACTTGAATTGATCTTAATTGTGAAACTGCCAAAAACATTGCATGATCTAAAGGCAGATTTTTTATATTGTCAAGTAGTCTAATCCCCCCCCTCTAGACCTACTTTCGATCCTACAATATGTTTGATTCCTTGCAATAGTTTGGCGATATAGAGAAGCTAATATGTGGGAGCTACTAGTGAATGATTGTGGTTTAGTAATAATATTGGTGTTAATGTTTGTGATTCCCGAAGCATGCACATATGGCCCGTTATGCTAGGAAGTTGGAGCACAATATATCATTGATTGTCTATCTTTGCGCGAAAGTAGGGGGCACGCGATGGTTAACTCCTACCAACTCCCCCCCTAGGAGCACGCATAGTAGTACTTTGTTGCGAGGGCTAATAAACTTTTGCAATATGTATGTGAGTTTTTTATGACTAATGTGAGTCCATAGATTATACACACTCTCACCCTTCCACCATTGCTAGGCTCTCTAGTACCGCGCAACTTTTGGCTGTGCATAAAACCCTCCTTATACCTTATTCAAGACAGCCACCATACCTACATATTATGGCATGTCCATAGCCATTCCGAGATATATTGCGAAGCAACTTCCATCGTCATCATATACATGACTTGAGCATTCATTGTGAAAATGCTTTGCATGATCGTAAGGTAGCTAGCATGATATTTTCATAGCTTGTCCTTTTTTGATATCTTTGTTATGCTAGATCATTGCACATCCTGGTACACCGCCAGAGGCATTCATAGAGAATCATCATGTATTAGTTTTATTAAGTTGTAATATCGAGTTGTAAATAAAAAAAAGTGTGATGACCATCATTATTAGAACATTGTCCCATATGAGGTTATAAAGAAAAGAGAACAGAGAGAGGCCAAAAGAGTCTCCAAAAAAGGGGAGTGTTCAAAAAATGAGAGAAAAAGAGAGGAGGGACAATGTTACTATCCTTTTCCACACTTATGCTTCAAATTAGCACCATGTTCTTCATGATAGAGAGTCTCCTATTTTGATACTTTCATATGTTACTAGTGGGCATTTTTCGTTATAGAACTTGGCTTGTATATTCCAACAATGGGTTTCTTCAAATTTCCCTAGGTCATAATGAGCAAGCAAGTTGGATGCACACCCACTTAGTTTTCTTTCGAGCTTTCATACACTTATAGCCCCTTGTGCATCCGTTGCATGGCAATCCCTACTCCTCGCATTGACATCCATTGATGGGCATCTTCATAGCCCGTTTATCGGCCTAGTTGATGCGAGACATTCTTATTTTTGTCTTCTCCACATAAACCTCTACCACCACATTCTATTCCACTCGTACTGCTATATCCATGGCTCACGCTCATGTATTGCGTGAGAGTTGAAAAAGTTGAAGCGCAATAAAAAGTATGAACCAATTGCTTGGCTGACACCTGGGTAGTGCATGATTTATATTTTGTGTTAAGAAGATGGAGCATGACAAGGCTATATAATTTTGTACGGATAGTGTTCTTTGGCATTGATATTTTGAAAGACATGATTATTTTTCGAGATGCCCAAGTATTGAAGTCTTTTCTGCCAATTGATAGACTATTGCTATGAATCACTCGTGTCTTAATATTCATGCCAATATTAGATTACAAGATCAAGATTATGCTAGGTAGCATTCCACATAAAAAATTATCCTATTTATGATTTACCTACTTGAGGACGAGCAGGAATTAAGCTTGGGATGTTAATACGTCTCCATCGTATCTAATTTTTTTTGATTGTTCCATGCCTATATTCTGCAACTTTTACATACTTTTTGGCAAGAATTAGTATGATTTTCTTGGACTAACATATTGGTCCAGTGCCCAGTGTCAGTTCCTGTTCGTTGCATGTTTTTTATTTCGTAGAATATCCATGTCAAACAAAGTCCAAACGAAATAAAAACTTACGGAGATTTTTCTGGATTATATGTTAATTTTGGGAAGTGGAATCAATGGAAGGCGTTGGCCGAGGGGCCCACAAGCCCTAGTGGCGTGTCCCCTACCCAGGGCGCGCCTAGCAGGCTTGTGGCCACCCCAAAGCTCAGTTAGAGGTGTCCTTCAGACGCAAGGAATCTAATATCCGGATAAAAATCGTGTTAAAATTTCAGCCCAATCGGAGTTACGAATTTCCGGGAACTGAAAAGCCGATGAAAGGCCAGAAACAAGGGTCACAAAACAGAAGAAAAAGAGAGAGACATATCCAATCTCGAAGGGGATCTCACCCCTACTCCGGTATGGAGGCCATGGACCAGAGGGTAAACCCTCCTCCCATCTAGGGGGCACTCAAGGAAGGAGAAAAAGGAGGGGGCTCCCCCCTCTCTCCCGGTGGCGCCGGAACGCCACCGGGGCAATCATCGTGTGACGGCGATCTACGTCAACACCTCCGTCATATTCACCAACATATACATCACATCCCCTCATCTATATTCAGTGGTCCACTCTCCTGCAACTCGTTGTACCCTCTACTGGAACATGATGCTTTATGCTTCATATTATTATCCAATGATGTGTTGCCATCCTATGATGCTTGAGTAGAATTTTGTTGTCCTATCGGTGATTGATCAATTGCTATGATTAGTTTAATTTGCTTGTGGTTATACTGTTGTACTTTGGTGCCCATCATATTAGCATGCATGTAGATCACGCCATAGGGTTTCTTGTATGTTGATAGGACTATGCATTGGAGGGCAATGGTGAGATCAGCTCCAACCTAGCATAGAAATTGATGCATACGTGATTGTAGGGGGCCAATATATCTTAAGGCTATGGCTTGGTTGTACCTTAATGAATGAAAGTAGTTGCGGATGCTTGCTGGAGTTCCATTCAAAAGTGCATAGAATTCTAAGTAAGGGATGACATGCTAGTAGTAGCCTCCACATAGCAACTTGCTATGGGTCTAGTAACGTAGTCAATTGCTTAGGGATAATTCCGCAACTCCTGCCACCACTTTTCCACACTCGCTATACTAATTTAATTGTAATTTTACCTAAATATCCACTAGTTTTTGTTTACGTTCTCTTTATTATCTTGCAAGCTGATCCTACAACACAAACAAAGCACTTCTAGTTTCATACTTGTTCTAGGTAAAGTGAATGTTAAGTGTGCGTAGAGTTGCATCGGTGGTCAATATAACTTGAGGGAATATTTGTTCTACCTTTAGCTCCTCATTGGGTTCGACATTCTTACTTATCGAAAGAGGCTACAACTGATCCCCTACACTTGTGGGTTATAAACAGAGTTCATCAACTTGGCTGAAAGTACAAAGAAGACAATTGGTAATCAGGATAACATCTTATTTCCATGCAGTTGTTGTGCCAATACAGACTCACACAAAGTTACAAATTTCGAGTTCCACTTACTCACTCGGGGATTCATGGATGGATAGACATGTTGACCAGACACGGTGAAGAGCAGGTCATGCATGAATATACCCAGGGCTGCGAGATGCCAAACCTCGGTTAGAGTCACATGGATGTTGAATATAACATCGGGGTTGAGGCGTCAAGCTACCAATGGAATACTGGAAAACCGAAACCCCCACTGGAAAACCAAGATGGCGACGCGTTCGAATACAACAACCTTGCTCTGAATGTAGATTTCAAGGGCCTAGGAAAAGATATGATCGGATACAAGGATATGCCGACCATTGATGAGGACTCCAAGAAAGATATGTATCCAGTTTGCAAAAAAGAAGTATTCCAAGTTGAGTGCCACACCAGTGCTTCTCAGATTTAAAGCCGCAAATAGTCTATCAAACAAGGGGTTCGCAGAGTTGTTAGGTATTTTCAAAGAAATTCATTCGAAAGATAATGTGCTCCCCAAAAGCACGAACGAAGCAAAGAGAATTGTTTAGCCATTGGAACTTGAAGTACGAAAGATACACGCTTGTGTGAATGATTTTATATTGTACCGTAGTGAGTACAAAGATTTGCATGCATGCCCTACATGCAATCATGCGTGATACAAGTGTAGGAGAGCAAAGGACAAGTACAAATTTGATGATGAGATCAAGACATGAATCTCGTTCAAGGTTGTTTGGCACTTGCCTTTAATTCCAAGGTTGATGCATTTGTTTGCAAGCCCTAGAGAGGCAAAGAGGTTGCGGTGGCATCATGATGAGAGAACTACAGATAAATATGTCAGGCACCTGAAAGATGGGGCTCAGTGGGAATTAATTAGCAACAAGTTTGAGGACTTTTCCAAGGATCCTAGAAGTATAAGGCTCTGGGAGTGTACTGAGGGGATGAATCCTTTTGGCGATATGAGCTGAAGGAAATATGACCTAGAGGCAATAATAAAGTTGTTATTTGTATTTCCTAATATCATGATAAATGTTTATTATTCATGCTAGAATTGTATTAACTGGAAACTTAGTATATGTGTGAATACATAGACAAAACAGAGTGTCCATAGTATGCCTCTACTAGACTAGCTCATTGATCAAAGATGGTTATGTTTCCTAGCCATAGACATGAGTTGACATTTGATCAACGGGATCACATCATTAGGAGAATTATGTGATAGACAAGACCCATCTGTTAGCTTAGCATCTTGATCGTTCAGTTTTATTGCTATTGCTTTCTTCATGACTTATACATGTTCCTATGACTATGAGATTATGCAACTCCCGAATACCGGAGGAACACCTTGTGTGCTATCAAATGTCACAACGTAACTGGGTGATTATAAAGATGTTGTACAGGTGTCTCCAAAGGTATTTGTGGTGTTGGCATAGATCGAGAATAGGATTTGTCACTCTGAGTGTCGGAGAGGTATCTCTGGGCCCTCTCGGTAATACACGTCATAATAGGCCTTGCAAGCAGATGACTAATGAGTTTGTCACGAGGTGATGTATTACGGAACGACTAAAGAGACTTGCCGGTAATGAGATTGAACTAGGTATGATGATACCGACGATCAAATCTCGGGCTAGTAACATACCCATGACAACGGGAACAGCATATGTTGTTATGCGGTTTGACTGATAAAGATCTTTGTAGAATATGTAGGAACCAATATGAGCATCCACGTTCGCTATTGGTTATTGACCGGAGATGAGTCTCGGTCAAGTCTACATAGTTGTTGAACCCGTAGGGTCCACACACTTAACGTTAGATGACGATTTGTATTATGAGTTTATGAGTTTTGATGTACCGAAGGTAGTTCGCAGTCCCGGATGAGATCACGGATATGACGAGGAGTCTTGGAATGTCAGATACATAAAGATTGATATATTGGACGGCTATATTTGGACACCGGAAGTGTTCTGGGTGAGGTCGGAGAAAACCGGAGTGCCGGAGGGGTTACCGGAATCCCTCGGGGGAATAATGGGCCAACATGGGCCTTGTGGGAGAGAGAGGAGAGGGCCTAGGGCTGGCCGCGAGCCTCCCCCTTGGGAGTCCGAATTGGACATGGAGGGGGGCGGCGCCCCCTCTTTCCTCCCTCTCTCCCTTCCTTCCCTTCCCCCTCCTAGTAGGACTAGGAAAGGGGAGTCCTAGTCCTACTAGGAGGAGGATTCCTCCTCTCCTTGGCGCGCCTTAGGGCCGGCCGGCCCTCCCCCTTGCTCCTTTATATACGGGGGTAGGGGGCACCCTAGAAGACACAAGCAACATTGTTTTAGCCGTTTGCGGTGCCCCTCCACAGAAACACACCTCGGTCATATCGTTGAAGTGCTTAGGCGAAGCCCTACGCCGGTAGCTTCATCATCTCCGGCAACACGCCGTCGAGCTGACAAAAGTCCCCCGTGAATGTCAACTGGATCAAGAGCTCGTGGGACGTCATCAAGCTGAACGTGTGCTGAACGCGGAGGTGTCATACGTTCGATGATTGGATCGGTTGGATCACGAAGCCGTTCGACTACATCAACCGCGTCACTAGACGCTTCCGCTTTCGGTCTACGAGGGTACGTAGACACACTCTCCCCTCTCGTTGCTATGCTTCTAGTAGATAGATCTTGCATGATCGTTGGAATTTGTTTGAAATACTACGTTCCCCAAAAAGTGGCATCATGATCCAGGTCTATGCGTAGATGACATGCACGAGTAGAACAAAATGAGCTGTGGGTGATAATAGTGATACTGCTTACCAGCATGTCATCCTTTGATTCGGCGGTATTGTGAGATGAAGTGGCCCAGACCGACATTAAGCGTATGCTTATGCAAGACTGGTTTCATCGTTACGAGCACTCGTTACTTAAAGGTGACTGGCGGGTGTCTGTCTCTCTCACTTTAGTTGAATTGAGTGTGGCTACGCGCGATCCTTGTCAAGGTTAAAACAACACATAGTTGATGAAAAATCATTGTGGTTTTTGTATGCGTAGGTAAGAATGGTTCTTGCTAAGCCCGTAGCAGCCACGTAAAAATTGCAACAACAAAGTAGAGGACGTCTAACTTGTTTTTGCAGGGCACGTTGTGATGTGATATGGTCAAGACATTATTGTATGAGATGATCATGTTTTGTAAAGTTATCGGCAACCGGCAGGAGTCTTATGGTTGTCTCTTTATTGTATGAATTGCGAAGGCCATGTAATTGCTTCACTTTATCACTATGAGTTAGCGATACTAGTAGTAGCAATAGTTGGCGAGATGACCACGACACTACGATGAATATCATGGTGTCTAGCCGGTGACGATGAAGATCATGACGATGCTTTTGAGATGGAGATCAAAAGCACAGGATGATGATGGCCATATCATGTGACATATTTTAATTGCATGTGATGTTTATCTTATTATGCTTCTTATTTTGCTTAGAATGATGGTTGCATTATAAGATGACCCCTTACTAAATTTCAAGGTACAAGTGTTCTCCCTGAGTATGCACCGTTGCAAAAGTTCTTCGTGCCGAGACACCATGTGATGATCGGGTGTGATAAGCTCTACGTTCAAATACAACAGGTGTAAGACAGTTTTGCACATGCAGAATACTCGGGTTAAACTTGACGAGCCTAGCATGTACAGACATGGCAACGGGACACTGGAGACCGAAACGTCAAGCATGAATCATATAGTAGATATGATCAACATAAGATGTTCACCATTGAAAACTACTCCATCTCACGTGATGATCGGACATGGTTTAGTTGATTTGGATCACGTGATCATTTAGATGACTAGAGGGATGTCTATCTAAGTGGGAGTTCTTTAGTAATTTTAATTAAACTTTAATTTATCATGAACTTAGTCCTGATAGTTTTTGCATATCTATGTTGTTGTAGATCAATGGCCTGTGCTACCATTCCCTTGAATTTTAATGTGTTCCTAGAGAAAGCTAAGTTGAAATATGATGGTAGCAACTACATGAATTGGGTCCGTAACTTGAGGATTATACTCATTGTTGCACAGAAGAATTATGTCCTCGAAGCACCACTAGGTGACAGGCCTACTGCAAGAGCAACTCCGGACGTTATGAATGTCTGGCAAGCTCGTTCTGATGACTACTCGATAGTTCAGTGTGCCCTGCTTTACGGCTTAAAATCGGGACTTCAACAACGTTTTGAACGTCATGGAGCATATGAGATGTTTCAAGAGTTGAAGTTAATATTTCAAGCAAATGCCCGAATTGAGAGATATGAAGTCTCCAATAACTTCTATAGATGCAAGATGGTGGAGAACAATTCTATCAGTGAACACTTGCTCAGAATGTCTGGGTACTACAATCATATGACTCAACTCGATTGCAAAGTTGACAAAGATAGTGTTATTGATAGAGTTCTTCAATCACTGCCACCAATCTATAAAGGCTTCATGATGAACAATAACATGCAAGGGATGCAGAAGACAATTCTCGAGCTCTTCGCTTTGCTCAAAGCTGCAGAGTTAGAAATCAAAAAGGAGCATCAAGTGTTGATGGTTAACAAGACCACTAGTTTCAAGAAAAAGGGCAAGGGAAAGAAGGGGAAATTCAAGAAGAATAGCAAGACAGTTGCTACTCCCGCCAAGAAACCCAAGTCTGGAGCCAAGCCTGAAACTGAGTGCTTCTACTTCCAAGGGACTAGACACTGGAAGCGGAATTGCCCCAAGTATTTCACGGATAAGAAGCATGGCAAAGTGAACAAAGGTATATTTGATATACATGTTATTGATGTGTACCTTACTAATGCTCATAGTAGCACCTGGGTATTTGATACTGGTTCGGTGGCTAATATTTGTAACTCGAAACAGGGGCTACATATTAAACGATGATTAGCTAAGGACGAGGTGACGATGCGCGTGGGAAATGGTTCCAAAGTCGATGTGATCGATGTCGGCACGCTACCTCTACATCTACCATCGGGATTAGTTTTAGACCTGAATAATTGTTAGTTGGTGCCAGCGTTGAGCATGAACATTATATCTGGATCTTGTTTGTTGCGAGACGGTTATTCATTTAAATAAGAGAATAATGGTTGTTCTATTTATGGTCATGCACCCTTGAAGAGTGGTCTATTCTTGTTAGATCTCGATCGTAGTGATACACATATTCATAATATTGAAGCCAAAAGATGCAAGGTTGATAATGATAGTGCAACTTATTTGTGGCACTGCTGTTTAGGTTATATTGGTGTAAAGCGCATGAAGAAACTCCATACTAATAAACTTTTGGAATCACTTGATTATCAATCACTTGGTGCTTGCGAACCATGCCTCATGGGCTGATGACTAAGACTCCGTTCTTCGGAACAATGGAGTGAGCAACTGATTTGTTGGAAATCATACATACTAATGTATGTGGACCGACGAGTGTTGAGGCTCGCGGCGGGTATCGTTATTTTCTGACCTTCACTGATGATTTGAGCAGATATGGGTATATCTACTTAATGAAACACAAGTCTGAAACATTTGAAAAGTTCAAAGAATTTCATAGTGAAGTAGATAATAATCGTAACAAGAAAATAAAGTTTCTACGATCTAATCAATGAGGCGAATATTTGAGTTACGAGTTTCGTCTTTATTTGAAACAATGTGGAATAGTTTCACAACTCACGCCACCTAGAACACCACAGCGTAATGGTGTGTCTGAACATCGTAACCATACTTTATTAGATACGGTGCGATCTATGATGTCTCTTACCGATTTACCACTATCGTTTTGGGGTTATGCTTTAGAGACATCTGCATTCACGTTAAACAGGCACCATCTAAATCCGTTGAGACGACACCTTATGAACTATGGTTTGGCAAGAAACCAAAGTTGTCGTTTCTTAAATTTTGGGGCTGCGATGCTTATGTGAAAAAGGTTCAACCTGATAAGCTCAAACCCAAACCAGAGAAATGTGTCTTCATATGATACCCAAAGGAAACTATTGGACACACCTTCTATCACATATCCGAAGGAAAGATATTTGTTGCTAAGAATGGATCCTTTCTAGAGAAGGACTTTCTCTCGAAAGAAGTGAGTGGGAGGAAAGTAGAAATTGAAGAGGTAATTGTACCTTCTCCCGAATTGGAAAGTAATACATCACATAAACTAGTTCCAGTGATTCCTACACAAGTTAGTGAGGAAGCAATTGATGGTGATCATGAAACTTCAGATCAACTTACTACTAAGCCTTGTAGGTCAACCAGAGTACGTTCCACGCCAGAGTGGTATGGCAACCCAATTCTGGTCATGTTATTAGACCATGATGAACCTACAAACTATGAGGAAGCGATGATGAGCCCAGATTCCGAAAAATTGCTTGAGGCCATGAAATATGGGATGGGATCCATGTATGAGAATAAAGTGTGGACTTTGGTTGACTTGCCCGATGATCGGCAAGCCATCGAAAATAAATGGATCTTCAAGAGGAAGAGCGACGCCGACGACAATGTTGCTGTCTACAAAGCTCGACTTGTTGCGAAAGGTTTTCGACAAGTTGAAGGAATTGACTACAATGAGACTTTCTCACCCGTAGAGATGCTTAAATCTGTCTAAATCATGTTAGCAATTGCCGCATTTTATGATTATGAAATCTAGCAAGTGGATGTCAAAACTGCATTCCTAAATGGATACCTCAAAGAGGAGTTGTATATGATGCAACCAGAAGGTTTTGTCGATCCTAAAGGTTCTAACAAAGTATGCAAGCTCCAGCGATCCATATATGGACTTGTGCAAGCATCTCAGAGTTGGAATATACGCTTTGACGAGGTGATCAAAGCATATGGTTTTATACAGACTTTTGGAGAAGCCTGTATTTACAAGAAAGTGAGTGGGAGCTCTGTACATTTCTGATATTATATGTAGATGACATATTGTTGATTGGAAATAATACAGAATTTCTGGATGGCATAAAAGGATACTTGAATAAGAATTTTTCAATGAAAGACCTTGGTGAAGCTGCTTATATATTAGGCATCAAGATCTATAGAGATAGATCAAGACGCTTAATTGGACTTTCACAAAGCACATACCTTGATAAAGTTTTGAGAAGTTCAAAATGGACCAGTCAAAGAAAGGGTTCTTGCCTATGTTACAAGGAGTGAAGTTGAGTAAGACTCAATGCCCGACCACTGCAGAAGATAGAGAGAAAATTAAAGTCATTCCCTATGCCTCAGCCATAGGATCTATCATGTATGCAATGTTGTGTACTAGACCTGATGTGTGCCTTGCTATAAGTTTAGCAGGGAGGTACCCAAGTAATCCAGGAGTGGATCACTGGACAACGTTCAAAAACATCCTGAAGTACCTGAAAAGGACAAAGGATATATTTCTCGTTTATGGAGGTGACAAAGAGCTCATCGTAAATGGTTACGTCGATTCAAGGTTTGACACTGATCCGGATGACTCTAAGTCATAAACCGGATATGTATTTTTATTGAATGGTGGAGCTGAAAGTTGGTGCAGTTCCAAGCAGAGCGTCATGGTGAAGTGGAGTACATAGCTACTTCGAAAGCAACAAATAAAGGAGTCTGGATGAAGGAGTTCATATCCGATCTAGGTGTAATACCTAGTGCATCGGGTCCAATGTAAATATTTTGTGACAACACTGGAGCAATAGCCTTGGCGAAGGAATCTAGGTTTCACAAGAGAACCACACACATCAAGAGACGCTTCAATTCCATCCGCGATCAAGTCAAGGAGGGAGACATATAAATTTTCAAGATACATACGGATCTGAATGTCGCAGACCCGTTGACTAAGCCTCTTCCACGAGCAAAACATGATCAGCACCAAGACTCCATGGGTGTTAGAATCATTACTATGTAATCTGGATTATTGACTCTAGTTCAAGTGGGAGACTGAAGGAAATATACCCTAGAGGCAATAATAAAGTTGTTATTTCTATTTCCTTATATCATGATAAATGCTTATTATTCATGCTAGAATTGTATTAACCGGAAACTCAGTACATGTGTGAATACATAGACAAAACAGAGTGTCCCTAGTATGCCTCTACTAGACTAGCTCATTGATCAAAGATGGTTATGTTTCCTAGCCATAGACATGAGTTGTCATTTGATCAATGGGATCACATCATTAGGAGAATGATGTGATGGACCAAACCGATCCGTTAGCTTAGCATCTTGATTGTTTAGTTTTACTGTTATTGCTTTCTTCATGACTTATACATGTTCCTATGACTGAGATTATGCAACTCCCGAATACCGGAGGAACACCTTGTGTGCTATCAAACTTCATAACTTAACTAGGTGATTATAAATATGCTCTACAGGTGTCTCTGAAGGTATTTGTGGTGTTGGCATAGATCGAGAATAGGATTTGTCACTCCGAGTGTCAGAGAGGTATCTCTGGGCCCTCTAGGTAATACACATCATAATAAGCCTTGCAAGCAAACGACTAATGAGTTAGTCACGTGATGATGTATTACAGAACGAGTAAAGAGACTTGACGGTAACGAGATTGAACTAGGTATGATGATACCGACGATCAAATCTCGGGCTAGTAACATACCGATGAAAAAGGGAACAACGTATGTTGTTATGCGGTTTGACCGATAGAGATCTTCGTAGAATATGTAGGAACCAATATGAGCATCCAGGTTCCGCTATTGGTTATTGGCCGGAGATGAGTCTCGGTCATGTCTACATAGTTCTCGAACCCGTAGGGTGCGCACGCCTAACGTTAGATGACGATCAGTATTATGAGTTTATGAGTTTTGATGTACCGAAGGTAGTTCAAAGTCCCAGATGATATCACAGACATGACGAGGAGTCTCGGAATGTCCTAGATATAAAGATTGATATATTGGACGGCTATATTTGGACACCGGAAGTGTTCCGGGTGATGTCGGAGGAAACCGGAGTGCTGGAGGGGTTACCGGAACCCCCGAGGAATAATGGGCCAACATGGGCCTTGTGGGAGAGAGAGGAGAGGGCCTAGGGCTGGCCGTGCGCCTCTCCCCTTGGGAGTCCGAATTTTACAAGGAGGGGGGCGGCGACCCCTCTTTCCTCCCTCTCTCCCTTCCTTCCTTTCCCCCTCCTAGTAGGACTAGGAAAGGGGAGTCCTAGTCCTAATAGGAGGAGGATTCCTCCTCTCCTTGGCGCGCCCTAGGGCCGGGCGGCCCTCCCCCTTGCTCCTTCATATACGGGGGCAAGGGGCACCCTAGAAGACACAAGCAACAGTTTTTAGCCGTGTGCGCCTCCCTCCACATAAACACACCTCGGTCATATCGTTGCAGTGCTTAGCGAAGCCCTGCGCAGGTAGCTTCATCATCTCCGTCAGCACGCCGTTGAGCTGACAAAACTCTCCCGCGAAGCTCAACTGGATCAAGAGCTCGTGGGACTACATCGAGCTAAACGTGTGCTGAACGTGGAGGTGCCGTACGTTCGGTGCTTGGAATGGTTGGATCGCGAAGATGTTTGACTACATCAACCGCGTCACTAGATGCTTCCGCTTTTGGTCTACGAGGGTACATAGACACACTCTCCCCTACGGTTGCTATGCTTCTAGTAGATAGATCTTGCGTGATCGTAGGAATTTTTTTTAAATACTACGTTCCCCAAACATGAGCACGAAACTCAACACATGGCCGGTGCTTCTATGCATATATAACCTTGCTCCTTGGTTGTGTATGAAGAAAATATACATTATGATGTCAATGATTATCCAAGGCCCAAAGCAACCTGTAAATTACATCGACATTTACTTTCAGCTAGTGGTAGAAGAACTGCTGACATTGTTGGTAGAAAAGACTACTCGAAAATGTTACGATGTTACAAAAAGGAGATTTTCAATCTACATGTGATGTTGCTGCACACCATTCAGGATATGCCGGCATCAGGCAACATGGCAGAAAATAAAGGGAGATGTTGGGTGTGTCACATGCATTGAGAGGACAGCTAGTAGATTTCTTCCCAACTCGCATAAAACTATGTATTTGTGTCACGTAGGTTCTTATAGAAAGATCGCCCACACCGAAAGATGAAAGCTGAATTTGATTGTACGACAAAGGTAGGTTTGGGACCAAGACCTTATGCCGGGGAGGTGGTGCACAACATGGCTAAATAAATTAGTGTTGTGCTTGGAAAGAACCACCCTTTCATGGTGAAACAAACACCCAGGGATCAAGTGTTTAAGAAGAAATCAGTGTTACGGGAATTACCTTACCGGGAGATTCTACGTGTACGTCACTGCATCAATGTCATGCACATAGAGAAGAACGTATGTGAAAGCATCCTTGGTACTCTACTCTAGATTAAAGGTAAATCAGAGGATGGTGATGGGGCATGACTCGATATGCTTGGTGATCAATCAAAACACAAGAGTAAATTAGAAGATGATAAAAAATTCCTCCTCGCTCGCCAAAGTTATAATTTCAGTACAAAATAAGCAACAAAGTTCTTCAAGTATTTGTTGTCAGTTAATACACCCTCTTCCTACTCCGCAAACAGAAGAAGTCTCGTGGATGCGAGATCGGGTAATATGAAGTTGGGACACATGCAGTCACATGATTTCCACGTAATGTTGATACAAATCCTCCCGGTGTCCATAAGGAATCTGATGTTCAAATATATAAGAAACACACTCATTGAGGTCTATGATTTCTTCAACAAACTATGGTAGAAAGTTGTAGACGCTGAAGAGTTGGATTATATGCAGGAGGATATTGCAAGAATATTCTCCATCCTAGAGATGTTTTTCCCACCATCATTCTTTGATTTCATGGTCCATCTCACTGTGCACCTTGTCAACGAGATAAAGTATTGTGGTCCTGTGTTTCTTCACAACATGTATCCCTTTGAGCGGTTCATGAGAATACGGAAGTGCTATTGTCGAAACCGAAGCTATCCAGAGGCAAGCATCCTGCAAGGTTATACCGTAGAGGAGGTGGTTGAGTTTTTCACTGAATACATGAAAAAAAGATGTCACACCCAAGATGAGATTCTATCCCGATCACGTGATGAACTCGTGATTGGGCACAAGCGCATTTCGGGCGCTTAGCAAGAAGAAGAAAGAACTCTAACACAAGTAAACATTGCTCTCACATCAAGTCATCGGAAACCTGCACCTGCAACTGTTGTTGTAGTAACTATGAGCCACGAGGACTGAACAATCCCCTAACCAAGGTTATCAAGAATAGCAAAGCTTAATGGGTATGGAGAGGTTAAGTCGTGAGGTTGCAGCAGCGGCTAAGCAATGTATGGTGGCTAACTTACGAGTACAAGAATAATATGAGCATCTACGCAATCGGTCGCAACTAGTAATGATCGCTAAGAGATCCTGAACTACCTACGAGTCAAACATAACCCCACCGTGTTCTTTTCTCAAATTGAAAAGAGACGATCACGGTTACTCACACGACTGTGTGTTTTATTTCAGACCCTCTGTCAAGTTTTCTACAATCGGACATTAACAAATTCCAATCTCCCACATAACAACGGGCACGGCTTTCGAAAGATCATAACCCTGCAGGGGTGTCCCAACTTAGCCCATCACAAGCTCTCACGATCAGTAGAGGTAAAAATACCCCTTATCTTATGGACAACCCGATCAGACTCGGAATCCCGATGCACAAGACATTTCGACAATGGTAAAACAACTCCAGCAAGACCTCCCGGCATGCCGACACCCTGATAGTAGCCACGTGCATCTCGTCTCAGGCCATGTCCGGATAGGTCAAGCTACGGGTAAAACCAGATACCTCGAGTTTCCCCGAGGCGGCCCCGCAGGCTGCCCGTTTGGGAGCAACACCATCAGCACTAGATCCTCCCTGTATGTAGAAAAGAATCCTCGAGGACGCGACCCCCTATGCAATTTAATTAATTAATTAAGTTTTTATTTTGTTGCAAATTAAAACCAATGTTGGGCCTTGCTGGAGGAGTTTTATCCAAAGCGAATTGTCAAGGGGTCCCCATATACCTAACCACGTTAGGAACGCAAAATCAAGGAAGATAACATTGGTTTATCGGTTCTTAAGGCAGCATGAGTGGAACAAAACACCGAGCAAAAGGCCAAGCCTTCCACCCATTGCCAAGTATATATGTGTGTTAATTATGGTAATAGATATTGTGATATTCCCAAAGTATCCAAGTTCCAACATGGAGCAATCTTCATCTTCACCTGCAACTAACAATGCTATAAGAGGGGCTGAACGAGCAGTGACATAGCCAAACGACGGTTTGCATGGATGGTGTCAAAGGTTAGATGGTGTTTCCTTGTAACAATGAGAGGCTGACAAAAATAGATAGGTAGCACGACATATAGCGATAGCATCGAGACAACTAGCATAGCACTGATAGTAATGAGATCCTAGGTGACGGTCATCTTGCCTGAGATCCCGCTAGGAAGAAGAATGATTCCATGAGGAAGACGAAGAAGAAGCCACAAAGACGAACCAAGCGTAGATGAACGAATCCTCACGATCTCAACGAAATAGGAACTAACGAGAAGAAGCAAGCAAAACGGTAAACACCCAACACATAACAAGACATGATGCTCAACCAAGTATGATGCATGACAAGGCTACATGATGCAAATCATGGATAGGGATGAAGCATGCAAGAACATCACACAAAGCAAGTTTAAATGAGGCCGGAAACAACATATAACAATTCCAGTAAGTCCTCATATGCAAATTTTGAAATTGGTCCAGATCTGAACAAGTCTTAAGTTAAAGTTGTTAAACATCAAGTTAACATGCACCATCTAGAACATCTACTCGAAATTCTAGTCAAGTTAGATATAAATTTCCTTTAATTCGGAGCTACGGCCTAGAAGATATGAGAAAAACAAGTCAAGCATGGCAAAGATGCAAGATGTAATCAGACATCAAGCAAACACACTCCAAACATGTATACAACATGATATTATGCATCTACATGCAAAAACAAGCAAGTTTCATATAGATCATGCTCAAAACGGAGCAACAGTTCAACATATACACATGAAACAAGATATAACAACATACTGTCCAAAAACAGCAACTAGGCACTTTGCAATCATCAAAACAACATACTACAAGAACAATTCATGGCATCAAAGGGCATGGCAAGCATGTAAATGTCAAGCACTACAAACATGATCACTGAGCTACTACCAAACACCACTAGAACATGCTCAAAACATCATGACAAGATTGCAAAAGATAACAGATTCACAGACTTAGTGAAATAATCTAAACATGGCAGCAATAACGACAAGTAGGCATGTTTGCAAGACTGTGCAACTCATCTCAAAGCATATCATGGCATGTGAATATAACCAACAGCAAGAAGACATGTTTATGCAGCTACTCAAGGCAAGAACATGGTCATAGGATGCGTAGAACACTAGCTATTCACATGGCAAAACCGAACTTACTGATAACATGCTGACAAACATTATATAGCAATGTGAGAGCAAGAAAGAGACATGCTACAACAACTTATAATTGCAACCAAGGGCATGGATGGATAGAGAATAACATGGAATTCAAGACATGGTCATTGGGCATCCCAAAATATTCATGGATATGACTGGGGCATCAAGCAAACATGGAACCACGATATAATAGTTTCAGACTTGGCAGTTTTCAACAAGTCTATGAAATCTGCAAACAGCGAGTAGGCCACTTTACAAGCTTGTTGCACTCATCACACGGCATATCATGAAAAGTGGATTGCACCACAGGAAAGTTGACATGATTGTGCTCTTAACACATGTTGAAATGTTGCTCAAACAAAAATCACACGAAAAGATATGAAAAAGACAAATCAGCAAGTTGTAACAAGTTACAACAGTTAACAGCAACATACACTCTTGCAACAGATATTAAAATGTCAAAATGCATCCTATTATGTATGAAAATGCAACCATCATGTAGAGCATTCAGAGGCGATCATTTTGACATATTATATGCTCAATTTGGGTAAACATGCACAAAGTTATCAACAAGCAAAGAGTGCATCATGCAACAGTTTTTCTGAGTACTTAGTCGTTTTTTCAGAATCTGACAGAAAAATTCAGATAACGTGAGGGCTTCGGGATCTGGTCCCTGGACCTCCTAGATGCAAGGAAATGGTGCAAACTACTGAATTACACATGAGGCTAGGCCTAGGACGTGGTTTGGCCGAAGGAAAAGACGCAGAGAAACATAGAACTGAGCTAGGGCGCGACAGGGCGTGCTCTGGCTCGAAGAGTTCACCAGGGGCGGGGCTTTGGCACGAATATAACATCTCTAGGGATACGAAAGAGGTCGCGAGATTTGATAGAGGGGAAAGTGGGTATACCTTCTTACCCTAGGACAAGAAATCGTGGCCGGGGACGGATGGAGGCGACGACAGCGAGTCGACGAACTTCGCGCCATCTACTGTTCGTGAAGAAGATGAAGTAGAGGAATAAGAGGTCGTCGTGGATGAAGTCCTCGGGCTCGGCTTGGCATTTGAATGGATTCAGGGTGGCGTGTAGATGCTCGTGGACGTGAGGAGGCGAGCCAACGACGCCTGCTACTAGGCCGGCAGCGAGCTTGGACCCGGGGCGGCCATGGTACACACATGAAGGAGCTGGGCTTGGGGAGCCTCTCTAGAGCGACGGCGGCGCAGAGGAGGAAGAGGGAGGCGAGGAGGAACCCTAGGGAAGTCCCTAGGACAACTTTATAGGAGGGGGAAGGCGAAGCCGTGGATGCCCTCATGGCCATGTGCTTCTGCCTCTCCTTCTTTTACTGTGAGGAGAGGAGAACGAGGGAAAGAAGAAAGGTGAGGGAGACGACACTGTAGGTGGGACCCTGCAGGGTGCCCACATCGAAAAAGGAGGAGGACGGCAAGCGTTGGTGGCGGCTGCTCACGTTTGAGCTGCTGTTGCGCTCGCAGCTGCTGGCGGCTGCGCCTGGGACGCCCAAGTGGGCTAGGGAGAAGAGGCCCAGGTGAGGAAAAAGGTAAGGCCCTCTTCTCTGTTTTTTTTAATTCAGTCTACATAAATAGACAATCAGAAAAAGGAAAAGCCTGGCGATCTAGTGAAAGAATTATAAAGAGGTAGGGATATATATGGGCTCCTAGAATTATGATAGATTTAACAAAATTGGTTTGGACATTTTTAGAGGTAGAAAAATAATACAAGTTTGAACAAAATTCAAACTTGGGATATTTTTTAACCCAACCAAAGCAACTCCAAAAAGGATGAAACTTGACAGAGATGTGGAAGGCATGGTGCAAGCTTTATAAGAAAAGAATGAACATTAAATTGGTGCAGGAAATAAAATACCAAAATTTAAGTGGATTAATGAAGAAGGAGAAGAAGATGACCAAGCAAGGTTGTGGGTGTAGAAGAAGATGAAGTTGAGAAAGGGACAATGCAAGGGTTAATCACACACTCAAGCACACAACCAAAAGAACCAAAAAGTCTGCCTATGCATTATGATCCATGATAAGAATGGCAATGCAATAATAACAATGATGCACATGACGCAAGAACAAAGTATGACAATGAACTTAACATGATCATGTGAACAAACAATTAAAAGATACAACCCCAACGAAATAAAAGGAAGGTGACTAGAGCATCGGTCTCAGGGCGTCACAACACTCCCCTACTAACAAGAGATCTCATCGTGAGATCTTAGGAACGAGACGGAAGAGGAATAGGAAGAACAAAGTTCTTCTTGGAGAAAAGAGTGAAACCAATGAAACTTGAAAAGTTGAATGACATGAAAGAAAGAATATAACGGAGATGAACTAGATTGAGAAGCTCTGGTAAAATGAGGAAACAATGCATACGACGAGAACCAAGAGCTTAAATGACAAGAGAGACATTGAAACCACTTTGGTTAAGCGGGATAAACAAGGAATAAGAACAAGTAAATTTAGATAGTACTCCGGTTGAATATGAATGGAATAGAACATGAACTTGAGAGATTAAATAATATTTGACAAGAGAAACAAGACAATGCCTCCGGATCAAATTAAGAATGAAAAGAAAGGAGAAAGAACAACATCTTGTAGCATTAATGAATTTGAAAGAGAATCCTCAAGAGAAAGGCTTGAACGGAGTTGTTGAGAAAATCAACAACAAAAGGATAAGCTTGATGTGGACTTACGGAAATCAACCAAAACTTGAGGTGAAGTTATGCCACAACCCAAAGATTGAATAGATGAGATGAAGGAAGGAATGCAAAACTGCACTTTAAAAGAGTACGGAGAATTATTTGCATCTCGAGGTGCCAAAGAATAATGCTTGAGCTCCTCCAACAAGAATCATGATGAACACTTGAAGAATGAGTTAAACCATGAAGAACCGCCATGAAGAACTCCGGTAACAAAAGGATGATGAGGTCGGAACAAAGTATGAAAAGAATAAGAATAAAGCCTGGCGATGATTTAGATGGATGTTCCGCCGAGATAGCCGAGTAAACTTTGAACTCTAGAGAAGAAAAAATGATCAAATTAGAACCGAGAAACTATTCCTCATGAACAATCTCCGAAGAAAGGAATTAATCAACTTGATGAAAGAAGAATAAGAATTATGTTATGCTCATCCTCCATCAATTAAATCGATGAAAGCAATGGGTTCGCATACTACTTGTTCTCGTTAAAATTGGTTAACGAGGGATAAAGCTTGAACATGAGAAAGTCTTCATGACCCACCAGTAAGTTTGGAAAGAACGAAAGAATTGATATGATAACAAAGATAAGGAACTCTTGACCAAATCACCAATTTTTTTTGAAACCGAGTGAAGAAAAGAACGAACCACCGGGAAGAATTAAAATCGAGTGATGAAATAGAACACACCACCGTGAAGAATTGACATTGAAGGAAGAAAAGAGAATGAATCCCTGGAAGAATTAGAAAACAAACAAGGACTCGAGTGAGTTTAGATACAAGAGAACGAAGAGATCACGAACCGATTAAAGGATACTTGGACGAAGCACCGGAAGAATATGGAGATGAATGAAGAGGCATCAATGAAGAATATTTGGAGGACGAAGTTGAAAACCGAGAACGAAGAAATCTTCTGAAATGAAGGCCTTCGGAGGATCACAATGGAAAGAATTGATGAAATGCTCCGGATTGGGAAGGGAAGAATTTATGACAAATGGAATAATTTGAGAGGATAACATGAAGCTAGAATCACGAATCTTCAAAAGAACAGACAAGGATTTAGAGGGAAACTCTTCTTCGGTCTTCAAATGAGGACGAGGGACACCCCAAAATTGTTGAGATACTTCGGTAGAATGAAAAGAGGAAGGTTGAACCAATGATGAAAAGAATTGAAAGCGATCTTGGAGAAGGCAAATGACAGATGGAATCCATACTTACGTCACACTTGAAAGAATTTGGGAATAACTCCAAAAATAACTAGAAGAGTCAGGTAAGATCCTGGGAAAAGACATGTGGGTTATGAGCCCACCGAAGAGAAAGACCATTGGAAAGGATAATTTCAATGAGGAATGATGCACCGGAACAATTCAAAGACTAAAATGAGGTGACAACCTCAAATTAATTGGAACACAGACGAAATTTCTTGAGATGTCTTCAGGACTCCGGAACAATTAAATGGCAAGAGGTGAACGAGCAAGAGGAAACATCTGAGCAATAAAGAGAATAAGTTCAACACCGAAAACTTGAATTGAGTCCACCGGAAAAAAAGAAGAGATGAAGAACGACGCACCAGACGAGAATTCACCCGTTGGAATAATCAAGGAAAGAATGCAAAGGTTTCACACGAGAAGAATGGATACTCGATTACGGACTCCGACTCCGAGAAGAAAAAAAGGGTGGGCGGGTGGGAAAAAGAAAGACCAAATCGAACGGGGAAAACGATGCCGTTTGGAAAGAACCGAGGATTAAACTTGAAGAGGATCAAATCAACCTGACGAGAATTGCATCGGATGTAAAGAGGCTGGAGTCGCAACGAACGAAACTAACTGTGTGATCCTAAAAAGAATTGAAGGGGAAGAGGAGTAATTCAAAACACCTACGTCAAGATTCCTCACCAGAGCGATGAAGCAGCTGAGGAGTAAAAGAATTCCTACTCTCCGATATAACTAGACTCCAAAAAAGTTTTTGCTAGAATCGACAACGGCCAAACTATGAGCAATCAAGGGGGCTCGTCTGGTCGGTCGAGGCTCTGATACCAACTTGTAACACCGAAGATGCAATTCTATCCCGATCACGTGATGAACTCGTGATTGGGGCACAACCGCATTTCGGGCGCTTAGCAAGATGGATATCATTACATCGTACCATTTCAAACATAGATGGGGATACATACAAGCCACACAACTTCACATGAATACAACACATCATACACAAGACATCCCTCTACGGATGAAAAACATGAAATGCACAACGACATCCATCCTGCTATCCCAGGCTGTCGACCAGGAACCTATCCTAAGATCAACGAAGAAGAAGAAAGAACTCCAACACAAGTAAACATCTCTCTCACGTCAATTCATCGGAAACCTGCACCTGCAACTGTTGTTCTAGTAACTGTGAGCCACGAGGACTCAGCAATCCCCTAACCAGGGGTATCAAGACTAGCAAAGATTAATGGGTATGGAGAGGTTAAGTGGTGAGATTGCAACAGCGGATAAGCAATGTATGGTGTCTAACTTACGAGTACAAGAATAAGATGAGCATCTACGCAATCGGTCGCAACTAGTAATGATTGCTAAGAGATCCTGAACTACCTACCAGTCAAACATAACCCCATTGTGTTCTCTTCTCAAATTGAAAAGAGACGATCACGGTTACTCATGCGGCTGTGAGAGCGAGGTAATATCTTTTGTAGAAAGAATTAAAACTCTCTAGCTTCACTTAAATCTATTTAGAGAGTTGGCAGGAATTGGTCATTCACATGGTTAGTCATAAAATCCTACATAAACTTATAGATCGCTGAATATGATATGGTTGATTCCTTGCAATAGTTTTGCAATATAAAGATGGTGATATTAGAGTCATGCTAGTGGGTAGTCGTGGATTGTAGAAATACTTGTGTTGAGGTTTGTGATTCCCGAAGCATGCACGTAAGGTGAACCGTTATGTGACAAAGTCGGAGCATGATTTATTTCTTGATTGTCATCCTTTGTGTTAAGGTTGGGATCGCGCGATGGTTAACTCCTACCAACCCTTCCCCTAGGAGCATGCGTGTAGTATTTTGTTTCGATTGCTAATAATTTTTTGCAATAAGTATGTGAGTTCTTTATGACTAATGTTGAGTCCATGGATTATACGCACTCTCACCCTTCCACCATTGCTATCCTCTCTTGTACCGCGCAATTTTCGCCGGTACCATACACCCACCATATACCTTCCTCAAAACAGCCACCATACCTACCTATCATGGCATTTCCATAGCCATTCCGAGATATATTGCCATGTAACTCCACCGTTCCGTTCATTATGACACGCACCATCATTGTCATATTGCCTTGCATGATCATAAGATAGCTAGCATGATGTTTCCATGGCTTGACCGTTTTTGATGTCATTGCTACGCTAGATTATTGCACATCCCGGTACACCGCCGGAGGCATTCACATAGAGTCATATTTTGTTCTAGCTTCTAGTTGTAATGTTTGAGTTTTAAGTAAATAAAAGTGTGATGATCTTCATTATTAGAGCATTGTCCCATGTGAGGAAACAAAAAAAAAAGAGAAAGGCCAAAGAAAAAAAAAAGAGATGGCCCAAAAAAAATCCCTCCAAAAAATGAGAGAAAAAGAGAGAAGGGACAATGCTACTATCCTTTTAACACACTTGTGCTTCATCATAGCTCCATAATCTTCATGATAGGGAGTCTCCTATGTTGTCACTTTCATATACTAGTGGGAGTTTTCATTATAGAACTTGGCTTGTATATTTCAACGATGGGCTTCCTCAAATGCCCTACGTCTTCATGAGCAAGCAAGTTGATGCACACCCATTAGTTTTCTTTTTGAGCTTCCATACACTTCTAGCTCTAGTGCATCCGTTATATGGCAATCCCTACTCACTCACATTGATATCGATTGATGGACATCTCCATAGTCCATTGATTTGTCTAGTTGATGTGAGACTTTCTCCCTCCTTTTGTCTATCACCACCTTCTATTCCACACATAGTGCTATGTTCATGGCTCACGCTCATGTATTGCATGAAAGTTGGAAAAGTTTGAGAATACTAAAGTATGAAACAATTGCTTGGCTAAAACCGGGGTTGTGCATGATTTAAATACTTTGTGTGGTGAAGATGGAGCATAGCCAGACCATATGATTTTGTAGGGATAACTTTCTTTGGCCATGTTATTTTGAAAAGACATGATTGCTTTTTAGTATGCTTGAAGTATTATTGTCTTAATGTCAAATGATAGACTATTGCTTTGAATCACTCATGTTTTAATATTCATGCCATGATTAGATTACATGATCAAGATGATGATAGGTAGCATTCCACATAAAAAATTATCTTTTTTACCATTTACCTACTCGAGGACGAGCAGGAATTAAGCTTGGGGATGCTGATACGTCTCCGTCGTATCTATAATTTTTAATTGTTCGATGCCAATATTCTAGAACATTCATATACTTTTGGCAACTTTTTATACTATTTTTTGGGACTAACATATTGATCCAGTGCTAGTTCCTGTTTGTTGCATGTTTTTTGTTTTGCAGAATATCCATATCAAATGAAGTCCAAATGGGATAAAAACAGAAGAAGATATTTTTTGGAATATATATGAATTTTGGGAAGCGGAACCAACGTGAGACGATGGCTAAGTGGCCCACGAGGGTGAGTGGCGTGCCTAGGAGGGGCAGGGGCACCCTGGGCACTCGTGGCCACTCCTTAAGGCGGTTGATGCCCTTCTTTCGCTGCAAGAAAGCTAATATCCGGATAAAAATTGTGTCCAAAAATCAGCCCAATAAGAGTTACGGATCTCTGGGAATTTAAGAAACGGTCGAAGGCGAGAATCTGGGAACGCAGAAACAGAGAGACAGAGAGATAGATCCAATCTCAGAGGGGCTGTCGCCCCTCCCACGCCATGGAGACCATGGACCAGAGGGGAAACCCTTCTCCCATCTAGGGAGAAGGTCAAGGAAGAAGAAGAAGGAGGGGGGCTCTCTCCCCATCGCTTCCAGTGGCACCGGAGTGCCGCCGGGGCCATCATCGTCACCGCAATCTACACCAACAACTTCACCGCCGTCATCACCAACTCTTCCCCCCTCTATGCAGCGGTGTAACCCCTCTTCTACCCGTTGTAATCTCTACTTAAAATGGTGCTCAATGCTATATATTATTTCCCAATGATGTATGGCTATCCTATGATGTTTGAGTAGATCCGTTTTGTCCTATGGGTTAATTGATGATCGTGATTGGTTTGAGTTGCACGTTTTATTATTGGTGCTGTCCTATGGTGCTCTCCGTGTCATGCAAGCGTGATGGATCCCCGCTGTAGGGTTTGCAATATGTTCATGATTTGCTTATGGTGTGTGGCGTGAGTGACAGAAGCACAGACCCAAGTAAGTAGATTGTTTGCGTATGGGAATAAAGAGGACTTCACTACAAAAAAAGACACATCCGTGACATTTTGGTCCAAACGAAACTTTTTTATGTCATACTTATGACACTTCTATGACAATAATCGTGACAAAACACAGTATCATCATAGATGTGGTGGGGTCCTACTTCTATGAAAAAAATCATGAAAGAAAATGGGCTTTTCGTCCTGGGCAGGCTGGAGACGTAGCTGCATGACATTCTTTGGGCCGTCCATGACGGAAAAAAACGTGGTAGAAGCGAGGGCGAGGAAAATATCAGGGTGTTCCCAGTTACGGTGGGTGGTCTGGGCCGAGCAATGCGTGTTTCTCTCGTACACGCACCCGCGTGGGTGCGAGGCATTGGGCTCTAACTGAACCCGAGCGATTGCACTGCAGGCTACGCGTTACTGAACCTGAGCGATCGATCGATGGCTGTTAACTGAACCCGATCGAGCGATTCCTTCGCTGCTGCTGCTAACTGAAGCCGATCAATGCTGCCTCTGCATGAACAGTGAGCGTTGATGGGGGGTTTGGATGAACTGTTCCCGGTGGGGGTGGCTGAACAGGACCCTGTGGTGTTGCCTCTGCATGAACAGGACCACGTTCGATCGAGCCGGTTGGGGCTGCATGAACAGGACCCCGTGGAGGGCTGCATGAACAGGACCACCCCGTGGAGGGCTGCATGAACAATAGATGGTGGAGGGCTGGATGAACAGTAGCCCGTGGAGGGGTGGTTGAACAGGGGCCCGTGGAGAGGGCTGGTTGAAAAGTAGCCGGTGGAGTAGCACGTGGTGGAGGCTAAAAAGTCGCAGGTGGAGTCTGGAGGAGGTAGACGGTGGATGAATAGTAGCCCGTGGATGCTGGAGGGGTCGACGGTGGTGATGAACAGTATCTCGTGGAGTCCCGTTTTGCGGTATGCCACACCCCTTCCGATGAACAGGAACCCCGTTTCGACCGTAGAGCTCCAACACAAGTCCGTTTCCTCCGTTTTGCGGTATGCCACACACCTCCCGATGAACAGGACCCCCGTTTCGACCGTAGCGCTCAAACACAAGTCTGTTTCCTCCGTTTTGTGGTACGCCACACCCCTCCCGATCACTAGGACCCCCGTTTCGACCGTAGGAGGTCCGATTCCTCCGTTTTGAGGTACGCCAGACCCCTCCCAATGAACAGGATCCTATTTCGAACGTGGTTGGTCGAACACAAGGCTGTTTCCTTCGTTCTGCGGTATGCCAGGCCTCGTTTCCATCGGCTGTTCCGTCCAAGCCCTCCCGATGAACACGACGATGCAATCCGTTCCGACCCAGCCGGTTGGCTCCCCATGAACACGACGAAGACGATGTTTCTCAGTTCCGACCCAGCCATGTACACGAGCCCTGGCCGTACGTACGCGTGAGTAGGCGTTTGAGACCCCGCCCGTATGTACGTACGTTGCCACATTTACTTTCTTGCACCCTGGCGGCTATACGTACGTGTACATGCTACGTGCACGCCTCTGCTACGACACGTGCGCGCCTCTACATCGACCAGTATGTATGTACACATTCACGACCAGAATGACAACACTACGTACGCTTTGACCAGGTAGGTCCCGACTGTCAGGCACTTCCTTGCATGCGAAGATGTAGCTGGTGGGTCCCAACAGTCAGGGGGCGAATCATTTTTTTGCCCGAAGGCACTTCCTTGCGTGCGCAGATGTAGCTGGTGGGTCCCAGCAATCAGGGGGAAACGTTTTTTTCGCGAAATACGGTGGCCCGTCCGATGGGTCCCCGATGTCAGGTGGAGGAATAATTATTTTGCGTGTAATAAGAGGGCACTTCCTTGCCGTGGCCGTGGACCCAGCTGTCAGCCTCTCCACATACAGTACTCTTCCGATGGAAGACATTCCTGGACCACGTTGACCATGCCGCGCCGAGAGCACCAGGGCGGTGAACGATGGCGAGGCCTAGGAAGGGGACGACGCGGAGCCGGGGAAGACGTGCCAGTGGAAGCCCGCGCGGAGAGGAGTACGAGGGTTCATTGGTTCGGCTGCGGTGTGAGGCTGCCGTCACTGCAGAATAACAGGGGGTGTGGGTGAGTGGAGGGATGGCTTGGCCAGCGGTGGGAGTAGTAGGGGGCGGTGAGGCCTCCGCGGCAGCACAACCGGCCACGGGAGGCAGGAGCACGAGGCACGACCGGCGCTGGTTTGCTAGTTGGTTTGGGCGGCTGGAGAGAGAAGACCAGAGGTTGAAGAAGCACTACGGCCATTGGATGGACATCGTACGGTCACTGGAGCTAGAATCGTGCATATTGACTAAGTTGACAAAGGCCTCCATCCCCGTTAACTTAGTAGGCCCACAAGTCAGCCTACCACTATACTGGGTCCCAGCTAACAGGGGGAGTATTCATTTTTTTGTGCGTAATAAGGAGGCACTTCCTTATGTGCGAAGGTATAGCTGGTGGGTCCGAGTTGTCAGCGGCGGTAACGTTTTTTTTTTGCGAAATAGAGAGGACCTGTTGGTGGGTCCAAGATGTCAGATGGAGGAATCATTATTTTGCGCGTAATAAGGAGGCATTTCCTTGCGTGCGGCCGTGGACCCAGCTGTCAGCCTCTCCACGTACAGTCCACTTTAGATTCATGTCGGTCGTTGACCATGTTGACCAAGCCGCGCCGAGAGCACCAGGGCGGTGGACGACGGCGAGGCCAAGGAAGGGAACGACACGGAGCCAGGGAAGACTCGGCAGTTGTTTCCCACGCGGAGGAGTATGAGGGTTTACTGGTTCATCTGCCGTCCCCGGAGAAAACAGCAGGTGTGGGTGAGTAGAGGGATGGCTAGGCCAGCGATGTGAGTACAGTGGGGTGGTGAGGCTTGCGGGCAGCACAACCGGCTGTGGAGAGGAAAGAGCAGGCAGTCCCGCCGGCACTTGTTTGAGCGGCTGGAGTAGGAAGAGCAGAGATTGAAGAAGTACGACGTCCGTTGGATGAACATCCAACAGTCACTGCTTGTGCGTCAACCTTTTTTTAGGAAAGCCTCAAATATGTGGAAAACATCATACATCCCATCTGCCATTATTAATAATAATTTACGGCCCATTTGCTAATTCTTAAGCTTTTTTGGAGCCCATATTCTTTTAGTTAGCCTTACAGCCCATATTGTGGCCACGGTTAAAAAATTATACGAAATTTTGCATATTTCGGTGCGTTCCGAACTGTTTTTAATCCCGAAATTTTGAGTCACATTCAAACTGATTTTAAAAACATATGTATATCAATATACAATCCAACAAATTGTCCACACATAAAAATCAATGGAATTTAAAATCTCGAAATGAAAAAAAGAAATTTGAAACTAATTGCTGATTTGATGTGTTTTAAAAATGTACAACCCATTTCTCATTACTGATAGGCCATTTTCTCGGTCAGCGCAATGAAGCTCTCCTCGTCTTGAAAGATTTGCAGCCCAATAGGCCTGAAAAAGCGACTAACTTGGCAAATCACAAAAAAACTAGGTTCTGGTCGTGGACAAAGCTGCGGCCGTGGACCCAGCTGTCAGCCTCTCCATGTACAGTACTCTTCCGATGGAAGTCGGTCGTTGATCACATTGACCACGCCGCGCCGAGAGCACCAAGGCGATGGATGACAGCGAGGCCTCGGAAGGGGACGACACGGAGCCGGGGAAGATGCGGCAGTGGATGCCCACGTGGGGAGGGGTACGAGAGCGCACTGGTTCGGCTATGGCGTGAGGCTGCCGTCACCGTAGAATAACAGGGGGTGTGGGTGAGTAGAGGGATGCCCTGGCCAGCGGTGGGAGTAGTAGGGGGCAGTGAGGCCTCCGCGGCAACACAGCTGGCCACGGGAGGCTGGAGCATGCGGCATGATTGGCACTGCTTTGGGCGGCTGGAGGAAGAAGATCATAGGTTGAAGAAGCACTATGGCCGGTGGATGGACATCGTACGGTCACTGGAGCCAGAATCGTTCATATTGACTAAGTTGACAAAGCCCTCCGTCCCCGTCAACTTAGTAGGCCCACAAGTCAGCCCCCAGCTAGCAGGGGGTATTCATTTTTGTGTGCGTAATGAGGCACTTCCTTGCGTGCGATGATATAGCTGGTGGGTCCGACCAGTCAGCGGGGGGAACGTTTTTTCGCGAAATACAAAAGCCCTTTCCACGTATACTCCACATACAGTGCGTAATAAGGAGGAACTTTCCTTGCGTGCGACCATGGACCTCAAGGGTCCCAGCCGTCAGGCTCTCCACGTACAGTCCTCTTCTGATGACTCTCGTATGTTGACCACGCTGTGGCGAGCGCACCGAGGCGGTGGACGACGGCGAGGCCATGTCAGCCAGTCCATTTTTTAGTCCATTTGGTGGGCTGGGTGGAACAATGATGTAGCATCTATGCAGCCCGTTTATATATATGGTAGAATTTAAAGCCCATTTGCATTTTCTCGAAATCCGCGGACTTGCTGGGCTGGGTGAAAACATCATGTTGGGTTAGACAGAGAAATGTTATAAAAACATAAACACATGATTGCACGCCTATTACTGCATTGGTCAGTAAAATCTTTGCAAGCTTATGTACGCAATAACTAGGAGTTAACTTGCCAAGTTATATATAAACAATTATTATTATTATTTTGTAAGAAATTTTCAACTTACGAAATAAAATAAAATCCCTCGCAAAAAAACTTACGAAATAAAATATCATTTAAATTTGATGAGTTAATAGTATGTGGGGTATTATCATTTTTTAGGCTAGATGTGGAACAGTTGAGTTGGTTCTAGGGAAAAGTACTAGGAGAAAACTCAGTTAACATCGAAAAAGAAAGTGGGAGAAAATTCAGATATAGGATTAATGAAAACGAAAAATAGAACTGAGCTGGGAGTCGTCTTGAAAAAACAAACATAACTTGGGTTGCTGATGTTATAGACAAGCTAGGTTGGGAGGCCCAGAGGCCGCTTGATACCTGCTGGATCCAAAAAATGTTGAAACATGTCGTGGGCTGCCCATGTTAAACAACAAAACCTAGGCCATGGACCTGGTGGGCCCGGGACTGTCAGCCTCTCGACGAACAGTTTTCTCCCGATTCCTCTTGTTTTGCTGACCATGTTGGGAACGACAAACGATGGCGCCGCGGCTAGAGCACCAAGGCGGAGGACGATGTCGAGACCTCAGACCAAACGAAACGGAGCGGGGGAAGACGCAGGCGGAGGGGAGTACGGGGGTTGACTTGTTCGGGTGCAGGTTGGATTCAGAGGTATCTCCCATGCCCTCCTGGCCGCGTAGGTTATGTAGGCTAGAATTAGAGGTAACTAACAAGTGTCCAGGTCATTGGTATAGTTGTCTTCTTTCGTGTTGGCGTAACACGGGTCGATGATGGTCTCGGTGAGGTCAACCACAGAGTCCTTCTCCTGCCCATTGCTGATGATCTTGTATTGCTTCTGGACGAAGACAAGCTTGTTGCACCAGATGGCAGAATCGTCGCATTCTTCCTTCTCTCCACCATAGCGAACGTGCAGTTGGCGCTGCCGATGAAATGGGCGAATGCTCCAGAACCTCTAATGGCCTTACAGAAATGGTAGTTGAGAACCTCATCCCGCATACATACCTTGGCCACGGCGATCCACTGATCCCTGTCAGGAGACGAATGGATGGGCACAAGGTCTAGTCCTGCAACCATGTGCTTTCACGTCCTGTAGGTACTGCTTTAAATCGATGAGGCAGAGCTTCACCGAGTCCGGATCGTTGGTGTACATCACATTCAACTTGGTGCAGCTATAGGACTGAACAGCGAACTCAAAGGGGAACTCCTTGCTGAAGTCCTTATCTAGCAGGCTCACCCCCCAGATCGCCATTGGAGTCTCTTCAAGTGAACAAGTGTGTAGGCGGCGACAGCAATTCATTTTTCAGCTCTTGGGGAACTGGATTCAACAGTAAACTGAGTGTGTACAGGAGACAATAGTTACTAACCCTCCCTCGTCCGCTGCACGCCCGATAGAAGATGCACCCGTGGCGCATTCAAATGCCTCCATTAAGAAACACCTACTCCGGCCACACATCGGTTCACGAGCGGGTCTGTATTGGTACTGTAATAACAGGAGTTAGTGCTCACTTTACTTAAATTTAATTAGCTTTAATAGAAATTTGTACTTAAAACAAGCAATGCATTGGCTCGTTCTATCAGTGCCACAGGATCAACATGCACAACAATTAGAATTATTATTCTCAGGACGCACACGATCAGCAGATTTGTCGCACTTTCACAAAGATAATACTACCAAGTTTGAACTGTTTGCTATGGTTGTCGTCCTCTGCATCATCATGCTGTGTTTCCCACCTTGCAAGATTCAGAACCAACAAATAAGATCCAAATAATAAATACAACAAAGATGCCTACACATCTCATTGATTCCTAGCTTGCAAGATTCCGAACCAACAAATGAGATCCAAATAATAAGTACAAATAAGATGCATACACATCTCATTGATTCCCAGCTTGCAAGACTCAAAACCAACCCATTAGAGCCTTTTGATAAAGTGAATATCGGGATTAAATCCATCTTGTCTAGCCGTGTCATACAACCGAAGATCTTGGCGAATGCTCTTGACCATCACAACATCTGTAATTGAGTATTCCTGTTTGCACAGATAAGAAAGATCATGATTACTATAATAGTGGCACTAGTTGAAGCAAACTTTATTTCCAAAATGAGAAAACATTGCGATAGAATAGATTTAAGTAAAAAATAGAACATTAGCACAATATGAAAAAGCACAATCATATTGATAAAGGATAGTACTGAACGGTGTGAGGGGCCCTATGCCGCCACGACTCGATGTGTTGAACCTGCAAATCCACTCGGATTAGGCCAACCAACAGATAAATGATTCAATTTATGCGCCTTTTTGTGCACTTCACCTGAAATGAAGCAGAGATTGCATTATTGAGCTAGCTAGAAGTACTTTCTCTTGTGAGATGGCAGGTTCTTCTTTAGTAGTTAGACAAAAATTGAGCAACATTAAGGTTGGTTGTCCTGCTCATGTAAGGTGCAACAATAATTTGCTTATCCTTATGTGCAGTTCCACTAAAATAAAGTGCCATTGTTGTGACAGTGATTTTGCAAAGACTAATAAAATGTTGCATGAGATTACCAGTAGAATTTGACGGAGATTTTGGAAACTCCAATCACCATTTTGTGCAGTTCCACCAAAATTGAGGGATGTTGCCCACGTGACATTTTAGTTGAACTGCACAAGACACTCATTCCAAAAAAAGTGTTTTGTGCAGTTCACCAAAAGTTCACAATAGCAACAACGCGAAATGGATATCCCTATCTGCACAAAAAGATAGAAAGTAAACAGTTGCTGGTCAATAAGAATATACGAAACATATACCAAATGAAAAAAAGCATCTTAATTATGTTCATGGCAATCACGCAAGGATAGTAGAAATTTTAAAACGTTTGCAATGCTTCATGTTACCAGAAGCATTACGATTAACAATGAGATTCCTCAAATATGGGATTACTTTAATGGTGGCATTGCTTGTTTACCAGATACAGTAAATCAACAGTAGCTAAAGAGTTGGTTAAAGGGCATGGGACCATGGGGACACTAGAGCAGCATAAAGGAGAAACTTACTTATCATACAGGGGAAAACAACGGGAGTGCCATTTGTAACATAGTTTAATTGCATCTTATCACTGGAGGCATTAGATTAACAATAACACTGGTTAGACATGTCCCTAAGGTAACAGTGTGATCGCTTCATTTTACATGCGCCCTTACATTAACAACAACAAAAGGTTGGTATAAGGACATGCGACAGTGGACGCATCAGCACAATGTACCTACAAGGAGGCATAAAGTGGTCATGCCGAGTTTGTTCATGCTATGTGAGGGCAGCAAATCTAATCTTGGAGACCTTTTACTATGTGAGGGCAGTAAATCTAATCCTGAGACCTTTTACTATGCGAGGGCAGCAATTCTAATCCTGGAGACCTTTTACTATGTGAGGGCAGCAAATCTAAACCTGAGACCTTTTACTCTGTTGACTTGTCCACCAGCCACCACTTTCTAACCTTTTTTCAACCAATAATAGATATGTTCCTTATCCAGTTTGTACTGCGTTTTCCCATTATTTCCCTTTTCAACCAAGAGACTGGTTGGGTATCGGGTCTCTACTACTTTCACCATATTATTTCCTCTTTGAATCAAGTCCTTGATTCATGCTACAACTTCCCCCCTTTCTTCGTTGTTTGAACAAAGCCCTAGATTCGAATGCATGAAGTAGCTTTACCTCCAATAATACTAAAAATATAGGTGGCTTTGGAAGAGCTGATGGGAGTAGAAAAAGATGCACATGCAGACATGTTGGGAGCTGGGGCAGTAGAGCAAGGCCGCTTTCGAAGAACTTATACCTGAGGGTCGTAGGGATTTCGGCGGCAGCAGGCCGGATCTGCGGACAATACGGTAGGGAGGAAGAAGGGTCAGAGGACCTCCCAAGCCGGCGCAGTGTCGGAGAGAACGGCACGGGCAGAGGATCGGGCCTCTCCGGTAGCTGTGGGTTTCCTCCCTCGCCGGCGATGACCGCGTGAACGATGCACCTTTTAGTCCTCTACACACACCGGCCGAAGGGATCTGGCTGGACCTGTGACCAGCGGTGAGCAGAGAGAAAAGTAGCAACCGTTGTCTTGTTTAGATCTGGAGAGGATGAGAGAATGAAGAGAGCAACACTGGTAAAGCAAGCGCTCAGGCCCCTGCGTACATATATAGCGGAGTGATGATCTTTTTCTCTCCACAACAAGTGTTTCAATTTGTATTGTTCACTTGTGATCCCCAGCCCTCCATTCATTGAACAACCCCACGGGTGAATAAACATACATTTCTGGTATTTATATAGAACTAACAAGCTCGAATTATTTTCGCGTAGTTAAAAGTTGAGGGAGGGGCTTTTCCCGGCAGTACGTGCGGCAGTTTTCGCGTAGGCGGTTTGGCAGAGAGGCGAGGAGGGTGAGGGAGTAGCGGATTCAACTTACTTACTGCTGGAAAGGTCGAACTATGCGATTTGACAGCGCGTTTCTATTTGGACCCATGTGTTAGAGTTAGTTTGGGTTAGTTTGAATTCAACTAACCCAGAAATATCCAAACAGGAGGGTTAGTTTGGGTTACTGTTTGGATCCATGTGTTACAGTTAGTTTGGTTTAGTTCGAACTCAACTAACCCAAAAAAAATCTAACTCTAACATTTAACTGAGTTAGAGTATCCAAACAAGGCGGTACGACGGGGTGATGCCCCCCTTCCGTTCCGCAATCTAATCTAGTGCATGACACGTATTACGTCGACCCGGATGCTGCTGGCTGTCCCACATGTCGGCGAAGTAGTACGTAGTAGTAAGAAGAAGCAAAGAATCATGCGGTATAAGTCTTTCTAGAGATTCCAACAAGTTACTAAACCGCGTGCAGTATCTCAAATCTCAAATCTCAAATCTACCTTCCAGTTTATAGGGCTCAAATCTCAAATCTCATCAACCAAGGCATTTTGCGATTGGAGGAATGTATCTCCTACATTACAAAACTACCCTAATTAAACTCATGCATTAATTATGTAGTTCTCTCGTTTTCCTCTCTGCCTTGGTCGCGGTGCACAATATTGACCACTCCTATATGACTAGCCGCTCTATCTACATGCTGGACATCAAAGCATCCGGGCCCGCATGCCATCCACCAAATCACAGCTAGGTGCTATAGTCGAAACTCACCGGTCACCCCTATGCGGCCGTCATGACCCGTCATATCACAAAACCCACGCCTTTACCAACAGTGGTAAAGTGGCCTCGAAGTTGGACTGGACGAAGCAACCATCATTTCACTGGAACACTCGTTGAAGCACTTTCTCCCCTTTCTTGAAGAAAACCTCACTCCAGGCTACTCACTTCTACCATTTTTCTTCTGTACCGACGAAGGAAAGGTGGGCGAATCTGTGATGCTGCTATATTTTCATTCCAAGAATCTTGTTTTTGCGAAGCACCGACCGATTCTCACAGCCTATTCTTTTCCCGTTTTCATTGCGATTGTGGTTTCCTTTCGATTACTTTTTGTTTGTCAGTTCATTGATGGATCCTCGAGCACTAGGCAAAGAGTTGCCGGCGTACAACCCACTGGAGGCAGCGATCTCCAGGAAGCGAGCACCGACCAACGACTTGACCATGTTGGCGGGCCAACCCATGGAGACGAAGAACTCCAAGAAAAAAGCAATGGCCAAAGAGTTGACGACGTTGGCGGACGAACTCCTCAAAGAAAGTTGGAAAAACAGCAAGGGCCCCACCGTGCCAACCCTAGAAACTCTGATGGCCACCTATGCGAGGCTCAAGGCCGAGTTTGAGGAGATAGTCGCCGTTGAGAAGCAGTATTCCCCTGGCAAGGTGATGCCCCCCATCGAGGACGAGGAGATGGCCCCCGGAGGGATGGGATCCCCTGGTGAGCTGCACAAGGTAAAAAATAATGGCTTATTACCGAAAGTTGTGGTTTTTGATTATTTGCAATGTCTTTGCTAATATGTTAGGGTTGTGCAGGTGCCGATGGACGTCCTTGATGATTCCGATGTTGCGGCCGTCCTGTGGACAACGCCCCAGAGATCATTTTTGATGTCGCGGTCCGTCCTATTGGCATCGCCCCGGAGATCGATTCCGATGCCACTATCCATCCTGTGGACATCGCCCCAGAGATCGATTTCGATGTCGCGGTCAGTCCTGTGGACATCGCCCCAGAGATCAATTCCCATGCCGCTGTCCGTGCTGTGGTTATTGCCCGAGAGATCGATAACAAGAAATAGTTGGTCGCGCTAATCCTTCAGGGTAGTTTGCATTGCCCTGTGTTTAATTACCAGAATGATGCATGTTATCAAACCATCTTAGGGCTAGTGCAGTGTCTTGTGTGGACGGCACTTGCTACTTGTGTTTGATAGTGAATCATGCGAACCCTCTCCGAGTTATGGAAACAGATGTACCCTCACCAGCTTTTGATGTAATATATGGCATGCTTAGCTGTAAGTTTGAACTGTTTATCATATCAGCAGGGCTTATCTGATGATTCTTGGTGTTAGTAGGTTAGCTACCGTGCGAGCTATAGTACTTGCAAAAGTCAACATTGTACTACTATCTTTGAAACGGAGGGAGTGCAAATCCTAGGCGGTCTAGTTTGGCCTAGTGGGTTTTAGTGATATGACGTGGTACAGTGCCATCCAGTCTTCGCATGTGGTATCAGTACTGCGGGTAGAGTAACTTTGTGGAACCATCATGCCTTCGTTGAATTCCGCTTCTTCATGAAAACTGGACGGCACTCTACCACGTCATATCGCTAAAACCCACTAGGACAAACTAGCCCGCCTAGGATTTGTACTCCCTCCGTTTCAAAGTTAGTAGTACAAAGTTGATTCATCTACTTGGAAGCGGTGCGGACTCCCGGATGTCCCACCTTGCTAGTAGGCCTTTGGCCCAAAGCCCAACTAAAATTCTGAAATTCTCTTGGCCATTCATGCACACATGTGAGTGGAGTGAGTGGCACTAAAGTTTAGTCCCACCACGGAAGTTGAGAGAGAGTTGCACCTCTTTATAAGGTTAGCTCTTGTACCACTTGTATGAGCATGAGAAGATGAGACCTAAACGCGCGCTCCTCCTCGCTCGCCACACCTCGTCATGACGCGTCGCGGGTTGCGGGAATGAGCCGAGCAGAGGACAGAGCTATGCACGTTGTCAATATTTTTGCTGCTCGGGAATAATTAATAAATCATAATTAACGGACGCGTTAATTGCTCAGCCATTTTCCGATCCTTTTGGATCGTGGAGCTGTTACTTGGACGTGGGGTTTTCTCCATGACCTACCCGGCCCGCATTATATAGTCAGGCAGACATCTACCCTAGCGGCCGCCACAACATATGGTGTCTCACCACCGTTCCAGATCATTGCGCCGACACGCAAGTCTTCTCCATCCCTCCTTCCGGCGTGCACCGCGAGAAGGGACAGCAGGACTCCGGAACCCCGCCTCTTGTGATCCTGTACGGGAGAGGGGCGATCAGGTTTTTGGATTGTTGGAAATATGAGAAAATTACTATGATATTTAATCTGAATAAACAGGAAATAAATCATGAAAAAAGTAACACGGATTGTACTAAGCATGCTAAATAGCATTTCAGATGAACCGATCAAATCTAGGGCACATACTAAAAGCATGAATTCTACCTCTTCCTCAATGACATGGGCGATAACATGAATGTCGGCGGTGCTGCTCCCGTTGCACCGTATGTGATTATGTCCTTCTTGTTCGAGGTCGTGGTAGAATTCATGCTTTTAGTATGTGCCCTAGATTTGATCGGTTCATCTGCTATGCTAGTTAGCATGCTTAGTACAATCTGTGTTACTGCTGTGATGATTTATTTCCTGTTTATTCGGATTAAATATCATAGTAATTTGCTCATATTTCCAACAGAACCATCATGACTTCGTTGAATTCTGCTTCTTCATGAAAACGGGACGGCACTGTACCACGTCATATCACTAAAACCCACTAGGGCAAACTAGCCCGCCTAGGATTTGTACTCCCTTCGTTTCAAAGTTAGTTGTACAAAGTTGACTCATCTACTTGGAAGCGGTGCGGACTCCCGCATGGCCCACCTCACATTATAACCACATATTTCTTGGAGTCCGTGCATGGTGGGCGGGTGATCTCTTCTCCCTCCCCCGTCTCTCTCCTCTCAGCCGACGCCCGCCGAGCGATTAGATTTCGGCTATCGACGGTTTATTCAATTGCAGTCCCACATGTCAGTTAAAATGAAAGACAATGCATGTCCCCTCTGGTGAGCGGTGTGCGAGCCGGACTGTCGGGGGTGCGACGTGAACACGACGCGTATGAGTTGCAAGTGTGCCGCCTTTTCCTTTTGAACTTGCAAAGCGTAACATTTTTGTGCGATCGATTGATAGAAATCCAGAACAAAATGACAAGGGTGGTACTTTCCCGCGCGTTAGGCGGGCTAGTTTGAGTGATATGACGTGCTACAGTGCCGTCCACTTTCTCCATTTTTCTGTAAGCAAGAGTCTACACTCTTACGTGGGAGGAGTGCGAAACACGGCGGATCTGATTTTGATCGAGGGATAACTGTTCCCTTTGAAATAATGGAGCACTGTTAGCGATTATAGCATGATAGTTAGGGCATCTCCAGCGCTAGCCCTCAAATTTACACCGGAATCTGTCCGAGGACACTGATGGATGCCATCCAATGTTGCCCGCATACCTTTCGACAACTATATGAACTAACCGGACGAAATTCGTGCAAACAAAGCAAATTTCAAATTGACCGGATGAAATTCATTACATTTCAAGAACTTTTCCTAAAAACTGGACGAAATTCATTACATATTTCGCACAAACCGTACTAAAACCTACTATAAACCTAATCTAAACGATCGCTGGGCCCCGACCACCATGTCCGGCCATGAACCCGAGAAAGTCGGCCATTGCCTTTGCCTCCTCCTTATCCGCCTCGATAACCTCCTCCTCCGGAGCACAAGGTTATGAAGATTTCCGCCTCCACGTCGCCATCAAGCGGCTAATGGGCCGCCGATTTTTATCCCACCAAGCTTGGCGTCGACTAAGTGGTGGAGCGGTGGCGACCTATCATGTACTACTCTTCCTCGCTGCCAGCTGGGCCCGCGCATGCGCGCCGGCTTCATGGTCGTGGCGGCAGAGGGCAGCCTGGGGGGGGGGAGCCGGCAATCTCCTTCATCTGCTCCTACGAGAGTACGTCCAAGAGAGCTTTGGAGCCCTCCCGGAGCGGAGCCACCGATGTCCTTCATCTGCTCCTGCGACAGTACGTCCAAGAGAGCTTTGGAGTGCCCGGAGGCCATGGTTGGAGTGGTGCCAACAGAAGGAAGGGACCGGAGGAGAATGAGTCTGGGTCATTGGCTATGGCTGGGAGCTGGGGCTCAAGTTAATATAGCGGGCCAATGGCAATGAGACGCGGCAGACGGATGGACGGCTGGCACCGGAGTAGGTTCGTCGACAGCCGTGGTGTCATTAACGTGGAGCAGTCCCTTGCACCGGGATGCCGCGCCGGTGGCGCTCTCTCGGTCGTCGCGCTGCTGCAATGCCAACACCAGTGAGAGGTCGCTTCCGGCGTGAATGCGGACGCTTCTTCAGAGAGTTAACCGCAGGTGCGTTGTCTCGCTGACATGTAGGCCCAACGGGCATCAGGCCCGCATGTCAGTGACACACCAACTGCACCTGCTGTTAGGGCCGGTGAATGCGGCATTGACGTTCTGGAGAGACGGTGATCGTTTCAGGCGGGAAGTGCACGCTACCAATGGAAGGGGTTTCGGTAGGCCAGGGCGGTCAGACGCTGGCGTGGTGGGAAAATGTGAACTCATAGATGCCGAGCCTTTGAAGCGTATGTGGCATGTATTGACAACCAGGCATCCGTGCAACCGCTCTTGTCGCCAATTAGCATTCGACGAGCACCACACAACCATACATAACTTACGAATAATGGACGAATCGATCATACACACACTCGTGTGAAGTGGCACCATGATTGGCTGCTCACGATAGTACATGGAGTACTCCGCACCATAGTACCCTCTCTAGCTAGGCTGTTTTATAGATTGTCATTGTGATGGACGATATACATGAGCAAGGCGCCTGAGTCACGAGTATGACCGTTGGTGTTGAGCCAGGTGAATACATGCTCGGTGTTCGCGGAGGGCTCCAGCAAACGTCTAAACAGTACTTCACATACGCATAATATTGGTTTTTATTTCTTTCTCCGCTGACAGGTAGGCCCGCATAGACAGATAGATAAAGAACACGAGCTGATGAGGCGCATGCGGACTGTTTGACTGGTCAACTAGACAAATACGGAGCTATACGCTGAGCCAGTGACTGTATAAGCACCATATCTCGTGTACAATGATCAAAGTGAGCTATCCAGATAAGTTCAATGACCGCCAATGCATTTTACTCGGTAATAAATGACCAGGATTGAATGGAAATACAAACTTCCTTCGTCTTCTATCCTTGAGCTCTTGACAAACCAATGCACTTTATGGTTGTCCGGCCACTCCACCCCAGAGCTGTCACCAAGCGTCGTTCATGCCACCGCGCCGCACACTAACCGGTAAGGAAGAGATGGCATCCCGCCGCGCCTAGTTCATCGCCGCCCACGACTGCACACAGAATGGTAGGCAAGAGGTGGCATCCAGCCGTGCCGAGTTCATCGCCGCTCGCGACCTCACACCTATGTGGGCGGAATTTGAAGCTGCCAAGGTAGAATGGGCGGGAGAGCAAGAGGCAGCCAAAGCCACACAGAGGGAGCAGAAACGTCAGAAAAATCGCAAGAAAAGAGAGGCCCGCCGCCGCAAGAAAGAAGAGGACGCACGCGCTGCTGCGGGGAGGTCGGCGGAGATCCTAGCACGGTGGGGTGTCGCCGACAAAGCTGGGAAGGAGAACGACGACGTCTGGCCAACATGTGAGAAGTAGTAGTACTAGTAGTTAGTGTGTGTGTCTGTGTCGCCCGCACGTTTGTTTAATTAATTACGAGCATGTAACAGTACTACTAGTTACTACTGTAGTTTTTAGAGCAAATGACCAGTACATTAGCCTAGACTAAATGGAAAAATTCCTATCCTATGCATCAAATGGCATCTCTTTCTCTATAGGAATTGAGTATGAGATGCATGTCATCTCACTTCCTATGGTTTTCATATTGCTATAAAATTCCTATCCTATATGAACCAAAGGAGGCCTATGCTGGAGTAACTACTGTAGCTAGCAGTACTGCTGGTACAGTAATTTTCTTCAAGAAGCGGAATTCAACGAAGTCATGATGGTTCCTTCGTCCGAGCAACTTCACAGTGGGTAAGGTTGGGCCTGTGATTTGACAGCTCATTAATAATTACTGCGGCGCGACCGCCGGGGTGACTCTCCCTTCGAGTTCTACGGGCATGGCAAGTGGGCCAGGATGGTCGACATCCCACATGTCGGCGAGCGGAAGTATTCTTTCCGATATCAAGTAGCAAGGAAAGCGCGTGGTATAGTATCACTGGTGATTTATATTTAATTTCTATTTCTAATGAATGCTAGCATTTCAACTCTTACGACGAAGGAGTGCCAAACACACGGCACGTGCTGGATGTCGCACACGTCAGCGAAAGGAGTGGGACATGAACATCATGGTAGAGCGTCTCCACTTCTGGGTCGGAGACCACATGTAGTAGTACTACTGTACTAGTGGTATGAATGATACAAAGTCTGACCCGGAGAGAAAGACACGTCTAGTTGGAAGCTCTCGAGACATACACGTAAACAAATATAAAACCTAATATGTGCCTCCAATTAATATAGTAGTAGTAGAGTACTTAGTCACGTACTCCATAACATCACCGGGCATTGCTCGTACAACATTTAGTGGTAGTAAGAGACAAATGCATATATGCCAAGCATGTTCATACTAGTTGTGCCTTTCTACTTCAGTTACTGCGCTATGTTACATAGGTTCGCACGTCTACTCCTGGGTACATGTCCGTATTGTAGTTCCAGTCCCACGTGTTCTTCATATAGATGGAACGATCCTTGCATGAGAGGTGCACCTTGATGCTAGATGTGTCGCATGTTGGCAAAAGGATGAACAAAGCTCACGTAAAAAAATAGAGTGCAAGAACATAGATTCCCGACGACCGAGAAGGAGCAAGGAACCTCGGGATGGAGCGTCTGCACTCATAATATTTTATATTATTCAGCAATATAAAATCAACCAATCATCTCCACAGTGGAATGGAAGAGTACGAAACACGGCAGCCCAGTGTAGTTACATCATACTAGTACATGGCTAACCCACGCTATCACCATATTTCTTGGCTTCCATGCGCCGGCGACCAGAGAAGATGCGGCGGGAGAGGAATGAATGCAGCTACTGTTTGGGTTCACCGTCCGGATTAAATAAATGCGCAGCATCACGTGTACCCGCGGGTGCACAAATTGTAACATACGTGTCTGCTTAAGTGGACGTCACGTAACTGGTGTGTGTGTGTGAGATTCTGAGAGACAGAGTGCGTGTGTGCGACTCTACTCTTCGGACATGTACTCAACCTTTTGCATCGGGATATAAGTATAATTGTATTTACTTTAGCTACTGATCTACGTGGCCATGTTTTTTTTTCGGGTGATTTACGTGGCCATGTTAACGTGGTTGTGTAAAAAAATGTCACTTCCTGCTCGTGCTTTGCATTATATAATTACAAGCAAGATGCTCGTGCATTGCACGGGACAACAACACATGTTGTGATTTACCCATGCAGGAGTAATCCCATGTGTAAAAACTAATGATATTTCGATAATTGTATCGGAAAACTGGTATCTCGAGAATGTCATCGAAACAATGAAAGATGAGAGATAGGGTGAGGAGGAGTGGAGCGTGGTGGTGACTGGTGGTCGAAATGGGCGGATGCATGGGGATGGACGGCGCCGGCAGGCGGCAGCGGCCACCATGCTAGATTGTTCAGGAGACTTTCTTTTTTAATTACTCACCAATGCGGTGTGGGAGATAAGGATGTGGAGAGAGGTGCATCTATCTTTCGTAAAATTATCATAGTTAGCTTTGTATCTTTCAGATATATAGATCAGACGGTCTATATTACAAAATGGCAGGCACACCATCATCGCCAACTCGGTTTTTTATAAGGGTACAGATGCTAAGTTTGCTAACTACTAAAGTAAAGTGGAATTAAGGTGATTGTTTATCATACGGGTAAGGCTGGATGAAGGGTGGTAGGAACAAATGCTCCGCCTAGAGCATGTGTGTGTGAGATGGAGTCTCAGTGTGTGTGTGTGTGTGGGGAGGAGAGAGAGAGATGGAGTCTTAGTGTGTGTGTGTGTGTGTGTGTGCGCGTGTTTGTGTGT
>LR738714.1:161657205-161688835 GCA_902687465.1 Secale cereale | reverse complement strand
TGTGTCGCGGGGTCCTCGGTGGCGGATGTAATTTAAGTGTGCATGGCTTCATCATAGAGAGGTGATGTGTATGGCAGAGGCCACCAACACTGGGGTGCGAGAGAGAAAATGCCCGTAGAGAGGGAAGAGAAGGTGTGTGCGCGTGAGAGTAGTCGACATCGAGAGAACGTGTTTGTTCGAGAGACATCGAGGAAGACTACTATATATCGATGGTGCATGTAGGCGGGAATTAAATGAAGGGATGGTCTTATTGGTTTCAGGGATATAGGGGAAGAGTGAGAGGGGGGTAGCTACAACGAGATTGTTAAGTGTGAGTGTGTGTTTTACCCATCCAGGCGGAATTTATGTGCACACAAGAAGAGAACGATTCGGTGTGGCGTTAGGGTTGAGGGTAATTAACTACGTATGGAGACATAGAGACCTTCAACATGCATGTGTGAGAGGTATACATGTATACGTGGGATGAGCGTGTGTGTGCGCAGGCATGATCGAGATAAAAGAAAGAAGACATAAGTCATAAGCTAAGATCAACGACATGGGAGAGACGGATTGGTATGACAATATGCATGCATGCGAGACTGCAGGGAAGAAGGCCCGACAATTGAGCATGTGTTTTTGTCTTTAAGAGGTAGTGGCGTGGGCTGGAGCATGCATCTATGGCGAGCAGAGGGAGTGAGGCACAATGATTGTGCAAAAGAGATCAACCTATAAATGAAAGAAGTTTGATGGAGAAACAGATAAATAGAAAGATAAAGACGCTAGCTAGTGTGCGTTAGAGATAGGAGTCGAGTGGATCAGAAGGCTGAGTTATGGGTGTGGGTGTGAAAGAGATGAAGAAAGGGTGCGTCTGACTCACATACAAACAAATATCGGAGAGAAATGATATCTCGAGAGACGGAGTTTTGTGTCTGCAAGAGAGAAAGATATTTAAAAATGAGAGTGATAGCTAGAGAAACATATGAGGGAACGCAAGATATCTCTAGGGAGAGAGAGTGTGTGTGAGCGACATACAAGAGAACAGTGGAGAAATATGAGACCCTGGGAGACAGAGTTTGTGTTTGTGTGTGAGAAAGAGTTATTTAAGAGGAAGAGTCATAGGTTCTCATACCTAAGTAGAGAAAGACATATCTGTATGAGGGGTGTGCGAGTGGCACACAGGGGAATAGTAGAGAGAAATGAGACCCCGGAAGACAAAGTTTTGTGTTTGTGTGAGAGAAAGAGATTCCACATGGAGAATCATAGTTAGAGACACATAGCAGGGCGCGAGATATACTTAGAGAGAGATAGAGTGATGAAGGTCGAGGGATAGTGTACCGTCAGTGTGTTACGAAGATAAAAGATCATTGTCGACATACAAGTAGCACGAGAGATACCCGAGAGACGATGAACGCGTATAGGTTAGAGAGATAGTCCTATATAAGCATGAGTGATTGTTATATGAGACAAATATCTGGACTTAATGGGATTCAAATATCTAAACTTGAGATCACGACATCGATAATATCATAACGCAAATTGGTGTATCAAACATGCATATTCATTTGAATTTGGGGACACGTGTAATGTTATATAGTTTATCAATATTGGTGAGCCATAGATTTTTTAATTAGAAACAATGCATGGTTTTTATGCAATTAATGTCTAAACGGGATTACACTATATGTTCCGTGTGTGAAATACATTATACATGTTTGATAAGTAAAAAAACCCGGCATTAAACACACATTAATTGGAGACAGGTAGCGAGGAATGCATACATTGGATTTCAACATAAAGTGGTTTCAAATATTTGAAAATCCAAATTGATGGATACAACCTTATGAATCTGAGATCATGCCATTTGTAAACCATATTTATGTATAAAGGGTGTTGTGCTTTTGAAAGTATATATAAAAAATGATGTATATAGAATTTTATTCCAATCAAAAATGGATCCCGCCCGAAAAAAATAGAATACAAACGGGATTCGAATTGAGTTGGCACGGTAAACATGCACTCTGCAAAATTTGAACGAAGTGAGGCCGAAACCAAAATCCGCGAGATGGAAATTACTAGTGCCTATCCCTGCCACGCAAAGCCTATCTGCTCGATTTCTATAGGTTTTGATAGGGGTAGGTTTGTAATTTCACTCAAACGTGACATAACAGCCTCTCATCCGGATTCATACACGGTGGGCGCCAAAACATAGTGTGTCCTTGGCCGAAATCGACTCCCTCCCTAATTTATACACGGTGGGCGCCAAAAACAAACTCTCGTCGGCAAATATTCGGTGTATGCGAGATTACCTTCCTATCCCCAACCGACTAATATTGCTGTGATGTAGGAAGTTTGAAACGGGGGCTAAGTTTGTAAATTTCCTCGCATTTGGGACAAGCGCGCCCTGCAGACATGGTTACCCCTTCCTCTCCACCTCCATTTCCCCATTCGTACTCCGTGGGCGCCAAAACACACTCTCCACCCCAGCCTCCTTCCGCCCTCCACCCCATCCACCGCCGTCCTCCTCCACCATGTCGGAGTTGATATCCCGACGCCGCCGTCCATTACAAGAGATCGACCTCTCTCATCCATGGCTTCAGACCGGGTTCCTTGCATCTCGTGCTCTCGCTTCATCCCCGCAGTCATCCACCTTGCCAGCGCCGCTCCTACGACTATCTCGTCCACAGCGCCCCGCCGCCACCATCTACCCTCCTAGATCTGCTTCCACACTGCCAACAGCCATCGCTACCGCAGCACCATCAAATTCTCAGCAGATGCATACACGACGCCGCACCAGAGGCGGTACTCTTTCGCATCTGCTCAACTTATTTATCGCAGCAAGAAAATAGATCGCCATTGCTTTAATCTGATTTCTTGTCAATCACTTACTTGCTAGTTGAGAGCAAACATTGGTTGTGAAGTTGCCTTTGTCCGGTTTGCACCTTCAGATCCGCCACGGCATGCTCAACACTATACTCCTAATGCTTATGGTTTTCCCCTTCTATATTCCCCACTAGTTAAATCACAGTAGACGAAATTTCAAAATTGGGTCAGTCGATTTTTTAGAGCTCGCCGGTGTTTTCCGGTGTGAACGAAGGGGCTCGGGTGGGGACTTTGATTGTGTGGGGTAGTGGTGGGGCCTCGCCGAACGAAGAAATCTCGACGTGGGTGGGGGCCGGGGTGGGGGTGGGGCTGACGGAGGAACACAGGCGGTGGGGGCCGGTGGTCCGGCCGGCGGCCCGTGTGGTGTTCTGTATGGGAAGAATCAGAGACGAGGAAGAAGAAGGGTTAGGAGACGTAGGATCTTCATCCCACCGCCTGAAATGGTCGACTGACCAAAATGACAAAAGTCACGCGACTTGCATGCGGACATGCCTTTATATTCAGTACCATCATCATACCTTCTTAGCACTGCTCCTGAATCCATCAAGCTAAACAATGTGCCACTCATAATTCCAAACTTGTTGCTCAAGTACAAATCTGATATGATGTTGATATACTAAAACAGATAACATTTAATTGGTTAGCTAAAGTTCCTACTTTACTTTCGAAAAAGCACGTGCACCACATATAGAGAGATAGTAGGGTGTTGCTTTCTTAATGCGCTCTGGTTCATCATGTGGTGGCACTGTGCAACAAACATTTTATTATCCAAAATCTGCTTGCTCTTCTTTAGCATGTTCCTCTTCCATTCTTCTTTAATAAATACTCTCTCCATTCCTAAATACAAGTCTTTGTATAGACTCCACCATGGACTACATATGGAGCAAAATGAGTGAATCTACACTCTAAAATGTATCTGGATACATCTGTATGTGATCCATAGTGGAAATCTCTACCAAGACTTATATTTTGGAATGGAGGGAGTATGATAGTAGCACAATATATTCCTTGTAGTGAAGATGAGCAGGGACATTTGCAGTGTTGAGGTCTATACAGTCGGTTGGTATGGACACTTTGAGCTCTTCGGGCCTCTTTGATTCGTAGGATTTTGTAAACATGTGAATAGGATTTGTAGTGGCCAGCCCACTTGAATCCTATAAGAATAGCAAGGAAATGCGGGGAGCTATGTCGCCTTCGAGATTTACACTGATATTAATAGTACTGGACCTTCAGTTGAAGAGAGCTGGTATCCGAAGCCTTTCTAGCCGTACCGGCAATACTAGAACATATATTCCAGCAAGTTCCACTTTGCTGATTTTACTCTGATGCTTACGGTTTTCCCGTTATATCTACACTATGATCTGTGTAGCTACTTTGTGTCGCACTAGCAGCACTCCATTCTTAAAGCTAAACACCGCAATGACTTACAAAATTGGCACCAAGGCATTGAGCGCCGTTCTGGATGCAATGAAACTCATACACTCCCCACTTATTGACTCTTGTTCAGAGTATGATCCTAATGACTCTTGTTCAAAATTGCCACATATAGAGAGACAGCATGGAATTGCATTTCTTTGGGCGCTGTGATTCATCATGAGTGGGCAACCAACATTGTATGGAATTAAGCGGAACCTCAAGAATATGCTTCCTCTTCTATTATTTAACATGTTCCTCTTTTGTTATTCTGTATTTAGTATGTATAGTATCTTCCTAGTCAGGAAGGGGAGCAGGTACATCTGTAGTCAACAGCTGATAGAGCTGGCATGTACTTGATCGATAGGCTTTCAATTACTAGCGGCAATACAACACCGTATTTTTAAGCCAGTTCCACTTTCCCGATTTATATATACTGATTATGGTGTACCCCTTTTATGTACACTATGATCTACCTAGTTGTTATGTGCTCTTGTTATCATGGTTTGGCAATAAACTCTCTATACAGTATATTTTGAACCTATCATCTGCCAACTATCCTTACTTCTGGAGACTATTTTTTGTGTACTTGTGCCAGATTATATAAATGCACGCACCACATTACAACACACATGAGCTCTCTCATCAGAATCCAGTGATAGCACACAAGTGTTTACAGGGGCGCCCCTATATTAGAATATCCTCTGCATTACAAAGATAATCTCACAACTATTTATGTTTTCATGGTTCTCAGATATTATACGTAATTATAGTGAATATCAGAATCTACGCATCAGAAGAATATTGTGGAACACTGCAATGACTTACAAAATTGGCACCAAGGCATTGAGTGCCATTCTAGATGCAATGAAACTCATAAGCTCCCCACCTGTAGATTCTTGTTCATAATATGATCCTGTAGGATCGAAGAAGTATGTCTAGAGGGGGGGGTGATTAGACTACTTGACAATATAAAAATCTGCCTTTTGATTATGCAAAGTTTTAGGCAGTTTCACAATTAAGATCAAATCAAGTATCACACTACACATGCAATTCTAGAGTATGGGCAGCGGAAAGTAAATTGCACATATAGTAAAGAGAGGAGGAGAAGATCAAACGCAGTTTGGTGACACGGAGATTTTTATCGTGGTTCCGATAGGTGGTGCTATCGTACATCCACGTTGATGGAGACTTCAACCCACGGAGGGTAACGGCTGCGCGAGTCCACGGAGGGCTCCACCCACGAAGGGTCCACGAAGAAGCAACCTTGTCTATTCCATCATGGCCTACGCCCACGGAGGACTAGCCTTACTCGGGGTAGATCTTCACGAAGTAGGCGATCTCCTTGCCCTTAGAAACTTCTTGGTTCAACTCCACATCTCGAAGACGAAGGCTCCCAAGCGACACCTAACCAATCTAGGAGGCACCACCCTCCAAAAGGTAATAGACGGTGTTGATGATGATGAACTCCTTGCTCTTGTGCTTCAAATGATAATCTCCCCAACACTCAACTCTCCTCACTGATATGGCTGTGGTGGAAGAAAGGTTTGAGTGGAAAGCAACTTGGGAAGGCTAGAAATCAAGTTTCATATGGTAGGAATGGAATGGCTTGATCTCAACACAAGGGTAGGTGGTTCACTTCTCAGAAAGTGTATGGTAGGAGTGGTAGACTTTCTGATGGCTCTCCTCACGAATGAAGAGGGGGTGGAGGGGTATATATAGCCTCCACACAAAATCCAACCGTTACACACACATTTGACCAATCTCGGTGAGACCGAAGTGAAAACTCGGTCAGACCGAAAGTTCAAATATAGTGAACGTTGGGATTTTCGGTGGGACCGAAAATACCATCTCGGTGGGACCGAAAGTGTATCTGAAATGAACGTTGGAGTTTTCGGTGGGACCGAGAAAGAAAACTCGGTTGGACCGATTTGAGAAAGAATAGGAACATGCCAGAATCGGTGAGACCGAAAATGAATTATCGGTGAGACCGATTTGAGCCAAGACAGAAGCTTGCCCATTTCGGTGAGACCGATAATACAAACTCGGTTATTCCGAAATGATGTGAAATGGTTACAGAAGGTTGGCAGTTCAGTTTCGGTGAGACCGATCTCAAACTCGGTATGACCGATTTTTCTAGGGTTTGGAATATGGCAGAAGTGGTTCATCTCGGTGGGACTGAGTTGGAAGAATCGGTTTGTCCGAGATTACTTATGAGTGTGTATAGTGGTGAAAGGTGCTGATAGTTGAGGGAGCTAAATCACTAAGCACTTGAGCAACCAGATCATCAACACAACCTCATCCCCTTTTAATAGTATTGGCTTTTCCTATGGACTCAATGTGATCTTTGATCACTAAACCAAAAATAGAGTCTTGAGCTTTTGCCAATGCTTGCCTTAGCATTTGAGGGGTCCACTTCTTCAGTCATCTTGCCATTCCAATGTGATTGAATTTCCTGAAACATACTTGATAAAAGTATTAGTCCAACCACAAAGTATGTTGTCATTAATTACCAAAACCACCCAGGGAGCAAATGTGCTTTCAATCTCCCCCTTTTTGGTAATTGATGGCAACACACTGAAATTATACTAAACAAGACATCAAAGCTTATTGAAAGAAAGACAGGATTATCACGAAAGCTTTGACAAGCATGTAGTACACAGGCTCCCCCTACAAGTGTGCAAGATTTTCATAGATTATGGTTTTGGACTACCACAAGCACACAAGAGAGATAAGCAAGATGTGCTCCATGCAGCTTGGCTATATGCATCAGAGCAGAAGAAAAGAAAGTGAGTGATAATGCATATGTGCATGGTGATTTCTTGCAAACAAGTATTTACAAGCAAGTCACCATCATGCACATTCTGCAAGATGCATATACTTACCTTGAGGTTCCTTGGCATTGTACCTGAAAGAATAAACTTGGGAAAACAAGGTTAGATAACACAAGAGTATTCCTTCAACCAACTGCAAGAACATCAAGAGTACCAAGCCAGGGATGACATGTATAAAAGGTGTCTCGTATTGAGCACAGGCTTGAATCAGCAAACATGTCTCCGAAGCTAAAAGATTTTCAATGAACTCTGAGAGATTTTGTTATGGAAAGCAAAATCAAAAGAATGATGATGCCAATTGTAATGTCCAATGTAAAACACGACAAAGCTTTGATGTGATTCTCTCCCCCTTAAGATAAGATTGCTTTTCTTCTTCCCCTAAGTCTTCTCTTCTCCCCTACTCCCCCTACTCCCCCTAAGTCCTCTCCCCCTTTGACATCAAGTGCCGAAAAGGACAGCAAACTAGGTAGGGCAGGAAAAATGGAAAGAGAGAAAGAAAGAAAGAAATGGGTGGGATCCTTAAGAATCACAACAGGGCAAATAAGAACATTCATAGAGAAACATTGAGAATTTAAATTTGATTTTGAGTGGAGCTGCAGAAGTAGATGTCCTGGAAGATAAATCGGTGACACCGAATTAGATGGATCGGTGGGTCCGAATCCTTTTCGGTTAGACCGAAAATTTCAAATCGGTGACGCCGAGTTTATTCCAAGGAAATACAGAAATAATTCAGCTCACTTTGCGAGGAAAGTTTCAAAAGATTTGCAATGAATTTGTAAAAGATTTGCGGGGAAATGATCAGAGCCATAAAAAGATTTCCAGAAGGATATTCACAAAGAAATATAAGAAAAGAAATAAAAAAGAGTCCTAGATGAAGTTTTTTTTTTAAAGAAAACTCAATGAGAGAACATAAGAGAAAACGGAAAAAAAACTCCAAAAGCATATGTACTTCATCTAGATAAAGGTCGGCGACAAAGTCACCTATGTTTGAGTATATTGACTTAGGAGTCAAATGAGGACATTTGATCATAGGTCATACTCATCGTTTAAGCTCAAAATGGGGTTGCCATTTTTCGATTAAGCATTTGATGTGATCACATCTTATGAAGTTGCTTGTACTCATGACTTTGAGTAAAGCTCCTTAAAGATGTGAAGAACATACCTTGGGCTTGTTGTTGCTTTGCTCATGTAGGTAAGCTTGATGTAGGTGCTCATTGAATGTGAAGTTGGAGCGCCATTTCTACTTGTGTAGTTCATCTTCCTACATGGGTTAGGCAAGCAAGGAAATACTCGAGGATATCCAAGATGACAAGAGTGTAATACTAGATGTATAAGGTGTCAAAAAGGATATGTGGAATTTTGTTCCTTGAACTCAACATCCCAAAGGGCTAGATACTTGGTTAATGACAAGATTACTCATGATTTGAGTGTGTGATAATCTTTTGGAATGTAGATCATCCAAGTACCTGCAAGGAGTTAGATGCAATACAAGGAGGCAAATGTGTCCAAGACATATGATCACCATCATAAGAGAAATATCAAGGATTAGTCAAGAGGCTCATGCCTTGCATGCATCAATGGAGTTATCACTCCAAGTTTGAAGCATCAATGATGTTCAACTCACTCCTTAAGCGACAAAACACCTTCTCATCAAGAGGTTTTGTAATGATATCAGCAAGTTGTTTGTCAGTACGAACATGCTTAAGATTAATGTCACCCTTGGCAATATGATCACGAATAAAATGGTGACGAACTTCAATATGCTTTGTTCGAGAGTGTTGCACAGGATTGTGTCCATTCTTGATTGCACTCTCATTGTCACAAAGCAAGGGAACACGTCTCACATGTATCCCATAATCCTTAAGCGTTTGTGTCATCCATAGCAATTGAGCACAACATGAACCAGCAGCAATATATTCAGCTTCGGCAGTGGATAATGATACCGAATTTTGTTTCTTGGAGGACCAAGATACAAGGGATCGACCAAGGAATTGACATGTACCCGAAGTTGACTTTCTATCAACCTTGTCACCGGCATAGTCTGAGTCGGAATAGCCAACAAGATCGAAAGAGGCTCTCTTAGGATACCAAATGCCAAAGTTTGGTGTGTGTATCAAGTATCTCACTATCCTTTTAACAGCTTTAAGATGACATTCTTTAGGGGCTGCTTGATATCGCGCACACATGCATACACTCAACATTATGTCAGGACGAGAAGCACAAAGATATAGTAGAGAACCAATCATAGATCGGTAAACCCTTTGATCAACGGGTTCTCCATCTTTAGTCAAGTCATTATGTCCACTAGTAGGCATGGGGGTACTCATACCTTTGCTTTCTTGCATGTTGAACTTCTTGAAGAGATCCTTGGTGTACTTTGTTTGTGAGACAAAGGTACCCTCCTTAGATTGCTTGATTTGCAACCCAAGGAAGAATTTGAGTTCACACATCATGGACATTTCATACTTCTCCGACATGAGCTGTCCAAACTTCTTGCTAAAATGGGGGTTAGTTGAACCAAAGATAATATCATCAACATATATTTGGCACACAAATAGTTCACCATTAACCCTTTTTGTGAACAGCGTTGAGTCTATCTTTCCAATCTCAAAGCCTTTTTCAAGAAGAAAGCTAGTTAAGCATTTGTACCAAGCTCTAGGAGCTTGTTTAAGACCATAAAGGGCTTTATGCAACTTGTAAACATGATTAGGCTTTTTAGGATTCACAAATCCGGGAGGATGTTTTACAAATACTTCCTCCTCAATTTCACCATTTAGGAAAGCACTTTTGATGTCCATTTGATAGAGAGTAATATCATGATGATTGGCATAAGCAAGAAGAATGCGAATGGACTCATGTCTAGTAACGGGGGCATAGGTCTCACCATAGTCCATACCTTCGACTTGTGTGTAACCTTGAGCTACGAGACGAGCCTTGTTGCGGATGACTTGTCCATCTTCATCTTGCTTGTTCCGAAACACCCATTTGGTTCCAATGATGTTTTGATCATCGTTGGGCTTCTCTACCAAAGTCCATACCTTGTTCCTCTCGAAGTTGTGTAGTTCTTCGTGCATAGCGTTCACCCAATCCGGGTCTTTAAGTGCTTCTTCTACCTTCATAGGTTCAATACTAGAGATGAATGAGTAATGCTCACAAAAGTTAGCTAAGCGAGTTTTAGAGCGAGTAATTCTCCCGGAGTTGATGTCGTTCATCATTTGTTCCACGGGATGATTTTTCTTGACTCTTGCTCGGACTCGGGATAGCTTTTGTTGATGTTGTGGCTCAGCTTCCTCATCATCTTCATCTTCCTCTTCTTCTTCTTCATTGTTGTTGGTGTTGTCTTGAGGTGGTGGAGAAGGAGGTTGTGGTGGATCTTCTTGTTGCATTTCCTCATCTTGGTGAGTTCCACTTGTGGAGGCCTCCATGTTGCCTTGAGGTTCATCTCGCCGTGAGGTAGGTGGCTCCACATATGTAGATGAGGTACTCTCCTTCACTTCCATGGGACGGATCTTTCCAATAGATAAATCTTGGATAGCTTCAGATGGGTCCTTGTCTCCTACATCAATAGGCATTTGCTCTACTTGCGAGTCATTAGATTCATCAAACTTCACATCTACCGTCTCTTCAACCTTTCGGGTGAAATTGTTGTAGACACGGTAGGTGTGGGAGTTTGATCCATAACCAAGAAGAAAGCCTTCATGAGATTTAGGAGCAAATTTAGACCGACGATGCTTATCAAGGATATAGCATTTTGAACCAAAGACACGAAAGTATCCCACTTGGGGTTTGTTACCGGTGAGAAGCTCGCATGATGTCTTGCCGAGAAGCTTATGAAGATAAAGTCTGTTGATAGCATGACAAGCTGTCTCGACCGCTTCTCCCCAAAAATGCTTCGGTGTCTTGTATTCATCAAGCATCGTTCTCGCCATCTCTATGAGCGTTCGGTTCTTCCTCTCAACAACTCCATTTTGTTGAGGAGTGTACGTAGCCGAGAACTCATGTAGAATCCCTTCCTCATCGAGAAAAGAGTCTACATTGGCGTTCTTGAACTCCGTTCCATTGTCACTCCGAACTTTCTTGATCTTCACCTCAAATTGGTTTTGGGCCTTTTTGGCAAAGGTCTTGAAGATTTTCTGAACCTGCGATTTATCATCAAGGAAAAATACCCACGTAAATCTGGAATAATCATCAACTATAACTAGACCAAAGGAGTTACCACCAAGGCTTTTGTAAGCATTGGGACCGAAGAGATCCATGTGAAGAAGCTCAAGCGGTCTCCTTGTGGTCATGATGTTTTTCACGGGATGACTTCCACCAACTTGTTTTCCTGCTTGACAAGCACTACAAAGTCTATCTTTGTCAAAGAAAACATCTTTAACACCAAGAATATGATCACCTTTGATCAACTTGTCTAGATTACGCATACCAACATGTCCTAGCCTTCTATGCCATAACCAACCTTTAGAGGATTTAGCAATGAAACAAGCTCTAGGTTGGGCTTTCTTAGTGAAATCAACAATATATAGATCACCTCTACGGATACCGGTAAAAGCCATGTTTTGATTATCACGCCGAAAGACTTGGCAATCTACTTTGGTGAATAGCACATTGAATCCAAAGTCAGCTAATCTAGACACGGAAAGTAAATTGTATCCAAGAGATTCTACAAGCATGACATTTTGAATAGAGCTATCATGAGATATGGCCACCTTACCAAGGCCAAGTACCTTACCCTTGGAGTTGTCTCCAAAAGTCACATACTTGCGTGGACCATCGTTCTTTGCAAGCTCTCGAAACATGTCTTTGTCTCGGGTCATGTGATCGGTGCATCCACTATCAAGAATCCACTCTTTTCCACCGGACATGTAGTCTCTCATATTTGCCATAAGATTGAGACTCTTCATGACCTTGTCTAGCTCGGTGTCTGAATCGGAGTAATCATCATCATGCTCATGCTCATCGTCATATTGACCCATAGATTGTTCATCATCAACACCTAGGTCAATTTGATAAGTACTTGCATTAGTTTGGTCAATGTGACAATAATCTTCGGAATGCAATGCAAGAGCATTTCTAATTATACTATTGATAAGACCGGGATCGCCCTTCTTTTTCATAAGATCTCGAAGCTCAAAGAAGCATTTATCAAAGTTAGGATCATTGGGGTGCAACTTATCGAATTCAATAGTCTTGTGTAGAATTTCATCAAGACTTCTCAAAGAGTAGTCCGGATAAAGTTCTTCCAAGAACTTCCATATAGCATAGGCACACTCAAAGTTTGTAACTAGCTTAAGCAAGTCATCAGGTAACCCTCTAATGATAAGATTTACAGTTCTAAGGTTACGAAGCAAATCAAGCTCTTCATCCATGGTAGGGTGCAAGGGATCAAATGGACGCACATATGGGGTCTCAATATATTTGCACAAATTGTACATTTTAAAGATACTAAGCATTTCAGACCTCCAAGAGTTATAGAACCTTCCATTAAGAACAGGCACTCTATGGCTAACACTCCCATCCGTAGACACGTCCATCTTCCTCCAATGGTGTGTAAACCAAAGCAATGGAGACCAAAGCTCTGATACCAATTGTAGGATCGAAGAAGTATGTCTAGAGGGGGGGGTGATTAGACTACTTGACAATATAAAAATCTGCCTTTTGATTATGCAAAGTTTTAGGCAGTTTCACAATTAAGATCAAATCAAGTATCACACTACACATGCAATTCTAGACTATGGGCAGCGGAAAGTAAATTGCACATATAGTAAAGAGAGGTGGAGAAGATCAAACGTAGTTTAGTGACACGGAGATTTTTGTCGTGGTTCCGATAGGTGGTGCTATCGTACATCCACGTTGATGGAGACTTCAACCCACGGAGGGTAACGGCTGCGCGAGTCCACGGAGGGCTCCACCCACGAAGGGTCCACGAAGAAGCAACCTTGTCTATTCCATGATGGCCTACGCCCACGGAGGACTAGCCTTACTCGGGGTAGATCTTCACGAAGTAGGCGATCTCCTTGCCCTTACAAACTTCTTGGTTCAACTCCACATCTCGAAGACGAAGGCTCCCAAGCGACACCTAACCAATCTAGGAGGCACCACCCTCCAAAAGGTAATAGACGGTGTTGATGATGATGAACTCCTTGCTCTTGTGCTTCAAAAGATAATCTCCCCAACACTCAACTCTCCTCACTGATATGGCTGTGGTGGAAGAAAGGTTTGAGTGGAAAGCAACTTGGGAAGGCTAGAAATCAAGTTTCATATGGTAGGAATGGAATGGCTTGATCTCAACACAAGGGTAGGTGGTTCACTTCTTAGAAAGTGTATGGTAGGAGTGGTAGACTTTCTGATGGCTCTCCTCACGAATGAAGAGGGGGTGGAGGGGTATATATAGCCTCCACACAAAATCCAACCGTTACACACACATTTGACCAATCTCGGTGAGACCGAAGTGAAAACTCGGTCAGACCGAAAGTTCAAATATAGTGAACGTTGGGATTTTCGGTGGGACCGAAAATACCATCTCGGTGGGACCGAAAGTGTATCTGAAATGAACGTTGGAGTTTTCGGTGGGACCGAGAAAGAAAACTCGGTTGGACCGATTTGAGAAAGAATAGGAACATGCCAGAATCGGTGAGACCGAAAATGAATTATCGGTGAGACCGATTTGAGCCAAGACAGAAGCTTGCCCATTTCGGTGAGACCGATAATACAAACTCGGTTATTCCGAAATGATGTGAAATGGTTACAGAAGGTTGGCAGTTCAGTTTCGGTGAGACCGATCTCAAACTCGGTATGACCGATTTTTCTAGGGTTTGGAATATGGCAGAAGTGGTTCATCTCGGTGGGACTGAGTTGGAAGAATCGGTTTGTCCGAGATTACTTATGAGTGTGTATAGTGGTGAAAGGTGCTGATAGTTGAGGGAGCTAAATCACTAAGCACTTGAGCAACCAGATCATCAACACAACCTCATCCCCTTTTAATAGTATTGGCTTTTCCTATGGACTCAATGTGATCTTTGATCACTAAACCAAAAATAGAGTCTTGAGCTTTTGCCAATGCTTGCCTTAGCATTTGAGGGGTCCACTTCTTCAGTCATCTTGCCATTCCAATGTGATTGAATTTCCTGAAACATACTTGATAAAAGTATTAGTCCAACCACAAAGTATGTTGTCATTAATTACCAAAACCACCCAGGGAGCAAATGTGCTTTCAGATCCTAATGACTATTCTAACCTCAAGGAGTCATAGGCAGATGGCATGTCATGTTCACCCATCAAGGTGACTGCTCTAATTTGGCAAGGTTTTATTGATTGCGCGTATCTTGCATATGTTGTCTTGCATTTCTTCTACTTTGTTGCACCGCCATCTTCTTAGTTTACTCATCATATATGTCGAGATGTCATGCCCATCCATCATCAATACATATTCCATCTGTCATCATACCATGTTTTTCCACTCAAATGATGTTCTTGTGCATTATACATCAAAAAGGAAGAGGGTGATTGCCGAACCTGAAGGAGCACCAGCAAAGTGCTTGAAAAATGTGGTTGTGCCGGTGAAATCAGACAGCACCCCACTTATATTGGCTATACAACCAGTGACACAAAACATAGGACCAACTCCAGCAGACTGTACCCATACTTCACTGGCCACACCACTAGCCCCACCACACAGGACCTGCACTCTAGCAAAAGGTATGCCGATTTCAGTTGCCATAGCACCAGCCGTACCACAGAAAAATCCCACTCCAGCAAAAAGTACAGCAAGTCCATCGGCCGAAGACCTATCCCAACTGCAGAGATGACCAATTCCTGCAGATTGGAACCCCATTCCAGTTATTCCCAGTTTAAAAGACAATGCTTTCAATGTTGTTAGGGACTACGTGCATATATTCCCATCATTAGAAGATTATAGTGAAGACAAACACCATTTTCACATCTTCCTGTCCCACTTACGTGTAAGTGCTATTATTCATGGTGATTATTTTCCTGTTTTCTGCTGATTGAACACATAAATAATTTACATTACATTGTTGTAAGTAGGCGAGAGTCAATCTGGATAGTCATGAAGAGCAAAGCTTGCTTGCGCTTTTCAAGGAAGCATTGCAGAAGTATTGGTGTTACCTGAGGAAATCACACTTTGATGGCATGTCTATAATCGAATTTCTGGTGAAGTCTCGTGTGCTAAATTTAGAAGACATTGAATGGAAAAACCTCGTTATGCACTCGTCTCGTTCCGAGGATGAGGTATTGTCTATGATATCGCATGACAATTTGAACTTCTACTTTTCCGCATGTGCCTTACGGATCTTCTTTGCAGGAAATCTGCTCGAAAAAGAATTCTAGTTCGAAAAGAACGACAGGATATCGCAAATATGCTGCCTGCTGCTTTGTTCTTGTTAGTACCTGTTGTCCTGTATCACTGTACTTGCATACAAACCTGGTTCATTATGTGACAGCAGTATGCATGATAGCTTGCTTATCAATTGTTCGCTCCAAATTATTCGATCTGTATGAATGGTTACATTAGTATAGAATATATCCAATGCCAATGAATTTTTTAGCTCTGCATTGTTCTTGTAAGTACCTGACGTCCTTTATCAGTGTACTTATATTGAGAGGTAGTTGTTCATGTACCATCACTCTGCAGCTTATTTTCCTTTCCCTCCATTTTCTACACATAAGATCTATATTTACTCTTACCATAAGGTTGTATAACACCGATGGTACTGAAGAAGTTTAGCTCTGCATTGCTCTTGGCTGTACCTTTTTCCTGTATCGCTGTACTTACATTTATAGCTACTTGGTTATGTAGCATCACTCTTCATCTTATCTTAAATATTCTCCATTTTTTCTTATATTGTCACATCTATATTTACTCTTAACAAAATGTAGAATAAATGCAATGCTTATGAAGAAGATTCTGTGGTAAACTTCTTGAATTGCCCCCCCCCCATCAGAATGCACAAGGGCTTTATAGAGCCTGCCTTCACCAATAATGTAAGTTTGTCCTTCTCAAGCCTTCAAACTTTGTTGTGTATATTTGGTTAGGCATGACTGCAACAGCTGTTTATTTTTGGTGTTTGCATCAAATTGCATGTTTAATGTTTATTATGTAATCCAGTTCATAAGCAAAAGTTTGTCCTTCTCGATTTAAGTTTTTAGTTGTACAACCAAGTTCCTTCTTCATACCATGTAAATTAAACTATACATAGCAAGTGATCTTATTTTGCCAATCTGAAATGGGATAAATTGACAGCACACTAACCATTGATACTTATTAGTTCTTGATCTGTAATCCAGTGGTGTCGTGAAGCTTCCAACTCCTTCACAATGTCATTTCCTGCCATATCTTGACCTGAACAATACCATATTGTGTTAACGCTATTTTAAACAGTGTCACTTTATTCACAGTAAGAAATGTGATGAATTGTCAGCACTGATACATATATGTGCAAAACCTGTCATCTGTCTGCTTGTTTATCTTTCAGAGTGAGGAGGATATAAGTGTCAAACAAGTGCAGTCTCACTAGCTTGCTCAGCTGCTTGCGCGGCAGCTCCCGAGCAGGGCTAACCTTTCTAGAACTCTATTGAAGTGCTGTCGGTTTTGTATATTATTTTGTCGGCATGTTTAGTTGCACTGGTGGCGATCTTTGATGCCCAGTGTATGTAATCTGATGTCTGCTTGTGCTTTATTACCATAGTAGCAAACTTTGATGCCTACTGGATGTAATATGCCATAATTTCTTTATTGAATAGTCTAGGTTTTTTTCTTATTCACGATGCTGCAGTTATTTTACTGTATATATATCATGTCTTCGCAGTAAATCGGTCAAACCGTAAAATTACAGTACATAATCAGGCCGTTATGCAAATCACCATGTATGATCTGCATCATGGGCCACGTCATCTTGGTCCATTAACATGCCTAAATGTAAATTGGCCCACTAGTAGATTCGGGCCTTTAATAGGCCGAGTAAACCACCAGCCCTATTTTCGCAAGAAAACTCAATGGGCCTTTAGGAGGCTGAAAAGTAGGTTGGGCATGAATCGTGCCGAACAGCTCATGGGTCAGCAGCAGGCCGAAATAGACCCCGGCCCATGAATGCGCCAATCAAATCACGGGCTCATAACCGGCCAAAATTGTCTCGGTCCTTGTTGGGCCCAATCAGATTATCGGCTGCGAGCAGGCCGGATGCAAACCGGGCTGTAGTTAGGCCTAATTAAATGACGAGCTTTTAACAGGCCGATATTAATATAGGACCGAAATGCTAAATGGGCCCATAACAGGCCAAACTAATATTAGTCTGAATTACTAAATGGGCCTTTAGCAAGTGGGCCCAAAAGCATAGCGTCAAGTTGACGGGCCGAATCTGATATGGGCCATAATTTAGCCCAAAGCCTCTTAAAGGGCCGGACCTGATATGGGCCGTAATTTGGCCCAGAACGTGGTAGGCTTTTAATGGGCCGAATCTCATATGGGCCATTATTAGGCCCGGAACATGGCAGGCCATTAATGGACCGGATCAAATATGGGCTGGCATTTGGCCCAAAATATGGCAGCCAGTTAATGGGCCGGCCTACTAGCGTCCTCAAAATTTTGTGGGCCTACAGTTGGGCCGGCCCATTAATGTTGGCGAAATTTCGTGGGCCTTTAGTTGGGTCGGCCCATTATGGTACACAACAATTTTGTGGGCCTTCACCTGGGTCGGCCCATTATGACCGGCAAAAATCTTGTGGGCCTTTAGCTGGGCCGGTCCATTATGACCCGCAAAAATCTTGTGGGCCTTTAGCTGGGCCGGCCCATTATGGTTCGCAAAATCTTATGGGCCTTTAGTTGGGCCAGCCCATTATGGTTTGCAAAATCTTGTGGGCCTTTAGTTGGGCCGGCCCATTTAAACTTTGTGGGCAACTTTCGGGCCGGTCCACGTGTCAACATATCATAGGCGCATCTCGCCCATTGGATGAGTGACACCTGTTTCCGTCAGCCAATCAGAGTTTTACACGTGGAAAATCCCCATTGGTCGGGGCTGTTAACGGGTTATCGGATCCAAAACCGGACCCGATAGCTTAACGGCGTTCCGTTACGGTGGATGCCACGTGTCGGTCACCCTTGACGAAAGCACTTCTGTGCCGCGCGATTTATTGTCATGGAAGTGGACACTTCCGTGATGATAATTTTGGCAATGCCATGGAACACTTCTACGACAACAGAGGTATGACTATCTTGATTCTATCATAAAATCGTCATGGATGTACATGCATGACACAAAACGTGACCTACTGTGACAAACACGCATCATCACGAAAGTGTTTTTTTGTAGTGCTTGATACTTTAATGCTATGGTTGGGTTTTACCTTAATGATTTTTAGTAGTTGTGGATGCTTGCTAGAGTTCCAATCATAAGTGCATATGATCCAAGAAGAGAAAGTATGTTAGCTTATGCCTCTCCCTCAAATAAGATTGCAATAGTGATTAAAGGTCTAGTTATCCATTGCCTAGAGACAAATAACTATCTTGTGACAAAAAGCTCTCTACTAAAACTAATTTAGTTGTGTCTTTATCTTAACAACCCCTACTTTTCATTTGCGTGTTCTTTATATTCTTGCAAACCTATCCCACAAAAACCACAAAGTACTTCTTGTTTCATACTTGTTCTAGGTAAAGTAAACATCAAGCGTGTGTAGAGTTGTATCGGTGGTCGATAGAACTTGAGGGAATATTTGTTCTACCTTTAGCTCCTCGTTGGGTTCGACACTCTTACTTATCGAAAGAGCCTACAACTGATCCCCTACACTTGTGGGTTATCAATGATCATCATCATAAGAGAAATATCAAGGATTAGTCAAAGGCTTATGCCTTGCATGTATCCAAATGGAGTTCCTACTCCAAGTTTGACGCGTCAATAATGTTCAATTCACCTCTCAATCTGTAAAACACTTTCTCATAAAGCAGTTTAGTGAATATATCCGCTAATTGCTTATCAGTGCGAACATGTTTAAGATTGATATCACCCTTAGCAACATGGTCTCGAATGAAATGATGACGAACTTCAATAGGCTTAGTTCGAGAATGCTGCACAGGATTATGAGCAATCTTAATAGCACTATCATTGTCACAAAGCAATGGAACATGTTTCACATATATCCCATAATCTTTGAGAGTTTGGGTCATCCAAATAATTGAGCACAACTTGAACCAACGTCTATGTATTCCGCTTCGGCTGTGGATAAGGATACCGAGTTTTGTTTCTTGGAGGACCAAGACACAAGAGATATACAAAGAAATTGACAAGTACCCGAAGTCGACTTTCTATCAACCTTGTCTCCGGCATAGTCCGAATCGGAGTAGCCAACAAGATCAAAAGAGGACCTCTTAGGATGCCAAATGCCAAATTTTGGTGTATGAATTAAGTATCTCACTATCCTTTTCACAGCCTTAAGATGACATTCTTTAGGGGCCGCTTGATATCGTGCACACATGCACACACTTAGCATAATATCAGGACGGGAGGCACATAGATATAACAATGAACCAATCATAGAGAAGTAAACATTTTGATCAACTAGTTCGCCATCCTTTGTCAAGTCAAGATGTACACTAGTAGGCATGGGTGTAGTCATACCTTTGCATTCTTGCATGTTGAACTACTTGAAAAAGTCCTTGGTATACTTTGTTTGAGAAACAAAGGTACCATCCTTAGTTTGTTTTATTTGCAAACCAAGAAAGAACTTGAGTTCACTCATCATAGACATCTTAAACTTTTCCGACATTAGCTTTCCAAACATTTCACTAAAATGGGGGTTAGTAGAACCAAATATGATATCATCAATAGAAATTTGGCACACAAATAATTCACCATTAACCCTTTTAGTAAAAATTTTAGAATCTATTTTTCCAATCTCAAAGCATTTTTCAAGAAGGAACTTGGTCAGGCATTTATACCACGCTCTAGGAGCTTGTTTAAGACCATAAAGAGCTTTGTGAAATTTGTACACATGATCAGGTTTCTTAGGATTGACAGAGCCAGGAGGTTGTTTAACATAAACTTGCTCCTCGATTTCACCGTTGAGAAATGCACTTTTAATGTCCATTTGGTACAAGGTTATATCATGGTGATTAGCATAAGCAAGTAAGATGCAGATGGATTCAAGTCAAGCAAGGGGGGCATATGTCTCACCGTAGTCCATACCTTCGACTTGAGTGTAGCCTTCAGCGACGAGACGTGCTTTGTTGCGGATGACTTGACCATCTTCATCTTGATTGTTGCGAAACACCCATTTGGTACCGATGATGTTGTGGTTGTTGTTAGGCTTCTCGACCATTGTGCACACTTGATTTCTCTCAAAGTTGTGTAGCTCTTCGTGCATAGCGTTCACCCAATCCAGATGATCAAGAGCATCTTCAACCTTCATAGGTTCAAGGTTAGATATGAAAGAGTAATGTTCGCAAAAGTTAGCTAGACGAGATTTAGAGCGAGTGATTCTCCCGGTTTGGATGCCATTGTAGATTTGCTCTACGTGATGATCTCTAGCCATTCTGGCTCTAACTCATGAATTCTTTTGCTTGGATCGGGGTGGAACATCCTCTTCATCTTCTTTTTGTTCTTGTCCTTCTGCATTATTGTTGATGTTGTTGTCCCCTTGTGGAGGTGGGGAAGGAGGTTGATGAGGTTCATCTTGATGCACTTCCTCGTCTTCTTCATCATGGCGTGTCCCACTTGTGGATGCCTCCAAGTCCACGTGTGGTTCACCTTGTCGTGAGGCAGAAGCTTCCACATGAGCGGACGAAGTACTCTCTTTCACCTCGGTTGGACGGATCTTGCCAATAGACAAGTCTTGAATTGCTTCCGAAGGATATTTATCTCCAACATCAATTGGCAATTTCTCTATTTGCGAGCTGCTAGATTCATCAAACTTCAAATCTACCGTCTCTTCAACCTTTCGGGTGAAATTGTTGTAGACACGGTATGTGTGAGAGTTTGAGCCATAACCAAGTAGGAAACCTTCATGAGATTTAGGAGAAAATTTAGAACGACGATGCTTATCAAGAATGTAGCACTTTGAGCCAAATACTCGAAAGTATCCAACTTGGGGTTTGTTACCAGTGAGAAGCTTGTATGTCGTCTTGCCGAGAAGCTTGTGAAGATACAAGCGATTTATTGCATGACAAGCTGTCTCAACCGCTTCCGCCCAAAAGTGTCTTAGCGTCTTGTACTCGTCAATTATCGTTCTTGCCATCTCGATGAGTGTCCGGTTCTCCCTCTCAACAACTCCATTTTGTTGAGACATGTACGTAGCTGAGAACTCATGTGAGATCCCTTCTTCGTCAAGAAAGGTATCCACATTTGCGTTCTTGAACTCCGTTCCGTTGTCGCTGCGAACCTTCTTGATCTGCACTTCAAATTGATTTTGGGCCTTCCTAGCGAAGTTTTTGAAGATCTTTTGGACCTGCGATATATCATCAAGAAAGAACACCCACGTAAATCTTAAAAAATCGTCAACAATGACTAATCAAAAAGAGTTACCACCGAGGCTTTTGTAAGCCTTGGGACCAAAAAGATCCATATGAAGTAGCTCAAGTGGTCTTCTTGTAGTCATGATGTTCTTCACAGGATGACTTCCTCCAACTTGTTTTCCTGCTTGACAAGCACTACAAAGTCTATCCTTGCCAAATATAACATCTTTAACACCAAGGATATGATCACCTTTAATTAGCTTATGAAGATTTCTCATGCCGACATGACCTAACCTTCTATGCCACAACCAACCTTTAGAGGATTTAGCAATAAAACAAGTGCGAGGTTGGGCTCTCTTAGTGAAGTCAACAATGTATAGGTCACCTCTACGAATGCCGGTAAAGACCATATTATGATTATCTCTATTAATGACTTGGCAATCAACATGAGTGAATAGCACATTTAAACCAAAATTTACTAATCTAGACACAAAGAGAAGATTATATCCAAGGGATTCTACAAGCATGACATTCTTGATTGAGCTATCGTTGCATATGGCCACCTTACCAAGGCCAACAACTTTACCCTTAGAGTTGTCACCAAATGTAACGTACTTTCGTGGACCATCATTTTTAGCAAGCTCATCAAACATGTCCTTATCTCCGGTCATGTGATCCGTGCATCCACTATCAAGCACCCATTCCTTTCCTCAAGCTGCGTAACTACAAAGATTTTCCATAAGACCAAAATGTCTCATTTGTTCATCAAGATCATAGTCACTATCATCATCCTAATCATAGTATCCACGTTCCACATCGTCATGTGATTGATCAACACCTAGAGAGAGTGATTCATTAGAAGTATGACCGTAACAATGTTCGTCTCTATGAATTCTAATGACTTCGGAAATGATATTGCTAATAATTCCAACATCTCCTTTGGCACGCATGAGATCACGAAGCTCAAATAAGCAATCACTAAACTTAGGATGACTAGTATTCATCCTATTCAAGGCAATAGACTTATGGAGAATTTCATCCAGATTTTTCAAGGAATAATTTGGGAATCAATCCTCTAGGAATCTCCATATAGTATAAGCACATTCAAAAGTTGGCAAACATACAAGCAAGTTTCTAGGCAATCCTCTAGTGATGAGATTAACAGTTCTAAGATTTTGAACCATGTCAAGTTTCTCATTTAAAGTAGGATTCGAAACATCAATGGGGGGCATACAAGGATTATCAATATACTTGTTCAAATGATATTCATTGAAGATCTCAAGCATCTCATTTTTCCTTTCATGAAAGTACTCTCTATCAAGCATAGGCACTCTACGTCTAATAGTCCCCAATGTAGACTCATCCATCTTCCTCCCATGGTGATTAAACCAAAGCAATGGAGACCAAAGCTCTAATACCAATTGAAAGTATCGAGAAGAGGTGAATAGAGGGGGGTGAATAGACTCCTAGCAAGAAAAGAGGCAGCTTTTAATATTACTTAAATTTAGGTGGAGATTTAGCACATATTTAACATTCACAATACACATCAAGAATGCATAACAAGAGTATGTGGTATTGGAAAGTAAAGCATGCAACTTTGACTACTTGAACAAAATAAAAAACTAGCCTTTTACCAATTTTAATTCTTGGCAGATTTTAGCAACTAAGCACAAGTCAAGCAATCAACCTACACATGCAATTCTAAGAGTATAGCAGCAAAATGTAAAACAATTGCATATGAAGGTAAAGGGAGGAGTTTGAAGGAGCAAACGCAAGTGTAGACATGGATGTTTTTGTCGTGGTTCCGATAGGTGGTGCTATTGTACATCCACGTTGATGGAGACTTCAACCCAGGAAGGGTAACAATTGCGCGAGTCCATGGAGGACTCCACCTACGAAGGGTCCACGAAGAAGCAACCTTGGCTATCCCGCCATGGCCGTCGCCCTCAAAGGACTTGCCTCACTAGGGTAGATCTTCACAAAGTAGGCGATCTTCTTGCCCGTACAAACTCCTTGGTTCAAATCCACAATCTTGTCGGAGGCTCCCAAGTGACACCTAACCAATCTAGGAGACACCACTCTCCAAAAGGTAATAGATGGTGTGTCGATGATGAACTCCTTGCTCAAATGCTTCAAATGATAGTCTCCCCAACACTCAAACAGTTCCTCACAGATTTGGATATGGTGGAAGAATGATTTGAGTGGAAAGCAACTTGGGGAAGGCTAGAGAACAAGATTTATGTGGTAGGAACGGAATATCTTGGTCTCAACACTTGAGTAGGTGGTTCTCTCTCAGAACATGTATGTTGGAAGTGTAGGTATGTTCTGATGGCTATCTCCACGAGTGAAGAGTGGGTGGAGGGGTATATATAGCCTCCACACAAAATCTAACCGTTACACACAATTTACCAAACTCGGTGGGACCGAATCAGACAACTCGGTCAGACCAATTTAGTTCATAATGTGACTGTTAGGCATTTCGGTGGGACCGATACGATCAACTCGGTGGGACCAGTTTCATTAGGATTAGGGCATAACGTAATCTCGGTGCGACCGATTACACAAACTCGGTGGGACCGATTTTGGTAATAAGCAAACCAGAGAGTTGGTCAGGCAAACTCGATGGGACCGATTCGCTCATTTCCGTGGGACCGAAACGTTAAGAAGAGGCAACAGAGAGTTTGCAATGCTAACTCGGTGAGACCGATTCTCACATCTTGGTTAGACCGAAATGTTTGAAATAGGAAACAGAGAGTTTACATTCCCATCTCGATGAGACCGAGATCCCTTTTGGTGAGACCGAAAGGATAAGGGTCTCTGGCAGTGGCTATGTCAAATGAACTCGGTGGCACCGGATAGAACTTTTCCGTAGGGCCGAGTTTGACTTTTGGTTTGTGACATATGTGGATGTGAGAAAGTGGTTAATGGTTTTGGAGTATATCACTAAGCACTTTGAGCAAGCAAGCCATTAAGCAACACCTCATCCCCTTTTAATAGTATTGGCTTTCCTATGGACTCAATGTGATCTTGGATCACTGAAATATAAAATGTAGAGTCCTGAGCTTTGAGCTTGAGCCAATCATTTGTCCTTATCATCTTGAAGGGGTTCCAAACCTCTAGTCCATGCCACTCCATTTGTTGAACTCGTTTGAAATATTCTAGATGAAAACATTAGCCCAACAAGAGATATGTTGACATTAATTACCAAAATCACCAAGGGAGCACTTGTGCTTTCATAGGTCATCATGTTCTGCTAGTCCACTACAACAGACATCATTTTCGTCATGATCTGGTTTCCATCAGTATGGATTTTGAGGACTTACATCTCTTCTTCAACTTCAATGTGCTTGATGCCACTCTTGTTAGATTCCTGATTTTGTAAGTACTTAACAAACACTGATCAACTTCTCCATACATGGTTGTAAGTGATGAACAGCTAACTACATTTTATTGCTCTCAGGGGATTGGCCACAATGAGAAGAAAAAGGGAGAGTGTGTATTTCATAGATCATGCATTAGCAAATGGCATAACATTACATGGTAAGGATGAACTTGAGTGGGCAACTAACATGGTCGCCCGTATCTTCAAAAACACATCTCATGCAAAATCATTTCTCTGGTCATATCATGAATGGCAAGTCAAATAAGCAACCACACATACACTGATTGTCTTTCAGATTTCAACATAATTTGTACTTCATGGTTTTTTTAATATGTAGCAACCACTGGATCTTTGTATTCATTGTTCCAAACAAGAACATAGTTTACTACATCGATTCTCTCAGAGAGTCAGTAAAGTCTCAAGCTATGACACATCTTCAGCAATACATGGATAGGTATTGAATTCTATGATGCTGAAATTAATTTGCATTCATATCTGGTTCAAGAATTGATGTTGTGAGAATTCATCTTCATTTGCAGTGTGTTCGCATTGTGAAAAACTAAACCAGGGAACCTATTCAAGAGGGAACTACCTCTGCAACACGAGATAACACACCGAAATCCATTATTCTCCCGTAACACACCGAAATCCGTTATTTTCGGAAAATGTATCCAATAGTCTGCAATACCATTTCTTACACTAGTCAAATATTCAAGCTTCTAAATAAACCTCTTTCTGTCGGATCTTGGGTTCCGGCAAAACCCTTGAGGTTCGAACACTAGGGTGCGCATGAAGATCTCCCCTTTCCGCTCTAGCTCGCTCTCGCACCGATTCCTAGGCCTAGCTCGTCGAACTCAAAGAACAAGGGACACAAGGGTTTATACTAGTTCAGGCCACCGTTGTGGTGTAATACCCTAATCCAGTGTGGTGTGGTGGATTGCTTTGAAGGCTGGGTAAGAACTAGCACATGGGAAGAACAACCTCCTGAGGAGAGGTGTTCTTGTGCTTGGAGAGTGCAAGGGTGGTCTTGATGATCCGATCCCTCGTCCTAGGTTTGGGTCAGCTCAAGATGAGATGCCCCATATGGTGGTGGATAATCCTATTTATAGAGGCCCAGGTCCTCTTCCCAAATATTGAGCGGTAAGGGATTCCACAATGGCGGAGTTTGAAGGGGGACAGCTAGTACAAGCTATCCTGACAAAAGGTGGTCTTCGCCTGCCAAAGGCTCTGGTGGTGACGCCGCCGTGGGTAGCGCGATGACCTCCGCTCTGCCGTCCTGCTGATCTTGGTTTTGTTGCATCGATATGGAAACCTTTGACTGATGCCTCGGGACTCCTCGCATGCGCCTCCCCCTTTAGCACCAAAGAGGAAACTGGCATCATGCGCCAGCTGGCGCCCACCTGGACTTGGTCATCACGGGTCATGTCACAAGAACCTCGCGAGGTGCCCCTTGCCTTGATATCTCCGCTCCTCGGGAGCTAGCCTAGTGAGGCCGCCCCAAGGGAGGTCCTGCATCGTCCGCCTCGCGAGGCTTGGCCCCTCGCGAAGGTCTTGAGTGGTTGCTAACGAGGTTGGGCCATACCAGGCCGCCGGACGAGCCTCGCTCTGGGCCGCAGGCAGGAAAGTCTGGGTACCCCCATTCCAAGGACGCCGACAGTAGCCCCCGGGCCCAAGGTGTGCTCGGACTTGGCTTCGTGGCGAATCCAAGGGTCAAGTGCGGAGTACCGTGGGCCCCACAAGCCTGTGGCCTTGATTGACGTGTGGCAATTGACTAGACGTGGGCGTCTGCGCTTCCCCACGCCAGCTCAGCAACTGCACGACTCGACAAGTCCCTGCATGCATGAAAGACCGTCATTACCTGCGAATATGGGGGTCGGCGGTTGGCCTTCTCCTGGCTATAAATTAGGCGACGGGCGGAGCCCTTGTTGCCCATCTTCTTCCTCCATTCCTCTTGCTTCTTCTTGTTACTTGCTCCTTGCTTGGCAGCACCATCCATGGCGCCGATTCGACGATTTTCCACTGCCAAGAAAGGAAAGACTCCTGGTGAGGAGCCCGGGATGCTCCCACCGAAAAAAGACTGTTCCGCCCTCATGGCACCGTCCCGAGGCCTGAAGTGACGAGGCCTTGGCACGAGCGGCCACCCTCCCGGCTATCCGCTGCCCTAGTACGCCAGAATGCCAGGCTCCGGAGGGGAAGGCAGCTACCAGCGCCTCCCGTGCTTTGGCTACGTCGAGCGGGCCATCGTGGTGCACGCCGCCATCCCACGGACGCACGTTGGAGGATCTGCATGCGAGTTCGTGGTGTGGGTGGCGATGCCTCCTAGCTCCTAGATCCGCTTCCGCCATCCTTCTCCGCAGAGATGCCGCCGAGCGGGTCGCTCGAGCTATGGTTGCAGCATGCCGAGTGCCGAGCCCCGGCGATGGGGGCTGAGGTTGAGGTGGTCTCCCCCGGTAAGATCTTCATGACCTGTGGAAGGGGCGAGGTCGCCCGCGTCTGCCGCACGGAGGGCACCCTCGCCATCCACTTCGAGTACGACGAAGCCTCTGTGCTGCTCTTCAAGGTGTTCAACGAAGAAGGGTGCCACCTGGAATGCTGCCCCGGAGGGGGCTGTTGGGAAGGCACAGTGACGGGCACCATGCCAACCACCGACCCCACCGCCAGCTCTCCCAGCAGCAGTGATGGACCTCGGGAGTCCAGCAGCTCTCCTGAGGACGAGGAGTCTCCGAAGACGAGCGACAATAGCTACGCGCCTCCAATCTCGTGTCGTGCCCGGAGCGCGTCAGCTTCACGAGCTCGTCGCCGACGGTGACTTGAGCGGGGTTGGAGGTGGCCCCTCGTGGCCCACTATTTATGATGGTGTCGACGATGGTAGCTATAGCTAGGGATTCCTGAAATCCCTTCCTGGTGTTCCCTGCGAGGAATCAAGGCCAACACCATGGGGGTGTGTAAAGAACTTGTAATGCTTTTGCTCCTGTTTTATTATCCGTGCTAATAGACTTTGTTTGCAAGTCTCATTCTGACTTCGCTTGGGGCTCTACGCCGGCAGGTCCCAGTCCCAAGGCAGGCTGCAGTGATCGCTGGTATGCCAGGTCGTGATGCCGTGGTCAAGGAGATGAGGTGAGTGGCCAGAAGTCCTGTATGAGCTTCCGAGGCGTGATGCTCAAGAGGTCCTCCTTGGCGTGCAAGCAGCTTCCGGGGGCTAAAAAGGGAGGTGGCATTGCCGACACGTGACTAATAAATTCAACTCCTCAAGTGATGATGACATACTGATGGTGTTCACTACTTATCTTGATGGGTATGGGGTGATTCCTCAAGCAGCGTGCCTCGCTCGCTTCTGATGCCGCGTGGCCGAGATTTCATGATTTCTTCCCGCTTTCCCTAGGGTCCTGCATCGGTAGAGCCCGGCCCCGCGCATACCTCAGCAGCCGCCGGCTTGTCCGGATCACCATGACAAGACCAAGGAGTGAGGGGCTACGTGACCAGTTAGGCTCCCGAGTCGCGATGCTCAGGAGTCCCCCTTGACATGTGAACGGCTGGCTTGTCCCCCTTGACATGTGAACGGCTGGCTTGTCCGGATCACCATGACAAGACCAAGGAGTGAGGGGAAGGAAATGCTGGACTTAGGCATTGATGTTTTGCATCGGCAGGGCCCGGCCCCGCGCGTTCCTCAGCCGCCGCTGGCTTGTCCGGATCACCAAGACAAGACCAGGGGTGAGGGGCTACATGGGTAGTTAGGCCCTTGGGTCGCGTTGCCCAAGGGTCCCCCTTGACGTACGAACATGCCTGAGCTCTCTAAGCCGGCCTCCCGTCCCCCCATCTTTCTTGATGCTCTACATCCTCGGGTCTCGATACTTTAGCGAAGCTTAGCCGCCACTGGTATGCCAGGTCGCAGTGTCGTGGTCAAGGCCAGGGGTGAGGTCTAGAGAGTCAGTAGGAGCCCCTGCGACACGATGCTTAGATCCCCCCCTTTAACGTGCAAGCAAATAAAGTGGGGAGGGGAGACCGGCAGGGTCGCCTACCGCCGTGCTCCTGAGGTTCTTGCAGGTTAGCTTGAAACAACATCCTTTGAAACCACGCCTGCCGCCGGGTCTCTGATAATTCCGCAGGAAGACGAAGACACCGAGGACACGGTGAGGTGACGCATGCAGAGCGAGCCGCGGGTCAGAGCTCGATCTCTCGGATTTGTCAGCGTTGTCGGTCCGGACCCGAGCACAAACGCCGTGCCAACGTATGCAGCCCCCATTGCGAGACGAGCAGAAGTCCATTAGGCAACAAAGGAAGCCAGAAGAGGTGATGAGTGAGCAGTGAGGCAAATCGTAGGAGGAGATGAGCTAAACCAAGCGTCACAAAAGGACATGCATGCCACGAGGACGGACCCGTGCGGCCTGGGGATAATGCGGCCCAAAGGGGCGCCCGCAACAAAGTAAGCTAAAGATGCAAAAGGATAAACGCCGCTGGGACAGGCCTATACATCCTGGGAATGATGCAGCCCGAAGGGCACTCCTAGCTAAACAAGACTAGAAAATGTCACTTGGCACGGTTGCTGAAGTAGTGCTGATGCACCTGAAGATTCTCGATGCAGACGTCGTTCCTTACGTGCCGCCTGGCTCCGGGGCCTCGCGAGGCTCCGGGGGTTCCCAGAGCTCGCGAAGAACCGAGGCCACTTCCGCCAGGATCTCCTGATGCCTGGCCTCGCGAGTCGCCAAGACTTCCCGCATGTGGCGCTGGTGTAGGGTCGCTTGGTTCGGCAAGCCAAAGGGCATGGGGACGTAGCTGTGACGGGGGCCCTTGCACCGGCCTACCTGAGAGGGCCAGTAGAGCTCCTTAGACGCCATCCTGTGTAGTGCTGGGATGTTGACACAGACGCGCAACCCAACGCCCGTGCCTGGGGTGATAGCTGCACTTCGAGGTGCCGGGCGGTGCTCGCCCCGCATTACACTTGGCACCTGCAAGTCTTCGATGGTCTGGCTGATGAACTCATTAGCGCTTGGTGCCTCATGCCTTGAGGCTTCCGGAGGGAAACGTGCGGCGAAGCACACCTCCACATGGTGCCCGACCGCCTCCCTCGAGACATTGGCTAGGTCAGAGGCCCTCCAGAGGAGAGCCCCCGAGCCCAGCCTGAGGGGTGCGCCAGGCGTGCCTTCCTATGCGAGGGTGGGAGGCGCCCCATCCCTGGGCATAGGTCCTGAGGTGTGGCCACCAGGCGCCACATCTTCATGGGGCTCCAGGGCGAACATATGCTTCTTCTTAGGGACGGACTCAGGAGGTTAGACAGTGCCATCATTGTCTGGATCCTCGACCGTCGATGCCTGACAAGCGCGCTCAAGCGAGTACACCGCATCCTTCTCTTCGCAGGCGACGATGATGACGCCGCCGCTTCCTGGCATCTTGAGGACATTGTAGCCATGGTGAGTCAGTGCCATGAACTTGGCCAGGGCTAGGTACCCGAGGATGGCGTTGTACGGGGTATGAATGTGGGCGACGTCAAAGTCGATGAGCATAGTGTGGTAGTTGTCGCGCATGCCAAAGGAGACAGGCAGGCGGATTTTCCCTATAGGTGTGGTGGAGCCGTCGATCACTCCGGAGAAAGGTTTGGTAGGAAGAAGCTGATCGTATGGTACTTTGAGACTGTCGAACGTCTCGACGGACAGGACATTGAGCCCTGCGCCGCCATCGATGAGGGTCTTGGTAACTTGAACGTTGCTGATAACGCACGAGCAAAGGATCGGGAGGGCGCCAGCCGTGGCCGCGCACTTGAGCTGGTCAGCTGAACTGAAGGTGATGGGGCACTTGGACCACCTGAGTGGACGCGTGGCCTCGAGCTTGGGGAGAGCCACGTTTACTTTTGGGCGAACTGCTTGAAGAGGCGCTGAAAGGCCGGGGCCTACGCTCTGCCCAAGATGCAGGCGATGGAGCGAGGCTCCTGGAAGCCCCCAGCCCCCTCGTCCTGGTCGTTGTTCCTTCTTGGCGGCGGCAGAGGAGGGACGCCGGCCTTGCCCCGGGGACGGTCCTCGCGAGGCTGGTCCCTCCAGGAACCCTCACGACGCTGGTCCCTCCATGCATCCTCACGAGGCTGATCACGCCAACGGTCCTCCCGAGGCTAATCATGCCACTCCTGGCGGGGGTCGCGGTCGTCCCAGTGTCCCCCAGTCTGACTTCCTCCACGGTCGTAGCCACGGTTGCTGCACTCGGGGCATTGGCTGATGCGCCCTTCGTGGAGGGCCCTGAGCTCTTGATAGACATGAGTGTTATGGTTGTGCAAGTTGTGGAAGGCACAAAACGGACCGCTGTTCTTGGATGACTCTGGGTAGTCGCGGCGACGCTTCATCTCTGGCTCAACCGCAAGCACTGCCACCCCCTTGTGCTTCACGTCCTTGCACTTGGCCTTCTTGTCTTCAGGGTCAGCAGCGGGGAGCTCGACGATGGAGAGGTGCCCCTCTTGAGCTCTGGTGCACTTGGTCGCGAGGTTCAACAGCTCCAGGGTTGTGCACAGATCTACGTGGATGGCGAGCTCCTCCTTCATTTTGACATCACGGACGCCATCCGAGAATGCTGAAATGATGGCCTCGTTCGTGACCTTGGGGATCTTGATGCGAACACTGTTGAAGCGCTAGATGAACTTCTGCAGGGTCTCTCCTGGTTGTTGCTTGATGTGTTGCACGTCACCTCTGGCCGGGGGGG
>LR738714.1:161525108-161657167 GCA_902687465.1 Secale cereale | reverse complement strand
GGCAGTCGCGGGTGCCCTAGAAGTTGGCAATGAACCGCTCGCGCATTTCTCCCCAGGTGAAGATCGATCCCGCTGGCATGTTCAGGAGCAACGAGCGTGCGCCGTCCTTGAGAGCCATGGGGTACCAGTTCGCCATGATCCTCTCGTTGCCGCCGGATACCTCGATGCTCAGCTCGTAGAGCTGCGGAATTTAGCAGGGTCGGTGGTGACATCATAGCGTGGAGGCAGATCGGGCTTGAACTTCCCAGGCTAGTTGACGTTGCGCAGCTCGGGGGCGAGGCTCTTGCAGCCTGCTGTCGACACCAGAGCTTGTCGTGGAGGCGGAGCTTGGTCTTGGTCCTCGTGTGCCACCATGGCAGGGGGCGCACGGTCTCGACGCAGCGGTGGAGGGAGCGCTGGCGCTCCTCCTCGGGGCCGCTGGATCTCTTGGCAGCTTCCTTCTTCTTGCACTGGCGCCGCGCGCGGGGGGTCGCGCCACGGGGCCACGTGCCTTGGGTCGTGGACGACGCCTTGATGCGGAGGCAGCAAAGGCGCTTCATGGGCCATGTCACCCGCATGGGGAGGCGGGCGAGGCAGCGAGAGGGACGGTGCAGGAGAGCCCCGAGCGGTGCTGACGAGCTCAGCGATGCAGTCGAGCCATTCTTCAGAAGTAGTCGACGGGGCGATAGCGCAGGAGCTCACGTGGCATGAGCAACGTAGCCTGCGCACCCGCAGTTCCGCGGCAAGCATGAGACGACAATCCCGCCGGGGTCAGCGGCGGGGTCGCGGTGCGTCTGTCTCGCCGCACGGAGGGGTGTAGGGACGAGGCCTGCTACTGGTGTCGCGCCGGGCCAGTGGCGGCGTTGGCAGCGGACGATGGAGAACGGCGAGGAGGTCTGCTGGCGGGAGCTATCTGAGCAACGCGGGTGGCATGGGCAGCCTGCCCCTAAACACAGGCTCGGCGAGCATTGGCCATGGAACCGGCAGGATGACGGAGCGTGGATCGACGGAAAGGAAGCTTCCGCACACCCCTACCTGGCGCGCCAAATGTCGGATCTTGGGTTCCGGCAAAATCCTTGAGGTTCGAACACTGGGGTGCGCATGAAGTTCTCTCCTTTCCGCTCTAGGTCGCTCTAGCACCGATTCCTAGGCCTAACTCGTCGAACTCAAAGAACAAGAGCCACAAGGGTTTATACTGTTTCGGGCCACCGTTGTGGTGTAATACCCTAATCCACTATGGTGTGGTGGATTGCCTCGAAGGCTGGCGAAGAACTAGTACATGGGAAGAACAGCCTCCTGAGGAGTGGTTTTCTTATGCTTGGAGAGTGCAAGGGTGATCTTGATGATCCGATCCCTCGTCCTAGGTTTGGGTCGGCTCAAGATGAGATGCCCCATATGGTGGTGGCTAGTCCTATTTACAAAGGCCCGGGTCCTCTTCCCGAATATTGAGCGGGAAGGGATCCCACAACCATCGAGTATGAAGGGGGGAAGCTAGTACAAGCTATCCTGGCAAAAGGTGGTCTTCGCCGGCCAAAGGTTCTGGTGGTGACGCCGCCGTGGGCTCCGCGATGACCTCTGCTCTGCCGTCCTGCTGGTCTTGGTCTTGTTGCACCGATATGGAAACCTTTGCCTGATACCTCGGGACTCCTCGCCTGTGCCTACCCCTTTAGCACCAAATAGGAAACTGGAATCCTGCTCCTGCTAGCGCCCACCTCGCCTTGGTCGTCACGGCTCACGTCACGGGAACCTCGCGACGTGCCCCTTGCCTTGATATCTCCGCTCCTCGGGAGCTAGCCTAGTTAGGCCGCCCTAGGGGAGGTCCTGCATCATCCGCCTCGCGAGGCTTGGACCCTCACGAGGGTCTTGAGTGGTTGCTGATGAGGTTGGGCCGTACCAGGATGCTGGACGAGCCTCGCTCTGGGCAGCTGGCAGGCAAGTCTGGGTACCCCCGTTCCCAGGATGCCGACACTTTCTATTTCTGTCAAAAGAACAAAAAATACATCTAACACCGGTTAGGTTGTTCCTAACAAGGAAACTACATGACTAATTATGTACAAAATAATTCAGTGTCCTCAACAACAAGCACGGACCAACCTTTGTGGATACTATGTTTGCAAACACATGATCTCCATCTGGAAATCTCATGATAGTTGTGAAGATGCTCGCGAATTAGTACCAGTAAGTCTATCTTAATTAATATTTTCTACTCCATCTCATCTTAGAACCGAGGACCCCTGAACCGCCCCCCCACTAATGAATTGTTGATGGTTAGGACATTTATCAGCAACTTCTTCCTACATCACCCATTGGTGATAATGAAGATTTCAGCATGGCTTCTCCTGAAACAATGAGTAAGAGTTACCCGCTAAACATATATGCAGGTATCCATTCTTTTCCATGTGATGATGTCTTCGTATTTCGTACACCATGATTAATTATGTAATGCATATATATGTCGACAAATCATTCGAATTTAGCTACCATTTGTTCAATTGCGATTCTTGTGAAATCTGATGAATGTTCTTCACGTGGACATTATTTGTTCAATTGCATATTGTGGTGAATTTGCTTTTTGTATGCCGATTCAAATGGGATATTTTTGCTTAACCTGGCAATTGATGCGCACACGATTCAAGTAAATGAGTGTGTGCGATCCACATAGGAAAGCATACATTAATCATAGCGGAACATCGCTGATACACAACAGATCGCAGACGAATCGCAGCACTACTACGTATGTGTAGGGGTTCCGTAACCGTTTGTGATACCACATTATCGCACACGACAGCTCACAGTAAATTGTTCCCAATATAAAATACAATCCCACTCGTGCATTTTTTAGGAAACGTGTGGGATCCCAAACGAAAAGCACACATCACTCATACCGCAACCGTCAGTGATACACAACAAATCACAAATGATTTGCAGCAATTGTATTTGTGCGAAGGGACTCTTAAAACGTTTGTGATAGAACAATATTGCACACGTTAATTGTTTGGAAACGTGTGTGATGGTGTCATGCATGGCAGACGAGTTGCGCTGAAAACTCGTGTGCGATCGGACACATATCACACACAGTTCATATGTTGCCCCGTGTGCCTTAGATACTATTTCCCAAATGGTTCAGTGCGAAACAGCATTTCATTTTACTGCGTCATTAGAAACGTTTAATCACCAATCACACACGTGAGATAGAATTTGGAGTGTGTTGCATCACATACGATTACATTTGGCAAGGTGTCTACACCATGGCTCCCTATCCTCGACGGTTTTTGGGTCATGTGGGAAGGACCCCCTACCGCTAACACTCACTAGGCGACGGTTTAAAATGCCATTGCGGAAAGGGGTTAAAAACTCTTTGTATACCAGCTCGTTGTACCAGTGTGTGTCGGTGTCCTCGGAACCGGGGTACCCAGACTTGCCTGCCTGGAGGCCGTGACGCGCTCCAACTACGGCCTGCTACGGCCCAGCTGATCGACCAGCTACCCAAGACCCTCGCGAGGGGGGGCTAGACCTCGCGAGGAGAACGACACCAATACCCCCTAAGGAGCGGCCTCGGCTAGGTTGCTCCTGAGGGGCGGAGAATCCAAGGCAAAGCCTGCCTCAGGAGGAGGCAGTGACGCGAGCAGTGACGCACCGCGCTAGCGCGTGCCAATTCATGCTAGCTGCGCAGTTGCCGTTTTGGTGCAAAGGAGACAGCGCAGGCGCAGGTTCCCGAGGGGCGGGACAAAGGTTTCCCCTTTGGTGCAACAAGACCGAAGACAGCAAGGACGGCAGGGAGGATGTCACCACCGAGCCCACCAACGCGTCATCCTCTGATCCCTTTGCAGGCGAATACCGCTTTTGTCAGGATAGGATCGTCCTTGTGTTCCCGCTGAAAATGGCCATTGTGGGATCCCTTCCCGCCTAGAACATTTCGGGGGAAGAGGACCCTGGCCGCCTATATAAGTAGCTAGATTTCCCACCATGCAGGAGGATGGATGGGATCCAGAGAGACTCCGCCCTCACACCAAGGAGCAAGAACCCTTGCCTCCTGACCCTCCTGAGCTCCCCTCCTCAGCTTAGGAACCACTGTACTTGTTTATACTCAAGCCCTCCCGAGGCTAATCCACCAAAGCAGGATGTAGGGTTTTACACCGCAACGTGGCCTGAAACAGGGTAAATTCGTGTGTAGTTTACTTGTTGCTTGCTTGAATCTGTTTGTTGGACGAGGGCGAGGCGCTAGGTAGACGTGAGTGGGAGAGATCCTCGCTCACGCCCCTGTGTTCGAACTTCTTGGGTTGGCGGAACCCGTAATCTGACATTTGGCGCGCCAGGTAGGGGGCGTGTCGAAATCTCGCCTCTCCGACGACCTAGCCTCTCCTCTCCTGCTCTGCGCCGCAATGATGACCGCGGCCTGTCACATCCGCGTGGAGGTTGGTGCTGTCCCCGTCGTCCGAGCGGCATCAGCGGACCGCGCCACCCACGGGCGCTCTGCCCCTTCCCCGATGACGTTTTCGCCGGCCGGGCCACCGGAGAGCGTCCTGCTCTGCCATTTCTGCTACCCGTGGCCCCGCCGGCGGCGCTCTTAGTGGCGCAGAGGCTACTCCGGCACCGGCCGCCCACGGAGGAGCTTGACGCTTGGGTGGCCCGCGTCGGCAAGCTGCGGGGCGCTGCCGACGGGGGGTTGCCCTTCCGTGAGGTCGCCTGCATCATCGGAGGATCCCAGGCACTGGCGTCGGCCTGGCACGTCAAGTCACACTTACGGCGGATCGGGGCCGCCGCCCAGCCACAGGAGGCCCCGCGGGCGCGGGGCACGCAGGGGCACGTCATCGCTTTCGGCCCTGGCGACCACGCCATAGCTGCAGCCGGCTCGAATGTCCTCCCAACGGTATGCACCACAACCATCTATGGGGTGGTTGTCACGAGGACCCTCATCGACGGCGCGCCGGGCTCAACATCCTCTCCCCGGAGGCTTTTGGTCCTCTGCCCGTGTCCTACAGGCAGCTCCTCTCCACTAAGCCCTTCTCGGGGGTCGCGGGCTTGGCTATCCCGCTCGGCCAGATCCGCCTCCCGGTCACCTTCGGCACACCCGCTAACTACCGGACTGAGCTCATCGACTTCGAAATTCCGCCCATCCACCTACCCTACAACGCCTTCCTCAGCTTCTCAGCCTTGGCGAAATTCATGGCGGTGACTCACCCAGGCTACAACACAGTCAAGATGCCCGGAAGCAGTGGCGTCATCACTATTGAAGGGGACCCCAAGGCCGCCCTTCAGGTCCTCTGTCACGCTTACAGGGCTGCAGCCGCAACCCATTCAGATACGGAGGGGGCTCTGGAGACATCGGAAGCCGCGCCTGCCAAGAAGAAGCAACTCTTCTCTTAGGACCCGGCCGAGATGAAGCAGGTGCCCGCTGACGAGGAGGGCTCAGGAGCCACCTTCACCATCGGCACAGGCATGGACCCTGAGCAAGAGGCAGTGTTGGTTAGCTTCCTCAGGGCTAACAATGATGTGTTCACTTGAAATGTCGCTGACTTGGTCGGGGTGCCTAGGCACGTCATCGAGCATCACCTTACGGTGTGCCCCACCGCGCGCCCTATCAAGAAAAAAGCACGCAGACAGGCCCCGGAGAAGCAGGCCTTCATTGTTCAGGAGGTTCAGAAGCTAGAGGAAACAGGCGTCGTACGGGAGCTACACCACCCGGAGTGGCTAGCCAACCCCATCATAGTCCCAAAGAAAGGAGGCAAGGAGCGCATGTGCGTGGACTTCACGAGCCTCAACAAATTCTGCCCTCAGGACCCATTCCCTCTCCCGCGCATCGACTAGATCGTGGATTCAACGGCTGAGTGTGACCTGCTCTACTACCTCGATGCCTTCTCAGGCTACCACCAACTTACGATGGCGGTGGAGGATGCGGAGAAGACGACGTTCTTGACCCCTTAGGGGTCTACTTCTACACATGTGTGCCTTTCGGGCTGAGAAACGCGGGCGCCACCTTGTAGTGCCTGATGCACGTCACCCTCGGCTCTTAGCTTGGGAGAAACGCGGAGGCCTACGTCGACGACATCGTGGTCAAGACTAGAGAGGCCAGGACTCTCATCCAGGACCTAGAAGAAACGTTCGCCAACCTGCGCAAGGTGAAGCTGTGCCTCAACCCAGAGAACTGCGTGTTTGGTGTACCCTCCAGCAAGTTGCTAGGGTTCCTGGTTTCACACCGGCGTATTGAAGCTAATCCGGAGAAGATCAAAGCCATCGAAAGAATGAAGCCGCCTACAACCCTGAAGGAGATGCAAAAGCTTGCGGGATGCGTAACGTCCTTGGGGCGCTTCATCTCTAAGCTTGGTGAACGTGCCCTCCCGTTCTTCAAGCTCATCAAAATGAAGGGGCCCTTTGAGTGGACTCCGGAGGCCGACGCCGCCTTCCGGGGTCTCAACGAATACCTCACTAGCCCGCCGGTTATGGTGGCGCCAAGACCCCTGGAACCCATGACTCTCTATCTCACTGCTACGCCTCACTCTGCCAGCGCAGCGTTAGTGGTGGAGCGCGAGGAGAGGCCCCGAAGCGCGAGGCCGCGGGGCAAGTCGGCATGCTCACGACCTCCGTCGTCCCCCGACGAAGCTCCGGAGGTAGATTCGACCACGGTTACCGGTGGCCCCGCCGTCCGGCAAGAAGCACCCAAGACTCCCGAAGCGCCTGAAGATCCTGCGGCGCCGACCCTCGTGGAGCACCATGTGTACTTCGTCAGCACTGTACTGCGTGACGCGCGCTCGCGTTACCTGATGCCTCAAAAGCTGCTCCTGGCGCTCCTTGTCACCTCCAGGAAGCTGCGCCATTACTTCCAGGGCCACCCTATCAAGGTTGTCTCGTCGTACCCTCTCGAGAAGGTTCTCCGGGACCCGAAAGTCGCCGGGAGGGTCGCCGAGTGGAACATCAAGCTACATGCATTCCAGTTGGAGTTCAACACCACGCGAGCAATCAAAGGAGCGGCTCTGGCAGACTTTGTGGCAGAATGGAAGGACGCACCAGAACAGGGGGCTGGCGAGGATCGCTCGCTGGCCCCCGACGATGAAGCCTCAGATGGATGGGTGGTGTACTTCGACGGCGCCTTCTCGCGCCTTAGCGCATGACTGGCGCCGTGTTGGTATCTCCAACTCAGGACAAGTTGTAATACGCCGTGCATCTTTGCTTCCAGCAAGGCAAGAAGGTCTCCAACAACATAGCAAGGTATGAGGGCCTGATTGTTGGGCTCAAAGCCGCAGCTGCACTGGGGGTCAAGCGCCTCACCATTAGAGGCGATTCACAGCTCCTCATCAACTTCTCCAACAAGAAATACAAGCCCAAGGACGAGCACATGGAGGCATATCTGGAGGAGGTGCGCAAGATGGAAAAGCGATTCCGAGGGCTGGAGGTGCAGTACGTGCCAAGGTGTACGAACAAGGAGGCGGACGACATCGCCAAACGGGCCACCAGGAGGAACCTCAGAGGTCGGGCATCTTCGAGGTGCGGCTGGTCAAGCCGTCGGCAGCACCGCCCGCTCCTGAATCGGTGTCCCCTCGGGAGGGGCTACCTGCGTCGCCCGCAGCTGAAGCTCCGCCCTGCAGGCCGACCTCTGGAGCACGCCTGCTACTCGCCACGGAGCCCGAGGAGGGTTGCTGGACCAAAGAGCTCAAGATGTACCTGCTACACGACACCTTGGCAGACAAGGAGGAAGACTCGGAGCGTGTGGTCCGACAGGCCTCGGCTTACTGCATGCAAGACGGCGAACTCTACAGGAGGCGCCCCAATGATGTCTCACTAAAGTGCATCTCGAGGAAGCAAGGACGCGAGCTGTTGGCTCACATCCACGGTGGGGACTGCGGCCACCATTCGTCGTCCCGCACCCTCGTGGGCAAGGCCTTCCGCAATGGCTTTTACTGGCCCATGGCACTTAACGATGACATGGAGCATGTGCAGACTTGTGAGGCGTGCCAGTTTCACGCTAAGCAGATCCACAAACCAGCGCAGGGCCTCCAGACGACCCCGCTCTACTGGCTCTTCGTGGTCTGGGGATTGGATATCCTGGGTCCATTTCCCCGGGTGGCAGGGGGCTACCGCTTCCTGTACGTCGCCATCGACAAATTCACCAAGTGGGCAGAGGTGGAGCCAGTTCGCGCGATCCTTGCCGGGTCAGGCGTCAAGTTCATCCAGGGCCTCGTGAGGCGATTCGGGGTCCCCAACCGCATCATCACGTATAACGGTTCACAACTCACAAGCAATCTCTTCAGGTCATATTGTGCTAACCTTGGAACACAGATCTGCTATGCCTCTGTGGGTCACCCCAGGAGCAACGGTCAGGCCGAACATGCCAACGTGGAAGTCTTTCGCGGCCTCAAGATGCGCAGCTTTAAGAAAAAGCTCGAGGCTTGCGGCAGGGGCTGGATCGACGAGCTCCAGTCCGTACCACCATTACCAAACCCATGGGAGAAAATCCTTTCTTCCTCGTTTACGGGGCGTAGGCGGTCCTCCCTCATGAGGTCAAGCATCGCACCCCACGGGTCTTGGCTTTCAATGCGGAACGCCAGGACGCCGCCTCACGGATGGACCTCATGCTCGGCGAGGTGGGCCGCCGCCAAGCTGCCCTCAGGGCAACACAATATCAGCAGGCACTGCGACGGTACCATGGCTGCAGCGTCCACACAAGAACACTTGAAGTTGGTGACTTGGTCCTGAGGCGGGTCCTCTCCAGGGACGGGTTACACAAGCTCTCGTCCATGTGGGAGGGCCCGTTTCAGAATCGCCCGTTTCTCTAGGCCTGGTGCTGTGTGCCTGGAGACGCAGGATGGGGTACCTATCCAGAATTCCTGGAACATTGAGCACCTCGGGAGGTTCTATCCGTAATCAAGGATCTGTTCCCGTGAAGGTCTCCGCTCGTGACACTCTCACGTAATAATGAGTTGGGGCTGTACATGCCTCGGAGTCTCCTAAGCGTTACCTGCGGGCCATCAGACGGGGCTCCCACCTACGTCCTAGTGGAAGTCCTTAGCTCCGTGCTGGGAAGAAGACGTAGTGTAGGGGTCGGACGTGACCTTTTTCCATTTTTGGCTTGGTGTTTGGCTGTCAGCCTTTTCTACTTCCTTGGCTATCAGCCCTTCCTCTACCCCGTGCTATGAAGTTCTCGTGTTTCTTGCATTTGGTTAGAAGTCTTGCTTGGAATTTTCTCGCCGGTTTTAAGTTTAGCTTGTCAAGCAGGGGCTGCGCCGCTTGTTCTCCTTCGCGTGCCTCACGCGTGGGGGCTGGGACACGGTCGGTCCCGGCTCTCAGCTGCCGCGGTCCCGTGACCTCACCCGGCTAAACATGCTCAGGCTCTGGTGTCGGGCTTCTCAGTCCACACGACCTATTCTGCCGAGCCAGCTCAGGCCTTGGCGACTTAATCCACACTTGACGCTCTCAAGCGATCCCAAGGGCGCAAGCCAACAGCAGCTCACAGCGGCTCACTCATACTCGGGGACTCCGCGGGTCAAGGCCCCCCGAACTCAGCCATCCTCATGGCCCGTCGGGGGCTCATGACGCCAATGAGTTAGGAGCACTTCGCCTAAAGACGTAGCAGCACATAAGCTAAGTAATCTCACCTAGACCAAAAACATGATAGTGAGTTCTCGCTTCGTACATATGTCATAGTCCATTACACGCCTTCTCGATGCAACTTAAAATTTTTACATGGGAAGGAAATGAAGGAAAGAAGAAGCAGAGGCCGACCAACCAAGCCACAGCTCCGCCGAGCCGCGGCTCACCATCGTTGCCCCCACTCTGTCGGAGTCTTCCAGCTCCTCCCGCTTCACCGAGGCACAGCGGCGCAACGATCCTCCCCCTCGCCGTGCCGAGCTCGGCGGCGCGGTGGCTCATTGTAGCCGCAACTGCTGGATGAGCTGCTGCTGCCACAGAAGGGGGACTCGCGGTGCCAACCAAGGCCAAGCTCGTCTCCAAAGGAAGAGCTGCTCCTCCGGACACCGTCGCCACCATCCTCTTCGTCGTCAGCCTCAGGACTGCACCCAAGGGACCTCCCTTCCTTCGAGAAGACTCTAACGAATAGCGTTGAGGCACCATCGTACCTGAAGTGGAGCGTGCTCCTCCCCTACAGCCGGCGCGCACGCAAACGATTGCCATCCACGCTCCAGGAACACGTCGCCTGAGGGGGCAACATCGACCTCCACCCAGGACGCACCACTGCAGCAGTCGTCGGTCTGCAGCTAGAGGCCACCGGGGCCTCCTGCTGGTAGCACGTTGCCGAACGAGCGGCGGAGCCGGAGCCACAAGCCGCCGGGCTTCTCCGCCCACACCACGAACTCCGACGACACATCGAAGGAGTGGAGCTGTGGGCGCGGAGGACGCACAACAGCCAAACGCTGCCTCGTGCCTCCTCTCCCAGCGCGGTCACGACCACCTTCGCCGCGAGAAGAGGCGCTGCGCCTCTCACCGGCGACCGCGACGGGACCCGGAAAGCCGCGCCCACTTCCTCGAGGAGTCGCCGCGGGTGTAGCGGCATACTTGCGGGGGCTGCCACGGCCCCTCTTCGAAGGTGGCGAGGCCAAATCCTTCGGGGCCTTCCCCTTCTCCGCGGCGGACGGTTTCCTCATTGGCTCCATGAAGACCTCGCAGCAAGAAGAAGAGTAGGGAGCGCACAAGGAAGCAGACGGTGCTGGCTTGAAGATGGCTTGGGGGATTCCCCCTAGTCCCATTTATAGGACGGAGGAGCCCAACCGCCAGTCACTGGTGTCATAGCCATAACGACCCTGTCATCCACGTCGTGGAGTTGTCAAGTCGCACGGTTGGCAAGACTGTGTGGGAAGCGGAATCGCCACGTCCCATCCAACCGTCACGCGCCAGCCTGGCCCGTAGTCTTTTCGGGCCCGCGGCGCTTCGTCCTCGACTAAGGATTCAACCCAAGGGCAACTCCACGCGCGCCTTGGTCCCGGGGGCTACTGTCGGCGTCCTGGGAACCAGGGTACCCAGACTTGCATGCCTGTGGGGCGTGACGCCCTCCTACTACGGCCTGGTACGGCCCAGCTGATCGATCAGCTGCCCAAGACCCTCGCGAGGGGGGGCTAGACCTCTCGAGGAGAACGACACCAAGACCCCCTCAGGAGCGGCCTTGACTAGGTTGCTCCGAAGGGGCGAAGAATCCAAGGCCAAGCCTGCCTCAAGAGCAGGCAGTGACGCACCGCGCCAGCGGGTGCCAGCGCGTGCCAGTGACGTAGTTGCCGTTTTATTGCAAAGGAGACAGCGCAGGCCCAGGTTCCTGAGGGGCGGGACAAAGGTTTCCCCTTTGGTGCAACAAGACCGAAGACCGTAAGGACGGTAGGGAGGATGTCACCACCGAGCCCACCAACGCGTCATCGCATGATCCCTTTGCAGGCGAAGACCGCTTTTGTCAGGATAGGAGCGTCCTTGTGTTCCCGCTCAAAATGGCCGTTGTGGGATCCCTTCCCGCCTAAAACATTTCGGGGGACAAGGACCCTGGCCACCTTATATAAGTAGCTAGAATTCCCACCGTGCGGGAGGACGGATGATATCCAGAGAGACTCCACCCTCACATAAAGGAACAAGAACCCTTGCCTCCTGACCCTCCTGCGCTCACCTCCTGAGCTCCGGAACCACTGTACTTGTTCAAACTCAAGCCCTCCCGAGGCTAATCCGCCAAAGCAGGACATAGGGTTTTACACCGCAAGGTGGCCTGAACCTGGGTAAATTTGTGTGTGCTTTACTTGTTGCTTGCTTGAATCTCTTCATTGGACGAGGGCGAGGCGCTAGGTAAAAGTGATTGGTAGATATCCTCGCTCACGCCCCTGTGTTCGAACTTGTTGGGTTTGCGGAGCCCATAATCCGATAGTGTGTGCCAAAATGGTTTCTTTTGTGAAAGAACTATGACAAATAATAATTAAAATTCCCTATTTGCAACTTTCACATAGAGTTGATAACATTGGAGGCCTAATGCAATTTTTCAGGAATTTAAAATGGTTTCTATTGATTTAACGGATTTCTAGACATTTGTTACAAGTGATTGAAATTTCAACTACATATGTCTTGTAGTTTGGCCAAAAAGGGGAAATCATTTTAAGAAATGACATTATGAAAGTGGGCACAATGCATGAAATAGAAGGAATGTCCAACCTGGCAATGAATAGACACCCTTGGACGTTTGGGTACTAGTTTGTAGAAATAATGATAAACATGAAGTACTAGTTTAAAAAAACAATGCCAAAATGACATATCTCATGTGAGGATCCATCGTTTTCAAGTGAGATGACCGTTTGATGGCCATATCCATGGCATAGCCCAAGATAACATGATCAAATATTTCTAAAACATGTTGTGTGTTACCATTATGAATAATCTTGCCAAAGGAAGTTTTCAAGTTTTTGCCATATTTTTTTATTTTGTAAGTGCCAAGATTACCCTTTTGTGAAAGAACTATCACAAATATGATCTAAAATTGTCTCTCATCAAGTTTCACATAATGTAGAAAACATTGGAGGTCTATAGCCATTTTTACGTGAATTTCAGAGTTATTTTGCTGAACACTATTGATGTAATGGACTTCTAGACCTTAGTTACAAGAGAATGAAATTTGAACTATAACTGTCGTGTACTTGGATGGAAAAATGTGGAAAATAATTTTAAGCAATGACATTATGAGTGTGGGCACTAGCCACAAAATAGAAAAAAATTCCCAACCCTCGCAATGAATTGCCATCATTGCAAGTCTCATTGCATTTTGGAAAAAAAATAACAAGTCAAAAATTGAAATCCTTTTGCATGGAACCTTTGTTTAGGTACCAAAAAATGATAAACTTGCTGTACCACAAAATACAAAAAAAATCCACAAATGGTCTATCTCATATGGACATCCATGGTTTTCTTGCTAGATGACCATGTGAAGACATATCTATGGCGTAGTCCAACATAACATGACCAAATTTTCCTCAAACATGGGTACTAACATTGTAAACAATCTTGCTAAAGAAAGTTTTCAAGTTTTCGGCATAAACATTTTTCTAGTTTCTATGTACCAAAATTGTATTTTTGTGAAAGAATTGACACAAATAAGTTTGAAAATTTCATCTTTGCAATCTTCACATAAATTAGACAATAGTGGAAGCCAAATAACATTTCTTCACGAGCTTCAAAGTATTTTTATATTCCATTGATTTAATGGATTTCTAATGTTTCGTCCATATTGAATTTTTTTGCCATACTGAAAATTTGCTATACCTAGAGATATTGGGAAAAAACCTTGACAAAATGACGTATCGCATATGAAGATCCATTGTTTTCAAGCCAGATGATCATGTGATGGAGATATCCATGGCATAGTCAAAGATAACATGACCAAAAATTTCTGATAAATGGGTCTTACCATTAAAAACATTCTTGCCTAAGGTAACACTACTAGGAAAAGGGCTATAGATGATATGGTTACTAATGGCGCACCAGACATGTGGTGCGCCACTACTATATACTAATGGCGCACCATGTGTTGGTGCGCCATTAGTGTCCAAATACTAATGGCGCACCACATCCACGGTGCGCCATTAGTAATAAAAAAAATTCCTTTTTTTTCAAAACTAGTAATGACGAACCAGTGGATAGTGCGACATTACTAGTTAAACTAGTAATGGCACACCACATCCACGGTGCGCCACTAGTAAAAAAATTCAATTTTTTTTTCAAAACTAGTAATGGCGCACCAGTGGATCGTGCGCCATTACTAGTTGAACTAGTAATGGCACACCACATCCACGGTGCGCCACTAGTAATATTTTTTTCATTTTTTTTTATTTTTTTAAAATCTAGTAATGGTGCACCGTGTGTGTGGTGCGCCATTACTAGTTACTAGGTGAACTAGTAATGGCGCACCACTCCCACGGTGCGCCATTACTAACTTGGCCCAAAAATTCCACCGAATGCCCCCTTGGACCGCCTTTTCAGTTTAAAAAAATAAAAGAAAATGATGAAAATGTCAAAAAAATAAAAGAAAATAAGTTTCCCATGTGATATGTGGTCTACTTGTTGGGAAAATTTACAAATATGAATTTCGACTTTATTTGCAAAATATCTCTAGAATTTGTAAAATGGGCATAACTTTTGCATACGAACTTGGATTAAAAAGTTTTTTATATGAAAAATCATATACTCAAAAAGTTACAACCGAATTTAACCGGGGGAACCCCGCTAAACATTTTCAAAATCCCCAAAAACCTAACAGAAAAAAGTTACGGAGCTTTTAATATCTTGAGGGAAAAATGGAAAAAAATTCAAACTTACTACTGGCGCACCGTTTGCTAGGTGTGTCACTATTAACAGAAAAAAATTGGTTTAAAAAAAATCAATTTTTTTTCAAAATATGATACGTAATATGACCGGGAAGTTTGAAATATTTTTTCAAAATTTCATCATACTCATGAACATGAACAAAGTCCTAGACATCAAGGTTTAATAGGATTGATATGATAGGTATATCAACAAGCGCGTGTGAAGTGAGCTGGTGCTGGGGTTGGATAGAACTGCGAAGTTAAGCGTGCTCGGGCTGGAGTAGTATGAGGATTGGTGACCTTCCGGGAAATTTGACCATAGAGTGCGATTTGACTTGAGATTAAGCATATTGACCCGAGATTAAGCCATAGTGACCTGAGATTAAGGAAAAAAACGATTTTTTTTTTGAAAAATTTGAAAAAAAATTAATTTTATCTATGTGGTGCGTCATTAGTATACCAGATACTAATGGCACACCGTGGGCTATACTAATGGCGCATCCGTGGTGCGCCATTAGTATACCAAATACTAATGGCGCACTAGTGGTGCGCCATTAGTAAAAAATATCTAATGGTGTGGTGCTAGTGGCGCACTTGTAGTGCGCCATTAGTAGCGAAAATAGGTGCGCCACTATCAGCCCTTTTCCAAGTAGTGCAGTTTTCATGTGTTTTTCATAAAAAACATTTTTTTTATTTTGTATGTGCCAAAAATCCCCTTTTTGTGAAAGAACTATCACAAACAATATTGAAAATTTCCTCCTTCAAATATTCAAAGAAAGTAGATAACATTGGAGGCCTAATTTCATATTTTCATGAATTTCAAAGATTTTTTTTCATATATTCCATTTTTTTTGGAATTTTTAGACAATATTACAGGTGCTTGAAATTTGAACTACAAGTGTATTGTAGTTTGGTCAAGCAAATAGGGGAAATCATTGTAAGGAATGACATTATGAATGTGGGCACTGTCGGGGAAACTAATCCACCCACGAACACCTATGGGGACGGAGCCCCTTTTCGGTACGGCAGGGGGCGGAGATTGCACAAAGAGCGGATCGAGGCGAGGCACACGAGCAGTTTACCCAGGTTCGGGCCGCACGGATGCGTAAAACCCTACTCCTGCTTTGGTTTGTATTGTGTTCTTGGCTCGGGAGCGCTGGAAGCTACAGTACTCTTCCGTGGCTAACGTGACCGAGCGTGAGAGTGTTTGAATGTCTAACACCCCCCCCCCTCTACGTGCGCATGGGCCTCCTTTTATATGCTCAAGGGGTCACCGACAGGTGGCAGCGCAGTTGAGGGTAAAAATGTAAAAAGCGTGGTAGGTGGTACAGTGTCCCATACCTAACCCTGACGGCAGGGGACAAGAGCATTAAATGCCCATCGCCGTCGCCCAAACAGTGCAAAAAGGGCTGTCAGGGGCGCCACCATTCGCCACGATGGCATCCTTGTCATCGCCGCTTGCCACCGCGTACCCCTGGCTGCACAGCCTTCCACCACGTACGCCTGGGAGGATCCCAGAGCGACACGTGTGTGGATGTGCTGGAGCGCAGGTACCGAGTGGAAGCTTGCTGCGGCAAGCGCCTTGCTGCTGTCGCTATCTTGTCGCTTCCGGGAGCTTGTCGCTCACCGGGCCTTGCCGGGACGCGTGGCGCGTCGCGGCAAGTTTCTTGAGGTGCCTTGGTTGGCCTTCCCAGCAAGCTCCTCTTGCCAGGGTCTTGCGCCTTGAGTGGCCTTATGCCTTGAGTGGCCTTCCCGGTAAGCTCCTCTTGCCGGGGCGTTGTCTTCTTAGCTTGGATACTTTGTTCTTGAATGGCTCCAAAGGAGCCACGGAGGACCTTCGCGATCACCCGAAAAGCCTTGTCACGGGACGCTACGACTGCTCGTGCACAAGTTCGGGATACTAAGGGTACCCCTACTTTAGTACACCGACAGGAGCCCCCGGGCCTGGGCCATACACGGTGTCGAGCGCTGTTGGGCCACGCCCAAAACAGTGCACGGGCACGCGCGGCCTGGTTCTCGCCGTATCTTTCTCCGTATCCGCCGCGCCCTCCCCTAACGGCACGCGTCGATTGCGGCATCGTGGGAGAGATCGTGGGCGGTTTCTTTAATCGGAAATGCGGAACGTCCGCCCCCTCCCCCTTTATAAGCAGGGGGAACAGGGGCAGTTCGTCCATTCGCCTGTTGCTTCTTCAATCTTGAGAGCCTCCGCCGCTCCCCTTCTTCCCAAAGCTTGAAAGAGAGCAGCGCTCCGCCCCCCATCGCCACCAGCACCACCAGCGCCATCGACCTCCCTCGCCGCTTCCGCCATGGCTCCGAAAGGTGAGAAGGGGAAGACCATGAAGTCGGCCGAGGCGCTGCGGCTCGCGGCGCTGCGAAAGAAGCGAGCTGTCTTCCCCCCCAAGCTTGCCGCGAAGGAGTTGAGGGAGAAATTCTACCTTTTCTGGTCGGGGGAGACGCGGGCGCATCCGTGCACCAAGGTATTCCCAGCCATTGCTTGCGAAATGTTTCCGAGCGGATACGCGTTCTTCGCCTTGTTCTTCTACTGCGGGCTCAGCCTGCCTTTCTCTGAATTCTTCTGCGACATCATGAACACCTACGGGTTCCACCTCCTTGACTTCACCCCCAACGCCATTCTGACCATGGAAGTTTTCGCACATCTCTGCGAAAACTTTGTCGGAGTCTTCCCCAATGTCGCTCTTTTCCGCCATTACTTTATGCCCCGAGTTGAGAGAGGAGAGCCTCTGTCTGGCGGAATCTCCTGGATCTCGAGGACCCACAAGAAGGAAGCTTATCTAGTAGGAGAGCTCCGCGGCAAGTGGGATGAATGGAGAGCCAATTGGTGTTGGATTGTAGAGGAGTATGTGGCAACGACTGGAGTGACTTGGCCCCGGAAGACAGCAGACTGAAGATTGCTACTGCCCGGATCCTTCGCCTCAGGCTTGCCGGGCTGACTGTAGGCGCAGTTGGCAGACTTTCTCCGCCGCCGCATCGCCCCCCTGCAGGAGAGGAAGAGGCCCGCCTGGGAGTTCGAGAACGCGGCAGATATCATGAGGTTGCGCCCGGGCCTCAATTATAACTTCACGGTCCTGGAGCTCAACGGGATGCTGCAGGAGCTGTTCAAGTATGACCCTGATCAGCCCGAAGTATTTAGGTTGCCGCAGGGCGTCGTTCCGCTGTGCAACAACTCCGCGCTCAGCCGCATCCGTGCAATGATGCCGCTGTGCGACTCGCACGGGATCGACCCAACTTGGCAAGAGCCTACCGACGAAGCCGTGCAGCAGTTCTTCGACAACGTAGAAGAAACGCCGATCTGCTCCAACGAGAAGAAGGGCCTCACCCGCGACACCACCGACAAGGAGATGGCGTACATCGCCACCAGGCTGGAGGAGTCGGCGGCAGCCGCGGCCGCGGGCGAGTTCGGATACACTGTGGAGGAGGCAGAGGCAGCGGGGGCGGCAAGCCTTGCCGAGCGAGAGGCGTTTCTCATCGCGGGGAAGCCCGCCGGGCAAGACGCCGAGCCAAGCGAGCCTACCGAGCAGGGTGTCGAGTCGAGCGGGCTCGTCGAGTCGAGCGGGCCCGTCGAGGACACGAGCGTTTCGCTGGAGATCGGCTCCTCTTCCTCCTCGTCCTCAGGCAGCTCGCCACCACCATCAGAGCCTCCAGCTCCACCAAGGAGGCGTCTCCGCAAGACCGGGGACGTGACGGAGCGGCAGACGGGTCAACAGCCGTCACGCCGCACGACACGCGCCACCACGACAAGCACGGTTGCCGCGGGAGCACCTCGTGCTTCTGCAGCAACTGGAGCGGGGTCTTCTCGGACCACTGCTTCTGCCCCTGCCGCTCTCCGCGCCTCGGCGGCAGCCGGAGCGGGGTCGTCTCAGACCACTGCCCCTGCTCCCGCCAAGCGGCCAAGGGAGGCTACTCCTCCGCCTCCTCGCGCCGGGACGTGTGAGCCAGACTTCGACTTATCTGCGCTCAGCTCCGACGAGGAAGAAGAAGAGTAAGACTTTGCTGTTCTTGTATTTCTTCAATTTTTGCCGTTTAGTCTTGTGTCTCTTTTGCCTCACTCTGAACCTGTTCCTTTTTTCAGAACTCTGGCCCAGAGGGCGGCAAAGAGAGCCAAGGCCCCGGTGATTGTCATCGAGGACGAGCCTGCCGCGACAGCAGGGGGCGCGCCTGAGACAAACTTGCCAGACCCGGCGACTGTTCTTCCGAGCAGCCCCCAGCGCAGCCCCCAGCGTAAGCCTGTAGTTCACTTTCCGCTGTTAGGTGTGCGGGGGCGTTCTGTCTTTGCTGACATTTGCTTGTTGATTTGTGTAGGAGCAGAGCAGCCACTACAGGAGCGCCCGGAGACCGCTCCAGACGTGCCTTCTGCTTCAACTACGCCGCCAAGGGGAAGCTCCCCGGCAAGGGTTTCCCTGGCAATGGAGAGTTCTCCACCAAGGGCGAGTTCTCCGGCGAGGGACAGCACCAGCGGCCCTCCGCCGGCGGAGACCGCGACTACGCCGCCAAGGGAGAGTTCCCCGGCGAGGGACACCATCGAGGAGCTGGCTCGCGCAGGTGATCTTCGTTTTTCAGACTTCCCTCGGGCTTTTCTTCTTTTGATTCTTCTTTTTTGGATATTTGCTTGACAGTTTTTCTCCCCTTTCCTGTCATCAGATCCATCCACTTCGGAGCCGATGGAGACGGAGGTCACTGTCGAGGAGAATGCGCGTGGCAACACCAGCGACGCTGCTGCTACAGAAGAGGCGGCCGGTGCCTACGAGCAAACCGGCGACGAGGCTGCCAAGGCTGCTGCCGCAGCGACCGACGAGGGGTCCGGCGGTCGCACTGACGGCCCTGAGGCCGCAGGAGCGCCAGGCGCTACTCCGACTGCCGATCCCTCTGCCGTCGCCGCAGCTCCAGGCTCCGAAGAGCCCGAGCCCAGCGCCTACTTGGAGGCCGGTAACAGCGTCTTCATCAGCCTCCCATGGGCGTCCATGTCCAGGGCGCCGGTCGAGGGAGAAGCCTTTGACGGGGAAGTACTGGTCTCCGCCGGGCTGAAGCTTGTCGACGCGCCGAGCTGCAGCAGCGGCGAACCCGAGGAGGAGCGGCTGCTGCGTAAGCTGCTGTCGCTCTACCGCGCCCGGCAGGCCAAGCTGGAGTCCCGCAAAGCGCTGGCTGCCAAGGCGGGAGCTGATATGGAGAAGCGCGCAGAGGAGCTCCGGGGTCTTCACCAGGCGGCTCTCCGGTCCTTGGCAGAGGAGCGGGAACAACTCGCCGAGGAGCAGACGGCCTTCTTCCTTGAGAAGGCCGAGGTCGCAGAGCAACACAGGCTTGCCGGCGAGAAGCTATCTGCGCAGGAAGGCGAGCTGGCACAGCGGAAAGTCAACCTCGACAGCCACGAGGAGGACCTTGCCGCGCGCGAGCAGTCACTTGGCGGGGCTCTCCAAGAAGCGAAGGACGCTGCCGCAGCTGCCGAGACCGCCAAGAAGGAGCTGGAGGTAAGGGTGACGCAGCTAGAGGCAGACCTCAAGGCGAGAGGCGAAGAGATCGCCGCGCTCAAGCTTGAGCGGGAGAAGGACGCCCACAGCCACTCAGAGCTGTAGGTCCCCCTCGCCGAGAAGGGCAAGGAGCTTGCCGCCGCCACGAACTCCAATGCGGATCTTGATTTGAAGCTAACCACTTTGACTGAGACGCTGGACGGCGCCAAGAAGCGGGAGGCGGCCCTGAAGGAGGAGGTCAGGGCCGAGAAGACGCTGCTGGAGAGTGCTGCCATTACCCAGAACAACTTCAGGGCGACCGTCGAGCATTGGACGGAGGGTCTTGTGAACGCCGCCGCGGACATCGACATGGAGCTGGCGCAGCTGGGGGCGGAGTATCTCGGGTACTCCACCGACGAGAACCTCCACCCCAGCGCCAAACTCACTCTATTCTTCAGGGGCGTGGCGACGGCCCTCCAGCAACTCCGGGAAAGGATCCCCAAGCAGCTGGCGGACGAGTCGCGCAAGCTCTGCGCGGGCGCCCTTCAAAAGGTGCTGATGAAGGTGGCCTTCCGCAATCCAGGCCTCAACCTCACCAATGTCCTCAGGAGCTTGCCGTCGGACGTTGATTTGGAGGCGCTCAAGGCCCTTGTCGCACCCATTGTGGACAAGGTGAGCGGCATCAAGAGGGTCGAGGGCGACCACGTGGACTAGGCTTGCCCATTTTCTTTTTTCCTGTCGCTGCCAATCATGTTAGGAGAACAATCTATTAGGTCTGCGACAAGCTATATTGTAATATAACTTTATTTTGAGTAGTAATCGCAACGTTATTCCCTTTACTTGATTTCTTTTGCTTGTTATGTTTTTGCCCTACGCTTTTAGGGAACTTGCCGGTGCAGGCACCTTAGCCGCAAGCGCTGAGTGCGGAACTTCTGCAGCCTGCTGGCGGTGTTGCTACCGGCAAGAAACCTTGTCGCAACTAGTTGCAGCACACTTAAGTTGTTGAACGGGCTCGAAAACAAAGTAAGGGCGCGACACTAGTCGCACCACACTTAAGTCGTTGAGCGGACTCGAAACAAAGTAAGGGCGCAACTAGCTACGAGTAAGTTCCTCCGCGCACAGGTTTTCCATACAAAGCACGGTCGTTCAAGGAAGATAACTTAAAAATTTAAAAATTTGATTGCTCAAACTTTGGCAACTTAGCTTTTGTGTCGTCTGCTTCCCAGCAAGGCTAAACTTTCTTGAACGGCGCTTGGTCCATACTACTATCTTCTCCTCCCCCCCGGCAAACTTGTGCGCGAGGGAAACGTATTTTCCTTGGGAAAAAAAGAAAGGAGAGAAAATACAGATATGGAGCCTTTGGGCTCGTTATTGCTCACCGGGGGTAGGTGCTGCACAAAGTGTCAGATAACATATGCAAAATAAAAAGCATAAAATTGACAAGTTGTGCGGGGCACATGAGCTTTACTGATGCACGGGGTCTGCGCCCGGCTTTGTACAAAGGATTACATGCAACAGCGGCAAGACGTGTACAAAAGGTGGTTGCTGGAGCGGGTCACTGCAACCGTGCCTTACGGGTAAAACTTACGAAGATGCTCAATGTTCCAGGAGTTGCTCACCGGAAAGCCATCTTCGGTCTCAAGGCGGACAGCGCCGGGCCTAGTGACTCGTTTCAATCGATAGGGGCGTTCCCACTTCGGCGTCAACTTGTTGGAATTCTTGGTGGACTGAACGCGCCGAAGAACAAGGTCGCCTTCCTCGAGACTTCTGGCGGTAACTTTGCGGCTATGGTAGCGGCGCAAAGCTTGATGGTAGCGAGCAGCTCGTACAGCAGCCTGAAGACGGTCTCCCTCAAGGAGCAGCGCGTCATCTTGTCGCAGCTGCTCTTGCTCGAGCTCATCATAAGCGAGCACTCGAGGTGACCCGTATACGAGTTCCGTGGGGAGAACTGCCTCCGCTCCATAGACTAGAGCGAAAGGTGTTTGTCCAGTGGCTCCATTTGGCGTCGTCCTGAACGACCAAAGAACCACCGGCAGCTCCTCGATCCAGTTTCTTCCGCACTTGTGCAGCCTGTCGAAAGTTCTGGTCTTGAGGCCTCGCAGCACTTCAACATTTGCCCTCTCCGCTTGACCGTTGCTTCTCGGGTGAGCAACAGAAGCGAAGCAGACCTTGGCGCCAAGATCTTGGGCGTACTGCATGAAGGTGCGGCTCGTGAACTGCGTACCGTTATCGGTGATGATCCTGCTAGGGATCCCAAAACGGCAAACAATCGACCTGAAGAACTTGACTGCTGACTGTGCGGTCACCTTTCTCACTGGTTCCACTTCTGGCCACTTTGTGAAGTTGTCGATAGCAATGTACAACTACTCAAAGCCCCCGGCTGCGCGGGGAAAGGGGCCGAGGATGTCGAGCCCCCAGACCAAAAATGGCCAGGATAAAGGGATCGTCTGGAGAGCTTGAGCTGGCTGGTGTATCTGCTTGGAATGGAACTGGCACGCTTCACACTTGGTTACTTGTGCAGTTGCATCCTGGAGGGCTCCTGGCCAAAAGAAACCTTGCCGGAATGCTTTGCCGGCAAGTGCTCTTGCGCCAATGTGGTGACCACATATGCCTCCATGTATCTCTGCCAACAGCTTTTGTCCATCTTCCCGTGGAATACACTTCAATTTCACACCATTGAGTCTTCTTCTGTATAGTGTGTTCTCGACAAACTGGTACATACTTGACTGCCGGGCTACTCTTTCAGCTTCTTCTTGTTGTCGATCTTGAAGAACTTGGCGCTGATCGCGACGAACTCGTGGATCTGATGACGCGGTGGAGTCGTCGTCGATGTTGATCCGGCGAATCGGCGATTTTGGCCTTCGGGGCGGAGAGTGCACGGTGGTTGCACCCCCACCGGTCTTGTCGCCATCGGCCCGCGCCTGGCTGACTTGCCGCGGCTGCGATGTGCTCGGTTGCCGCGGAGTGTCGCCGTTGGCGAAGGCGATGAGACTCTGAATGGTGGCCCTCCAGTCGTCGACTTTGTCTGCCGCTGGAGGGAAGTCTAGAAGCAGTTGAGCTCGTGCCAGAGCTTCTGCTGGGGTGATGGGCAGCGGTGGCGAACAGTGTGAGGAGCGGGATATGCTCGGACTTCTAACTACGTTAGAAGGAGCAATATCCCGTCCAGGTGACCGTGCCTTGCTCGTGCCAGCATGTTGGCGTGCATGCTGGTCTTGAGCGTTCCGGGACCCACCAGCTTGACCATGGCCCAGCAAGCGTATGGTACCGTGAGTACCAGGACGCTCCCACGCCTCCTGAGAAGGGCGCGGTGCATGCACGGACGCCGAGGTCTTGGAGTGCGCCCGGTCGTCGTGGGAGCCGGCTACGCCAGCCTTGTCCTTGGACTTGGCAGCACCGTGAGTTCCCTCGTCGACGTCCGTTCTTCCGCCGGCGTCTACCCCACCATCCGCTGGCTCCGGCGGTGGTGGGATCGACGCGGAAGGACCGGCTGCCTCCGAAGCCTTCTTCTTCGGCGACATGTTGATGAAGATGATGAATATCTAGCTCGTGTGGACACCGGATCGGGTTCACACAACCTCGACGCACCCCCTACCTGGCGCGCCAAAGATGTCGGGGAAACTGATCCACCCACGAACACCTATGGGGACGGAGCCCGTTTTCGGTACGGCAGGGGGCGGAGATTGCACAAAGAGCAGATCGAGGCGAGGCACACGAGCAGTTTACCCAGGTTCGGGCCGCACGGATGCGTAAAACCCTACTCCTGCTTTGGTTTGTATTGTGTTCTTGGCTCGGGAGCGCTGGAAGCTACAGTACTCTTCAGTGGCTAACGAGACCGAGCGTGAGAGTGTTTGAATGTCTAACCCCCCCCCCTCTACGTGCGCATGGGCCTCCTTTTATATGCTCAAGGGGTCACCGACAGGTGGCAGCGCAATTGAGGGTAAAAATGTAAAAAGCGTGGTAGGTGGTACAGTGTCCCATACCTAACCCTGACGGCAAGGGACAAGAGCATTAAACGCCCATCGCCGTCGCCAAAACAGTGCAAAAAGGGCCGTCGGGGGCGCCACCGTTCGCCACGATGGCATCCTTGTCATCGCCGCTTGCCACCGCGTACCCCTGGCTGCACAGCCTTCCACCACGTACGCCTAGGAGGATCCCAGAGCGACACGTGTGTGGATGTGCTAGAGCGCAGGTACTGAGTGGAAGCTTGCCGCGGCAAGCGCCTTGCCGCGGTCGCTATCTTGTCGCTTCCGGGAGCTTGTCGCTCACCGGGCCTTGTCGGGACGCGTGGCGCGTCGCGGCAAGTTTCTTGAGGTGCCTTGGTTGGCCTTCCCGGCAAGCTCCTCTTGCCAGGGTCTTGCGCCTTGAGTGGCCTTGTGCCTTGAGTGGCCTTCCTGGCAAGCTCCTCTTGCCGGGGCCTTGTCTTCTTAGCTTGGATACTTTGTTCTTGAATGGCTCCAAAGGAGGCACGGAGGACCTTGGCGATCACCCGACAAGCCTTGCCGCGGGACGCTGCCACTGCCCGTGCACAAGTACGGGATACTAAGGGTACCCCTACTTTAGTACACCGACATGCACTATCCACAAAAATGGAAGAAGTGTCCAACCCTGGCAATGAATAGTCATCCTTGCACGCAGGACCCCATTTTGGAAAAACATAAACACAATGAAAAATAAAAAAATAAGAATCCTTTTACATGGAGATTTTGTTAGGTACCAGTAACAATTTGATTGTACTAAATTTCAATACTTGCCTAAATATCGCGAAGCCAATACAAATCAATGAATAAGGGTATAAATCTTAATTAGTAACCAAAGCAACCTTCAAGTATTTCGAATTATAGTAAAATGATACAAAACAACGATACTAACAAATTACAAGGTATTCAAAATATAGCCAAAAAACTTCACACAATCATAGAAACAAATCAAGTCTTATGTTATGATCAACAATCTCACCAAAATATACAAGTGGCACTTGTCGAGTATTGTTGCTTGTAGCTTGATAACTTCTTCACTTGCTAACCTAGACCTTAAAATTGGTCAGCCTGCAAAGCAACAAAACATAGTTAACTATGTACATCAGGAGTTTAAATTTGAATAAGTTAACAATGTACAATAACACTTTTAATCTTAATTAGTAATTTTGCTACATACTAAGGCCTCATTCCAAATATCGATCTATGTATTAACTTAAAAGTCTCAAAAACAATAAGGATCATTGTTACATATTCTGGTGAAGTACTAACTGGACCATATCTATAGAATTAAGGAGATTTTGCATACAATCAGGACTATGAATAAATATAACCAATTTGACTCCCAAGAAAGAATTATCCTTGATCAACTTATCACACACTGCAATTGGACTCATCCATTACATATCGGCATATCGCAGCACAAAAAACGACAAACAAATTTCAAAACTGATGGATTCCTCTGCCAAACAACAACATTACATATCACTACTACATGCCAAATTTACTACCTCTAGAACAAATTCATTGTGCACCACAAAAAAAAAGCTTTGCTAATTTTCTCTTGCATAAATGAAACTATCAAATGCATACCTATCAAATGGTGCTGCTGCAGATCTGCAACTACGAGAAGATAGCTACACAAGAGGAGCCAGGGGAGGGGACTGCAGGAACAACGATGGGGATGGGGGGATGCAGAATGTAGGGCGCTCGACGGCGACGTGGCGGATGCAAATTTTGGCCCTGGGCTGGGTGGTATGGACCAGTGGACGGTGGATGCGGGGGCACGGTGCCAGGTGGCGGCATGGGTGGTGACAGCATGGCGGCGATGTGGATGGGGTTGGCGGCAGAAGTGAATTATTGCGGCAGCATTGTGGATGGGGCGACGGACTATGTGACGAAGGTCGGCGGCTATGTGGATGGGGCGACGGAGTGGGTGACGAATGGCGGCGGCTATGTGGACGGGGGCGGGGGCGCTCGGCAGGGAGGTGATAACCCACAAGTATAGGGGACCGCAACAGTTTTCGAGGGTAGAGTATTCAACCCAAATGTATAGATTCGACACAAGGGGAGCGAAAGAATATTTGCAAGTATTAGGAACTGAGTTGTCAATTCCGCCACACTTGGAGATTAATTATCTGCAGCAAAGTGATCAGTAGCATAGTAATATGATAGTTTTGATAGTAGAAGTAGCAGTAATAGTAACGGTAACAGTGATATCAGTGATTTTGTAGCAGTAGCAATAGTAAAAGCAGCAGTAGTAACTTAGCAAGATCAATATGTAGGAAATTCGTAGGCATTGGATCGGCAATTTGTGGATGATATTCATCATGTAACAATCACAACCTAGGGCGATGCAAAACTAGCTCCAGTTCATAAATGTAATGTAGGCATGTATTCCGTAAATAGTCATATTTTGTATGTCATATTTTGTCCTACCCTCCCGTGGCAGCGGGGCCCATAAGGAAACTAACGATATTAAGGCCTCCTTTTAATAGAGTACCGGAACAAAGCATTAGCACCTAGTGAATACATGAACTCCTCAAACAATGGTCATCACCGAAAAGTATCCCACATATTATCACTATGGTGTTTAAGGATCATAACACATAGTAGGTGACTATGACTTGCAAGATCAGATCTAGAACATAGATATAAAGGTGATAACATCAAGGGTTCTGATATGAAATCATGGCACACTGTCCCGAAGTGTCAAGCATTAAGCATAGCAAAGTCATAACAACATCAATCTCAGAACATAGTGGATACCAGGGATCAAGCCCTAACAAAACTAACTCAATTACATGATGAATTTCATCCAACTCCTCACCGAGCAGCGAGCCTACGAAGGGATTACTCACTCCCGGTGGAGAGCATCATGGAATTGGCGATGGAGGAAGGTTGGTGATGACGAAGACCGAAGATTCCCCTCTCCGGAGCCCCAAACAGACTCCAGACTCCAGATCTGGCCTCCCGATGAAGATCTGGCCTCCCGCGAAATGAGATAATTATCTCTCCCTCATTTTTTCTCCGAAAGTAGGTATTTATGGAGTTGGATTTAGGGTCCGCGGGGCAACCGGGTGGGGACAACCCACCTAGATGTGCCAGGAGGGGCGCGCGCCCTGGTGGGTTGTGCCCATCCAGTTGCCCCCCTCTGGTGGTTCTTGGCTCCAAAAATTATCTTCTATTGTATAAAAAATCCTCGCAAAGTTTGGTTCCAATATGAGAACTTTTATTTCTCCACAAAAACAACACCATGGTAATTCTGCTGAAAACAGAGTCGGTCCGGGTTAGTTTCATTCAAATCATGCAAATTAGAGTCCAAAACAAGAGGAAAAGCATTAGGAAAAGTAGATACAATGGAGACATATCAAATCCCCGAGCTTATACGTTTGCTTGTCCTCAAGCAATTCAGTTGATATACTGAAAGTGAAAAAGAAAAACTTTTAGGAACTCTTTTGCTCTTGTTTACATAAATAAGCTTAAGTAGCACCCATGTTTTCAGCCAAGATTATAACTACATGTCAACAATAACTCTTAGAAATTATATTAACTCATATTAATAGCATAAACAACTAGAGAGCAATAATAAGATATCTCAAATGTCAACACTTTGTCAAAACAATCATAATATAATATGACAATAGTGGTATCTCGCTAGCCCTTTTTGTGACCGCAAAACATAAATGCAGAGCACCTCCAAAGTTCAAGAAGCGACTAATCATTGTAATTCATGGTAGAGAAGATCTAGTCATGCTAACACCCAACATTCACTATACACAATGCATGAGGATGACAACAATGCTCTCAAATCTGGCTCTTATTTGAGAAGTTGATGATTCAACATAAAAGTAAATAGATAGTCCCTTCGCAGAGGGAAGCAGTGATTTGTAGAGGTTCTAGAGCTCAAGGTTTTAAAATAGAGATAAATGTAATTTTGAGAGATGCACCCTTCATATTTACTTCACGACCGTCAGTTATCAATATCTTCCATGCTAGACACATTAGTAGCGGTTTCCAAGCGGAAATGTGATTGATTATTTGTAAGCCTTTTTATTTTTGAATTTGGGACGAGGAATCCCTATTACCGCCCCTCTCGTGCAAGGTCAAGTAAATAAACACCGGTCGTGAGAATACCCGCTTAGCATGGAAGATACCGACTACATTTTCATCATGGTCTTCTCCTTGGTACGACTCAAAAACAAGAAAAGAAATTCGGAGAAACACACGGAAATATTTTTCGATTTTTTGTTTTTTCTTGAAAAAATCAAAATAAAGAAAGAAAACAAAAACGAGAAAAACTATTTACATGAGATAGCTCTCAAGAAATAAAAAGAAGATACGAGAAATCTTTTTTTGTTTTCTTTTAGTACTACGGCTAATTAAACAAAGAGAGACTAAAAAAAAAATATTTTTGGGTTTTCTCTAAGTTTTCCAAACACACAAAAAGAAAGCAAGAGAAAAATAGATTTAGCATGGATAATACAATGAAAAAGCGTGAACACCGACAACTGGAATGAAATGTGCGAACATGAATATAATGTCGGTGAAAACACGTACTCCCCCAAGATTAGGCTTTTGGCCTAGCTCGGCAATTACCATCCTTACTAGCCATCCGATCCCACGTCCAAGTGTTGTGGTGGCGGCACCTAAGCGTCCCACTCCTGAGGCTCCTCCTCAACCGCTGCCTGGGCATCCCGATAGGCAACAATATCTGCTGGCATAATCCTATATCCACCCCTGGCAATAGAATCAAACAAAGCAGGTGCAAGCAATGGAATAATATCACGGGTGATTTCACTAAAGATTAAGTTATAAGGAGCATCCATAGTAGCGTTCTCGCCATCAATAAAGTGGTGATGTATCATAGCCTAACGATCTAAGTAAACCTTGGGAAAACGATAATCATGCTGGCTTATCTGAATGTTAAGGCGACGCACTAAACAAGTAGCATAAATACCGCCATGAATTTTACCCTTGGCCCCATCGAGGTGAAGGCGGCGTTCCACAATAGCCCCCAAGCTATAAGTGTTGTCACCCTCAAGTGCGCGACGTAAAACTGCGAAGTCTGGGGCACTGAGTGCACCAACCTTCTCTCTAGCAAGTAAACACTTCGCAATGAACAGAGCAAAATAATGCACAGAAGGAAAATGCAAGCTAGTGGTGTGATACGTCTCCAACGTATCTGTAATTTTTGATTGTTCCATGTTGTTACATTATCATTCTTGGATGTTTTACAATCATTTTGTATCATGTTTTGGGACTAACCTATTGACATAGTTCCCAGTGCCAGTTGCTATTTTCTGCTTGTTTTTACATTGCAGAAAATCAATACCAAATGGAGTCCAAATGTAGCAAAACTTTTTGTGGATTTTTTTGGAGCAGAAGACATCCAGTGGGCGAGAGAAGCACCTGGGGGTGCCCCGAGGGAGGCACAACCCACCAGGGCACGCATGGGCCCCCAGGTGGGTTGTACCCACCTCGGTGGCCTCCCGCACCACCTCTTTGCTCTAGAAATACCCTAATATTACAGAAATCCTAGGGGAGTCGACAATATTTTATTCCAGCCGCCGCAAGTTCTAGAACCACGATATCCAATGTAGAGCCCTTTTTTGGCACTCCGTCAGAGTGGAACACGATCACAGAGGGGTTCATCATCCTCATTAGTGCCTCTCCGATGATACGTGAGTAGTTTACCATAAACCTACGAGTCGGTAGGCAGTAGCTAGATGTCTTATTCTCTCTTTGTATCTCACTACAATGGTCTCTTGGAGATCTATTTGATATAATGAAGTTTTGCGGTGTGTTTGTTGGGAACCGATGAATTGTGAGTTTATGATCAGATTTGCCTTGATTTAATATCCATTCTTGATTATTATAGCCTTGTATTTCTTCTCCGATGTTTGGATTTTGTTTGGCCAACTTGATCTATTTATCTTGCATTAGGAAGAGGTGCTTTGTAATGGGTTCGATCTAGTGGTGTCCTTTCACTGTGACAGAAGGGGCGGCAAGGCACGCATGTATTGTTGCTGGTAAGGATAAAAAGATGGGGTCTATTCCTACATGAATAGATCTTGTCTACATCATGTCATCGTTCTTATTGCATTACTCCGTTTTTCCATGAACTTAATACACTAGATGCATGCTGGATAGCGGTCGATGTGTGGAGTAATAATAATAGATGTAGGTAGGAGTCGGTCTACTAATCTTGTATGTGTTGCCTATATACATGATCATTGTCTTGGATATCGTCATAATTATTTTCTTTCCTATCAATTGCCCAACAGTAATTTGTCTACCCACCATGTGCTATTTTTCTTGAGATAATCCACTAGTGAAATCTATGGCCCCCGGGTCTATTTTCCAATCATATACTTTCGGATCTATATTGCTATTTGCCTTTTCCTTTATTTGTAACTTTTATTTTCAAATCTATATTGTCAAAAACACAAAAAATGCCTTGTTGTGTTTTATTTGCTTTTATTTGCATCTTTCAATCTACTACAAATTTTATCACGCCAACTTGCAATTTATGGCACCGTTACCCGAAAGGGATTGACAATCCCTTTAACATGCCGGGTTGCAGGTATTTGTTCTCTATGTGCAGGTACCATTAACATAGTGTTGCGAGGTTCCCCTACTGGTTCGGTAACCCTAGTTTCATCACTGAGGGAAATACCTACCGTAGCTGTGCTGCATCATCCCTTCCTCTTTTGGGAAATACCGACGTAGCTTCAAGCGACATCATGGCGGTGACACCCAACACTTCTCTCTTGTCTCCCACCATCACAGCGCGGTAAAAAGCATCAAACTCTGCGGGCCTATGTTCTCTTAAATCCACATCAGAACGGAGCAAACTTATGTCACAAAATCTAGTCAGTGCTATCTAATGGGTTTCAACATATAAATTAAACTGCACCTCAGGGGGTTATTCCTACTTAAGAATTGAAAACTTTGCATAAAGGAATCTGTGAGGACATGATATTGTTCACACTTAGCTGTGATGAAGTCGGTGAGGCCAGCATTAGCAACAAATTGTGCAAACTCTTGACGAATTCCGGCTCCATCCATGAATGGGTTGTGCGGCCATTCGCACGGCCATACCTCTGCCATTCTCGGGGTGCGGAGATCATTGTGAGATGACTCCCAATAACTCCCTTGGAGTTCTTATTGAAGGCAAATTTACTAAAGAAACTCATCTTTTTCCTATGAACAAAAGTCTGAAAATTTTAGTCCATAGAATTATTTTGAACAAAACTTCACAAGATTGATAGCAACTACTCACACACATGCTTAGAGGCCATTTTGAGCGTTCAAACTACTTAGAATTCTAAAAATTCAACATGCAAACTGATGGGCCTCGAACCCCTCGTTGGTTACCCCAAGTGGAAGGTGTAAGATGCAGTAAGTAGAAGTGTTTTCCCCTAGCAAAGATGCCAAGGATCGAATCCCCAGAGACTCCTAGGTTCAACAAGTAGGTGTCAATTGCTAACGACGCAATCAGCAATCAACGTGGACCTGCACACAGATACAAATAACTTTGCTCCCAACGAGTACAGAGAGGTTGTCAATCTCTCCGGCCTTGTAGTTCACAAAGGGTTAAAAGCAATATGATAGTAGTGATAGATAGTGTTTTGCAATAGTAAGTAAAACAGCGAAAAGTAAATAGTGTATGTGATCAATGATGGTAATATGGACCGGAGTCTCATGATGTTCACTAGTGATGTCTCTCTCCCAAAAAACGATAAAACAGCTATGTGAGGTAAACAAATTACAGCTGGGCAATTGACAGGACCCACGAGCGCATACAAATGCTGATTACATTGCAAGAAAGGTTGAGGTTCAAAGCATGGGCGGTACGCCAAAGTAAGTAGACCGAAATCCATCAATATCTACTACTAATCATCCACCTTGAGATATCTATCCAGAACATCTCGCTGGTATTAAGTTGCGAGTCCCACCCATAGTGTAAACTCAATGCAACAGACAACTACATTAAAAGAACTTTGCGTAAAGTAAACAATCCTTGCACCCGTGGGCACAAGCACCGTTGTTTTCCCCCTTGTGGCAACAACACATCCCCTAGACTCATGTTTCTGTCACTCAAGCTAGTCATCGAGGGGCATGAACCCACAATCGAGCATAACGTTCCCTCTTGGAGTCACTACTTACTACTCGGCCAAAGCAATAAATAACAACGGAGAACATGCAAGAATTACTTATGAACTAAAATATAAAAGAGGTGAATCAAATATATTACTCAAGATCAATCTGAACATAATCTCATAATCCATCGGATCCCAGCAAACTCAACATAGCAACAGCATAAGGATTACATAGGTGCCTCGATCATGTAGGGCAGCTCACGAGGACTAATTAGTGAAGCACAAGAACGGGAGGAGAACATCACATAGCTACTGGTCATGGACTCATGGTCCAAGGGAGACTACTCACGAGTCATCTGGGAGGCGTCCATGGTGGTGGAGAAGCTCCCGGTGGTGATCCTCCCCTCCGGCAGGGTGCCGGGAAGAGTTCTCCTGGTGCTCCCGATCTTGGAAGCAGCGGCGGCGGCGGAACAGAGATGGGATCGCGAAAAGAAGTCCTTGCTCGAGGGTTTCGGGGAGTCCTTCAAATATATGCCAAAGTAGGGCACCGGGGGCCTCTCGGGGGGCCGAGGCGCCCCCCGGCGCGGCCCAGGGGGGCGCCCACAGGGTGCCTGGAGCCCCTGTGTGCCCCCCCCCCAGGTTGCCCTTCGGATGCAGTGTTGTTTCTGATACGCTGATTTTATATATATTTTTTCTGGATTTTTCTGGGAAGTTCTCGAAACGTGAAAACCTGAAATACAAAAACAGCCGAAAACAGAAACTGGCACTGGGGTGCACTGGATTAGTAAGTTAGTCCAAATATGATCAAAAGTGTATGGAAGTGTATGAATATCATAGCAATATCACCCAAAAGTGGCATGGAGCAAGCAGAAATTATAGATACGTTTTGGACGTATCAACATCCCCAAGCTTAATTCCTGCTCGTCCTCGAGTAGGTAAATGATAACAAGAATAATTTCTGTGGTGACATGCTATTAACCATATAGGACTTTCTCATAGTCATATGACAAAAGCTTACTGAGACAATGATTCTATAGTAATTAAGTTGTCTCAAGAGAAAATCACAAATGACTGAAAGTTTTACAACATGAAACTGAAACATCAAAAAGATTTGCAATGAACATGATGTGCAAATATGATAAAGTGATATCTAGCTTGCCCCCTTTTGTGATGCAAAACATAAATGCAAGGGCACCTTCAAGGTTTAAGTGATGAATAGATACAATCATTTCAGAATAAACGATATCACAATCATGCAAAAGACAATGCTACCTTGGGACAATGCACATTACACTCAGAATGACAATCATGCTCTCAGTAGTTGGTGCTTCAACATAAAGATAAAAGAAAGGTTAAGTGCTAGAGCTTTTTATTTTGAAAACATGGAAGCAATTGTGTCAACGGTAGTAGTACTTCATATGTGTCATGTATAAAACATCTTATAAGTTGCAAGCCTCATGCATCGAATACCAATAGTGCTCGCTCCTTGTCCTAATTAGCTCGGATCCCCATGGGTTATCATTGCATTGCATATGTTTTAACCAAGTGTCACAATGGGGTACCTCTATGCCACCTGTACAAAGGTCCAAGGAGATAGATCGCATTTGATTTCTCGTTTTTGATAGATCTCAACTTCAGGACATCCATACCGGGACAACATAGAAAATAGATGATGGACTCCTCTTTAATGCATAAGCAAATTCTCATGAGAGATTGATGATTAAGGTCCAAGCTAAAACTTCCACCATGATGCATGGCTTTGGTTGGCGGCCCAATGTTCTTCTCTAACAATATGCATATTAATTCAACCCACGGTAAATCACCCTTACTTCAGACAAGACGAACATGCATAGCAACTCACATGATATTCAACAAAGTGTGACAGTTGATGGCGTCCCTAGAAACATGGTTACCGCTCAGCAAGCAACTCGTAAGAAATAAGATACATAAGCAACATATTCTTTACCACAATAGTTTTTAGGCTACTTTCCCATGAGCTAGGTATTGCATGGTTAGTTTGCTTAGTGCAGGTGGAGGTTAGCAAAAGACTGGGAGCGACCAATTAAGAGAGCAATGACGGTCATAATCATGCAGAGCGACAAAGCAATATTGAATCAGGCATGCTAGTTATATCGCTACTCAGAAACAAAAGATCATCAAGGCTTGACAGACTTTCTTTACAGTCTTGAATATGCGTGAGCATACGCCAAGTCAATCAAAATAAATTCTCGAAGGAAGATATTACTAAACCATACCACATCATAGGCAAACAAACCAAGTTGGTACTCCAATAACACATTGGGAACCTCCCAGCTATTTGAGATTACCCAAAAGAAAACCTGAACTACTAAGCACCATCATGAAAGTAGCATCTTTATCATAGACACATTAACCCATGCAACGGAAGCAAACTCTCTTAATAAGGTGAGCATGGTAATTAAAGAGAGTTCAAGCAACCAACTAAATAAAAGCTCTTGAAAAGATAAGCATGAATACTAAGAGCAGAGCATGATAGTAGCTATTAAAAGACAAAGAACACACACAGCATAGATAGACATGAAAATTCTATGTAATGTTCTAGGTAGAGGTGGAGCATGTTTCTATCCCACATAAAGGAATGCTGGGTTCCGACTCGTTATGAAAAACTAAAAACTAAAAGCAAGACGCTCCAAGCATAGCACATAACATATGAAGTGATAAAAATATAGCGAAACGAAAGACGAACTGATAATGTTGATAGAGAAGGGGATGCACGGGGGCATCCCCAAGCTTAGACGCTTGAGTATCCTTGAATATTTCTTGAGGGTGCACGGGGGCATCCCCAAGCTTGAGCGCTTGACACTCCTGAATCTTTTTATCATCTTCCCTCGCACACTTGAAAACTCCCTTCATACACAACTCATCATAAACTGATTAGCGAGGTTAGTACCCTTAATAAAATAATTACACCTTGCTGGAAATAAGGATATTCTTGAAGTTCTACTGTTTCTCAAGATTGCCAAAAGGTTTTTGCAAAGAAAAAGCAAGTTCTTAATTTGCAAAGTGAAGGTAAGGCAAAACAGGACAGAATCTGTGAAAAACAGAACAGCAGGCAGTAATTGACCTGATCGGGATACTTCTGCAACTCAAATCAAAAAACTCAGAACTGACGCACGAAATACAATTATATAGAGAACGCTGTTGAAAAAATTCAGACCAAAACGATGATCTGGTGATTTTATACGAATTTTTCTATCCAAGGACAGAATCTGTTTCCTGGACAGCACCTCACAACTTTTGAACTTTCTAGAAATCAGAGGCAATACTTGGAACAAATATGAAAAGAAAAGATACAATGATGATGCTACAGCAGTAAACAACATCAAGACACAACAAAAGCAAAAAATTTATTCATGTGGGCTGCCTCCCAAAAGCGCTTTCTTTTATGCCTTTAAGCTAGGCATAATGCATAGATCAAGTTTAATCAAGAGTAAAAGAATAACTAGCCCGTACAACGGACTCAAAAGGTAACTTGACCTTCTTACGAGGGAAGTGTTCCATCCCTTTCTTGAGAGGAAACTGAAATTTTATATTACCCTCTTTCATGTCAATGACAGCACCAACGGTGCGCAAAAAGGGACGTCCCAAAATAATTGGACATGAAGGATCACATTCAATATCCATAATAGTGAAATCAACGGGCACATAATTATCATTGACAACAATAAGAACATCGTCTATCCTCCCCAAAGGTTTCTTTATGGAAGAATCAACGAGACGAACACCAAAAGAACAAGAATCATAAGGTTTCAATTTAATCATATCATATAGTCTTTTGGGCATAATAGAAGTACTAGCTACAATATCACATAAAGCATAGCATGAGAAGTTGTTTATCTTAATTTTAATCATAGAATCCCAACCATCTCCTAGCTTTCTAGGTATGAAGGCTTCTACTATAAGTTTCTCCTCCCTAGCTTTGATAAGAGCATTAGTGATATGCTCTGTGAAGGCAAGATTAAGCGTGCTAGTGTTGGGATCCTTAGCCATACCTTGTAGAAAGGCAACAACTTCTGGGATACTACAATTATCAAAATCAATTTTATCATTAGTGGGCAGAATTGTAGTGTCATCCTCTTTGTTTAATTCGCTCTCTATTATAAGAGTTTGAACATCTTCCCATGTTTCGGGAAGCTTAGGAGCAATTTTAAACTGAGGCTCATACTTTTTTCCTGGGAGTCCATGCCATGGGCATAACTCTCCGTCATAACTAGTGTAATCACAAGGTTTATCTTTTTTGTAAACCCCGTCAGAGATAAGTGGGGCAATGGAAGTAGGGGTGTACTCCTCCCATTTAGTGTTTTTGGTAGAACCCATAGTAGCAAGCAAGCAAGATAACTATTTTTGTGATTTTCGATAAAAAGGAACTAAAGCAAAAATGAAAGGTAAACTAACAAGACTAAAAAGCAAAGGTAAAAGATAGCATGCAACTCCCCTGTCCTGAAGAGTGGAGTCCCCGGCAACGGCGCCAGAAAATAATCCTTGATGGGCCTCGAACCCCTCGTTGGTTACCCCAAGTGGAAGGTGTAAAATGCAGTAAGTAGAAGTGTTTTCCCCTAGCAAAGATGCCAAGGATCGAATCGCCAGAGACTCCTAGGTTCAACAAGTAGGTGTCAATTGCTAACGGCGCAATCAGCAATCAACATGGACCTGCACACAGATACAAATAACTTTGCTCCCAACGAGTACAGAGAGGTTGTCAATCTCTCCGGCCTTGTAGTTCACAAAGGGTTAAAAGCAATATGATAGTAGTGATAGATAGTGTTTTGCAATAGTAAGTAAAATAGCGAAAAGTAAATAGTGTATGTGATCAATGATGGTAATATGGACCGGAGTCTCATGATGTTCACTAGTGATGTCTCTCTCCCAAAAGACGATAAAACAACTATGTGAGGTAAACAAATTACAGCTGGGCAATTGACAGGACCCACGAGCGCATACAAATGCTAATTACATTGCAAGAAAGGTTGAGGTTCAAAGCATGGGCGGTACGCCAAAGTAAGTAGACTGAAATCCATCAATATCTACTACTAATCATCCACCTTGAGATATCTATCCAGAACATCTCGCTGGTATTAAGTTGTGAGTCCCACCCATAGTGTAAACTCAATGCAACAGACAACTGCATTAAAAGAACTTTGCGTAAAGTAAACAATCCTTGCACCCGCGGGCACAAGCACCGTTGTTTTCCCCCTTGTGGCAACAGCACATCCCCTAGACTCATGTTTCTGTCACTCAAGCTAGTCATCGAGGGGCATGAACCCACAATCGAGCATAACGTTCCCTCTTGGAGTCACTACTTACTACTCGGCCAAAGCAATAAATAACAACGGAGAACATGCAAGAATTACTTATGAACTAGAATATAAAAGAGGTGAATCAAATATATTACTCAAGATCAATCTGAACATAATCTATAATCCATCGGATCCCAGCAAACTCAACATAGCAACAACATAAGGATTACATAGGTGCCTCGATCATGCAGGGCAGCTCACGAGGACTAATTAGTGAAGCACAAGAACGGGAGGAGAACATCACATAGCTACTGGTCATGGACTCATGGTCCAAGGGAGACTACTCACGAGTCATCTGGGAGGCGTCCATGGTGGTGGAGAAGCTCCCGGTGGTGATCCTCCCCTCCGGCAGGGTGCCGGGAAGAGTTCTACTGGTGCTCCCGATCTTGGAAGCGGCGGCGGCGGCGGAACAGAGATGGGATCGCGAAAAGAAGTCCTTGCTCGAGGGTTTCGGGGAGTCCTTTAAATATATGCCAAAGTAGGGCACTGGGGGGCCGAGGCGCCCCCCCCCCCCCCGGCGCGGCCCAGGGGGGGGGCGCGCCCACAGGGCGCCTGGAGCCCCTGTGCCCCCCCCAGGTTGCCCTTCGGACGCAGTGTTGTTTCCGATACGCTGATTTTTGATATATTTTTTCTGGATTTTTCTGGGAAGTTCTCGAAACATGAAAACCTGAAATACAAAAACAGCCGAAAACAGAAACTGGCACTGGGGTGGACTGGATTAGTAAGTTAGTCCAAATATGATCAAAAGTGTATGGAAGTGTATGAATATCATAGCAATATCACCCAAAAGTGGCATGGAGCAAGCATAAATTATAGATACATTTTGGACGTATCACAAACTCATCTAAAGCAGCACCAAGAATAGCTAATTATTCAAAATATAAACCACTAAAGCAAAAATTAATTGGAGCAATGGGGGAGTCACAAACCAAGTAGCAATCCCCCAAAACAGTTTCGGAAATGGAGCTTCGAGCAAAGAGATCGAAATCCACGGGTTTGAGAGCAAGAACATGAACGAGAGAGCAATTGTGATTTTTTGGATGTAGAGGATGAAGTGAACTAAAGAGATAAGTGAGGGGGGCACGTGCAGACCAAAACCCATCAGGGTGCGCCTGGGGCTGCTGGCGCGCCCAGGTGGGTTATGCCCACCTAGTGCACCCCCCTCTGATGTTATTTGCACTAAAAATTCTAAAATAATCAGAAAAAACGTGTTAAAATTTCAGGCCATTCTGAGCACTTATTTGAGCTATTTTTATTGCACAAAAAAACAGTAAGCAGGCAAAGCGTGGCATTTTATTTATTTTAGACTAAGAAAAACAAAAAATAAAAGGTAAGGACAGATTTTTGTGCCCACTAAATTCCTCAACTTCATACCTCTCGAAAACGATTAATAAATAAGGTTGATCAAGTCTTATTAACAACCACTTCCAGTTAGCATGAGACCGGATAATTTTCGTAAAACACTAAGTTACCTCAACGGGGATATGCACATCCCCAACAATAAGTATTTAATATTTCTTTTTGGCAGTATATAGAGGTATTTGGAAACTCCCAATAGGAAGTGTTGGAGAATTTTCAATAACATTAATACCATTCACTTGGAATTGTTTCTTCAGATAGTGCACCTTGTGCTTGTTACCATTGATATGAAAAGTGTTCTTCCTTTTATTGCAATCAATAATAGCCCCTGCAGTATTTAAAAGGGTCTACCAAGAATAATCGACATATTGTTGTCCTCGGGCATCTCAAGTATAACAAAGTCAGTTAAAATATTAACATTGGCAAAAACAACGGGCACATCTTGACAAATACCAATAGGAATATGATAACCCACAAGTTTAGGGGATCGTTTGTAGCCTTTTTCGATAAGTAAGAGTGTCGAACCCAACGAGGAGCTAAATGTAGAACAAATATACCCTCAAGTTCTATCGACCACCGAGACAACTCTGCACACACTTAATGTTTGCTATACCTAGAACAAGTATGAAACTAGAAGTAATTTGTCGGAACTTGAAATAAATTGCAAGACAATAAAAGTAGTGTAGTCACAAGATTTTTGTATCACAAGAGAATGATTTGTCCATAGACCATCAACTACGTTACTAGATTGATAGAAAGTTTATATGTGGGAGAGGCCACTGCTAGCATGTCGTCCCTTACTTAGAATTCCATTCACTTATGATTGGAACTCTAGCAAGCATCCGCGACTACTATCGTTCATTAAGGTAAAACCCAACCATATCCTTAAGATACATTGGTCCCCCTTCAATCCCATATGCATCAATTTCTATGCTAGGCTGAAGCTGCTATGACCCTTGCACTCCAATACATGGTCCTATCAGCATACAACTAACAATATGGTGTGATCCACGCGCGCGCACATATGATGGGCACCAAAGGACAACAACATAACCAAAAGAAAATTAAACCAATCATAGCAATTTCACCGATAAGCCTATAGGACAAAACAGATCTACTCAAACATCATAGGATAACCACTTATCATTGGATAATAGTATGTAGTGTTGGGCACCATGTTTAAGTAAAGAAATATAGCAGGAATAGAGAGGTTACCCCGCTGCATAGAGGGGGAGAAAGTTGTTGTTGACGGTAGCAAGATTGTTGATGTAGATCACCGTCACGATCCTAGCCCCGGCAAAACTCCGGCGCCACCGGGAGAGAGGGGGAGAGATCCCCCCTTCTTCTTCTTCTTCCTTGGCCTCCTCCCTAGGTGGGAGGAGGGTTCCCCCTCTGGTCCATGGCGTCCATGGCAGCAGAGGGGCGAGAGCCCCTCCGAGATTGGATATGTCCCTCTGTCCTCTTCTATTTCTCGTTCCCTAGATCTGGCCGAAAACCGTATCTTATATTCTCACAGATCCGTAACTCCGATTGCGCTGAGATTTTAACATGATTTTTTCTAGATATAAGCTTCCTTCCGCCCTAAGTAGAGCTCCAACTGACATACGAGTTGAGCACAACCCACCACCACGTGCCTGGCTCCTCTAGCACGCCCTAGTGTCTTGTGGGCTGTGTGGGCCTCCGTTTGCGGTTATTCCAACTCCCAAAAATCACATATATTCCAAAATAATTCTCCGTAAAATTTTATCGTGTTTTGACTTGGTTTGATATGGATTTTCTGCGATACAAAAAACATGCAAAAAACAGGAACTGGCACTAGGCACTGGATCAATAGGTTAGTCCAATAAATTATATAAATTCTTGACAAAAGTATGTAAAATTTGAATAATATTGGCATGAAACAATAAAAAATTATAGATACGACGGAAACATATCAGCATCCCCAAGCTTAATTCCTGCTCATCCTCGAGTAGGTAAATGATATAAACGATAATTTTTGATGGGGAATGCTACCTAGCATAAACTTGATCATATATCTAATCATGGCATGAATATTAAGACATGGGTGATTCAAAGCAATAGTCTATAATTTGACATAAAGACATGATTACTCGGGCATCCCAACAAACAATCATGTCTTTCAGAATATCAAATGCTAAAGAACGTTTTCTTTACCATATCATATAGTCTTATCGTGCTCTGTCTTCCCAGCTCAAAGTATAAATCATGTACTACCCCGGTGTCAGCCAAGCAATTGGTTCATACTTTTTAATGCCCTACAACATTTTCAACTCTCACACAATACATGAGTGCAAGCCATGGCTATAGCAATATAGGTGGAATAGAATGCGGTGGTAGTAGAAAAAAGAAGGGAAGAAAGTCTCACATCAACTACGAAAACTAATGGACTATGGAGATGTCCATCAATCGATATCAATGTGAGGAGTAGCGATTGCCATGCAACGGATGCACTAAGAGCTATAAGTGTATGAAAGTTCAATATGAAACTAAGTGGGTAGGCATCAAACTCTACTATAGAAAATTCCCACTAGTATATCAAAGTGAATACATAGGAAACTCTCTATATGAAAAAGATCATGCTACTTTGAAGCACAAGTGTGGTATTTGCATGCCCCTTCTCTCTTTTTCTCTCTTTTTTTATTTTTTTTCTTTGGGCTCTTTTTGGCCTCACTTTTTGTAAAAAAAAATTCATTGTCCGGAGTCTCATCCCGAATTGTGGGGGAATCATAATCTCCATCATCCATTCCTCACTGGGACATGCTCTAATAATGGATAATGATGATCATCATACTTCTTCTACTTATAACTGAAAGGAAATAAAAATTGCAACTCGATACCTATAACATAGTATGACAACTGGATAATTATGAAAATGAATTCTCAAGTCAACTATATGATGGAAGTGCATGGCAATATAACTCGGAATAGCTATGGAAATGCCATAACAGGTAGGTATGGTGGCTGTTTTGAGGAAGGTATAATAAAGTTTATGCACCGGCGAAAGTTGCGCGACACGAGAGAGGCTAGCAACGATGGAAGGATGAGATAGCGTATAATCCATGAACTCACATTAGTCAAAAAGAACTCACATACTTATTGCAAGAATTTATTAGCCCTCGAAGCAAAGTAATACTATGCATGCTCCTAGGGGGAAGGTTGGTAGGAGTTAACCATCGCGCGCCCCGACCTTCACAAAAAGATAGACAATAAAGGATAAACTGTGCTCCAACTTCCCGGCATAACGAGAGACTATACGTGCATGCTTAGGGAATGACAAACCTTAACATCAATATCTTACTAAAAACAATCATCTACCAGTACCTCCCACATATTATCATCTCTATATTGCAAAACTTTTGCAAGGAATCAAACATATCATATTCAGTGATCCATAAGTTTTATGTAGGATTTTATGACTAACCACGCAATTTAACAATTCCGTTTGACTCTCTAAAAATATATAAGTGAAGCATGAGAGTTTAATTCTTTCTACAAAAGATTATGCTCTAACAAATATAAGTGAAGCACGAGAGGATTCTACGATCATCGGTTTTCTATCTGAAGAGAAACAAGCAATCCAAACTTCAAAAGATAGAAGTGAAGCACATGAGGCATTCTATAAAGCCATACTCAAAAGATATAAGTGAAGTGCAATGAGAATTCTACAAATTGTCCAAGGACTATCTCGTACTAGCATGGTGCATTTCTAAAAGAAAAATAAAAGGTACACGACGCTCCAATAATTTACGCATATCATGTGAACGAAACGAATCCGAAAACATACCGATACTTGTTGAAGAAAGATGGGATGCTTTCTGGGGCATCCCCAAGCTTGGACAGTTAGTCTCCTCTTAATATTTACTTGGGGTGCCTTGGGCATCCCCAAGCTTGAGCTCTTGCCTCTCCTCCTTCTCCTCACATCAAGACATCCTCGATCTTTGAACACTTCATCCACACAAAACTCAACAGAAAGCTCATGAGACCCATTAGTACAATAATGCAAATCACTACTTTAAGTACTGTTGAAAACCAATTCATATATTTTTTTACATTGTAGCTATTGTATTATAACTTTTCCAAGGCTTATACCACCGATAGAACCGATAGTTTGATCAAAACAAGCAAAGCAATGCATCAAAAACAGAATATGTCTTAAACGGTACAGTCTGTAGCAATCTGAACATTGACAATACTTCTGTAATTCTAACAATTCTGAAACATTAGGAAAAAATAAACAATTTGTGTAGCAAGACTGTGCAAAAAAAATAGAACCGTTTGGTATTCCAGTAAAAAAATGTACAATCGCTCACGACAGCCAAAGTTTCTATTCTGCACCACACAAACCAACAAGCAATCTAATCACCCTAAAGGAAACTCTTGGCACATTATTTTTATAATACAATTGAATTGTACAAGCGGATAATTATTTTTGCAAGAAACTTCCATGAAAATTTCTACATTGCTTCTGATAAGTTTTAAGTTCGACCCTCACTTCCTCAATGCATCACCTTTCAATCGCTTCTCGTTATTTAAAAAAGTTTTAAGTTCCCCTCTATATTTTTTTTGTTTTTAATTTTATAAAATCACTCAACAGAAATAAATGACTCATTTTTTTAAACTTCCGGGTTTTCTCCCTGGTAGCGCTTTCTTTAAAGCCATTAAGCTAGGCATATAGTGCTCAAGTAATGGATCCACCTGGATCCCAAGGTATGTCAAAGTCAGTTTTAATTAGCAATGATTTGGCATTTAGTAGTGAGCACAAAGTGATAAGTTTCATGCAACATCAAAGTCTAACTCTCTTCCTATGCATAGGAATGTCATACAAGAACAATTCATGCACATCAAGTAAAGGCCAATGCATAGTATAAGTAGTTTCTTGCAATTTTATCGTGTTGAAAACATAGAGAGGCGGAGATGTAGTTCCTCTCCCGTAATAATTGCAAGTAGGAGCATCAAGCATATGCATATTATACTCATCAAAATCATCATGTGCAACGGTAAATAGAAACCCATCAATGTAATCCTTAATAAGTGCAAACTTCTCCGATATAGTGTAGTTTGGAGAATTCAAAAAGATAATTGGACTATCATGTGTGGGCGCAATAGCAACAATTTCATGTTTAACATAAGGAACTATAGCAAGTTCATCTCCATAAGCATAATTCATATTGGCATCTTGGTCACAAGCATAGCAAGCATCATCAAAAAGGGATATTCCAAAAGAATCAAAGGGATCATAGCAATCATCATAGCATTCATCCTTCGGTAAGCACGAAGGGAAATTAAACAATGTATGAGTTGAGGGGCTACTCTCATCAAAAGGTGGGCACGGGTTGCTAATCCGTTCTTCCTCCTTTTGTTCTTCGCTCTCCTACTCGTCTTTTTCATCCAAAGAGCTCCTACAAAATATTAGTCTCTTCTTCCATAGACTCCTACAAAATATTAGTCTCTTCTTGGACAGCGGAGAAGTGCTCAATATATGGTTTAATATAAGCATTGGAAGCATAATTATCATAACAATATTGAAGTATGTGAAAAATTTCAGATTTGTAAAGAGTAGCATCATACTTTTCAATCAAAGAACCAATTTCATAAGCACCCTTAAAAGCAACAAATTATTCAATTTGTTCAACATCGTAATAATTACAAACACCTTTGGCATAAGAAGATACGATTCCATTATCACTAAACTCACATTGGTAGGGAAGGTGTTCCTTAGGGTCCTTAGAACAAAAAGTAAAATCATATATTTCACATAAATTCCAAGCATGACATTGCAAAGTATAAATATGATGCCATAAAAGTTTCCCCTTTTGAAATAAGTGGTGTCACACATAACAACTATGCTCTTCTAATGATTTGCCCTCAACTAAGCTAGTTGGGGTTTCAGCACAAGCACATAGGGATCAAAGATGCTCCAATTAAAACCTTTAGTAGTGGGGTAGATTTTGGGTGGTTCTTCAACTGTTGGTTCAGTACGTATAATTTTTTTTGGTATTTTGCGTTTCCTACCCATAATTGAAGATAGAAAACAAGAACAAAATAAAAACTACTTAGTGATAAAGCAAACAAGCAGATACGAGAATATTCACCCCACGCTATTGCTCCCCAGCAACGGAACCAAAAAAGGTCTTGATAACCCACAAGTGTAGGAGATCGTGTGTAGCCTTTTTGATAAGTAAGAGTGTCGAACCCAATGAGGAGCTAAAGGTAGAACAAATAATTCCCTCAAGTTCTATCGACCACCGATACAACTCTACGCACACTTACGTTTGCTTTACCTAGAACAAGTATGAAACTAGAAGTACTTTGTGGGAACTTGAAGTAAGTTGCAAGACAATAAAAGTAGTGTAGTAGCAAGCTTTTTGAATCACAATAGAATGATTTGGCCATAGACCATCAACTACGTTACTAGATTGATAGCAAGTTTATATGTGGGAGAGGCCACTGCTAGCATGTCGTCCCTTACTTGGAATTCTATGCACTTATGATTGGAACTCTAGCAAGCATCCGCAACTACTATCGTTCATTAAGGTAAAACCCAACCATAGCCTTCAGATAAATTGGTCCCCCTTCAATCCCATATGCATCAATTCCTATGCCAAGATGAAGCTGCTGTCACCCTTGCCCTCCAATATATAGTCCTATCAGCATACAACTAAACCTATGGTGTGATCTACGCGCGCACTCATATGATGAGCACTAAACGACAACAACATAGCCATAGGAAAATTAAACCAATCAGAGCAATTTCACCGATAAGCCCATAGGACAAAACAGATCTACTCAAACATCATAGGATAACCACATATCATTGGATAATAGTATGTAGTGTTGAGCACCATGTTTAAGTAGAGAAATATAGTGGGAATAGAGATGTTACACCGCTGCATAGAGGGCGAGAAAGTTGTTGTTGACGGTAGCAAGATTGTTTATGTAGATTGCCATCATGATCCTAGCCCCGGTGGCACTCCGCCGCCACCGGGCGAGAGGGGGAGAGAGGCCCCCTCCTTCTTCTTCTTCCTTGGCCTCCTCCCTAGGTGGGAGGAGGGTTGCCCCTCTGGTCCATGGCCTCCATGGTGGTGGAGGGGTGAGAGCCCCTCCGACATTGGATTTGTATCTCTGTCCTCTTCTGTTTCACGTTCCCCAGATTTGGCCGAAAACCGTTTCTTATATTCCTGGAGATCCGTAACTCTGATTGCGCTGCTATTTTAACACGATTTATTTTTGGATATAAGCTTCCTTGTGCCCGAAGTAGAGCTCCAACCGATGTATAAGGTGAGCACAACCCACCACCACGCACCTGGCTCCTCTGGCACGCCCTGGTGTCTTGTGGGCTGTGTGGGCATCCGTTTGTGGTGATTCCAACTCCCATAAATCACATATATTCGAAACTAATTCTCCGTAAAATTTTAATACTTTTGGACCTCGTTTGGTATGGATTTTCTGCGATACAAAAAACATGCAAAAAAAGGAACTGGCACTGGGCACTGGATCAATAGGTTAGTCCAATAAATTATATAAATTGTTGCCAAAAGTATGTAAAAGTTGAATAATGTTGGCATGGAACAATCAAAACTTACAGATACGACGGAGACGTACCAGTATAGCAGTTGGTTTGTCAGCCATTTGTAAATATATGTTAGTAGGTGTGAGCTTGTTCAAATCAAGTCTTTTATATAAGAAGAAAGGCATAACACTACCACCAACTCTCAAATCACACAAAGCAGTGTTCACATAATTTCTTTTTATGGACCAAGGTATAGTTGGTATTCCAAGATCTCCAAGTTTTTTACGAACTCCATCCTTAAAATAATAATTAACAAGCATGGTGGAGATTTCATCTTCTGGTATTTTCATTTTATTAGTGATAATGTATTTCATGTACTTTGCAAAAGGGGCCATTTTTAAGATATCCGTCAAGCGGGTACGTAAAAGACTAGCCTAAGCATTCAAATTCTTCATCATCTTTTCTTCTTAGTTGATATAGGTGGAAAGGGCATGGTTTTTTTTACCAATGGTTCTGTTTCCTTTCCATGTTTTCTAGGAACAAAGTCTCGTTTATCATATATTTTATTTTTGGGTTGTGGGTTATGAAGATCAACAGGAAGTTCTATCTCAACATCATTATCTGGTTGTTTATCATTGTCTAGTTGAGTGTCTTCATTAACATATTATCCTTTTCACTATTACTAGGTGAATGTTCATTACCAGATTGAGTTTCAGCATCAGAGATAGAGACATCATTACTGTTTTCAGGAGTTTTTTCAGGATCACTAGATGTGTGCACAGTCCTATCATTTTTCCTTTCTTTTTCTTTCTAAGAGGACTAGGTGCACTAGTGTTAAGTCTTTGTGAATCTTGTTCAATTCTCTTAGTGTGTCTCTCAGGATAAAGTGGTTCGTGAGTCGTTTTACCTCCTCTAGTTGCTACTCTAACAGAAAAATCATTCATATTATTATTCATTTCATTTAGCAATTCTTTGTGAGATTGAGCAACTTGTTCTAACTGAGTTTGAACCATAGAAGCATGTTTTCCTACAACCCTAACATCGTTAAAGATTCAAAATAACAAGTCACTCAAGCGAGCAATCATATCATAGTTGTATTTCAATTGTTTCATGACATTGGTATTGAAGTGATCTTGTTTTATAATGTAATTATAAAACTCATAAAGACATTGACTAGGATGTTTATTGTAAGGAATATCACTTTCATCAAATTTCATTAAAGAGTTTACCTCAACCACATTGGGTGGTGGTATGGCAAGTCCATGTATCTCTTCAACATGTGGTAGATTCTTGACATCCTCTGCTTTAATGCCTTTTTCCTTAATACTTTTCTTTCCCTCTTGCATATCCTCGAGACTAAGATATAAGATACACATGTTCTTCGGAGTGGGTTTAGGTGGTGGTTCAGGAAGTGTCCACTCATAATAATTCTTCAATACATTATTCAATAATTCCTCGGCTTGATTAATAGTTATTTCCCTGAAAACACAACCATCACAACTATCTAGGAAATCTCTAGAAGCATATGTTAGTGCATTATAGAGGATATCTAGTATTTCATTTTTCTTAAGTGGATGATCAAGCAAAGCATTAAACAGTTGGAGAAGCCTCCCCTAAGCTTATGGGAGACTCTCCTCTTCAATTTGCACAAAGTTAAATATTTCCTGTAAGGCAACTTGTTTTGTCATGAGCAGGGAAATATTTTTCAGAGAAGTAATAAATCGTATCCTGGGGACTTCGAACACAACCATGAGTAAGGGTATTGTACCAAGCTTTAGCATCACCTGTTAATGAGAATGGAAACAATTTTAGGATATATTAAAATCAAGTTTTCTCATCATGAGCAAATAGGGTGGCTATATCATTTAGTTTAGTGAGGTCTGTCACTACGGTTTTAGTGTCATAACCATGGAAAGGATCAGATTCTACCAAAGTAATCAACTCTGGGTCGACAGACAATTCATAATCCTTATCAGTAACACAGATAGGTGAAGTAGCAAACTTACAATCACATTTCATTCTAGCATTCAAAGACTTTTGTTTTAGTTTGCATAATAATTTCTTAAGATCATCTTTATCATTGCAAGCAAGGAAGTCTCTAGTTGTCTCTTCATCCATAACATAACCTTCCAGTACTTTAGGAAATTCATATCTAGGATGGCTAGATCTAATTGGTGTTTCAAAAATTTCAAGTACTTCATCAGTTTCAACATTCTCAATATCATTAAGTCTAGCAAGTTGTTCATCAAGTAGTTCACCCAATGGTACGGTCTTATCAAGCAAGGTCTAGCATCATCATAAGCATCATCAATAACTTTCGACATATCAAGATTAATAGCAGAGTGTTGTTTAGCAAGCTTACTTATAACTGAAGGAGAATCAAGTGCATAGTGTGATGGCAATTCCTTACCTCCCCTCGTAGTTGAGGGAAAGATCTTAGTTATATCATCCTTCAGATACTTCATAGTGATAAATAGATAATAGTACCAAGTAACTCAATAGATATAGCTATGCTCCCCGGCAACAGTGCCAGAAAAAGGTCTTCATAACCCACAAGAATAGGGGATCGCAACAATTTTTGAGGATAGAGTATTCAACCCAAATTTATAGGTTTGACCCAAGGGGAGCCAAAGAATATTGGCAAGTATTAGCAACTAAGTTGTCAATTCAGCCACACCTGGAGATTAATTATCTACAACAAAGTGATCAACAGCACAGTAATATGATAGTTTTGATAGTAGCAGTAGCAGCAATAGTAACGGTAACAGTGATAGCAGTGATTTTCTAGCAGTAGCAATAGTAACAGTAGTAGTAGTAACTTAGCAAGATCAATATGTTGGAAATTCTTAGGCATTGGATCGGCAATTTGTTGGCTGATATTCATCATGTAATAGTCACAGCGTAGGGCGATACAAAACTAGCTCAAGTTTAGAAATGTAATGTAGGAACGTATTCCGTAAATACTCATAGGTGCTTATGGAATGAACTTGTATGACCTCTTTGTCCTACCCTCCCGTGGCAGCGGATTCCATAAGGAAACTAAGGGATATTAACGGCTCCTTTTAATAGAGTACCGGAACAAATCATTAGCAAACATAGTGAATACATGAACTCCTCAAACTATGGTCATCACCTAAATGTATCCCGCATATTGTCACTACCGGGTTTACGGATCAGAACACATAGTAGGTGACTATGACTTGCCAGTTCGGATCTAGAACATAGATATAATGGTGATAACATAAATGGTTCAGATCTGAAATCATGGCACACTGGCCCAAAGTATAAAGCATTAAGCATAGCAACGTCATAACAACATCAGTCTCAGAACATAATGGATACTAGGGATCAAGCCCTACCAAAACTAACTTGATTACATGATGAATCTCCTCGAACTCCTCATCGACCAGCGAGCCTACGGTAGGATTACTCACTCCTAGTGGAGAGCATCATGGAATTGGCAATGGAGGATGGTTGGTGATGATGAAGATCGAAGATTCCCCTCCCCGGAGCCCCAAACGGACTACAGGTCTGGCCTCCTGATGAAGAATAGGAGGGGGCGGCTGCTCAGTATAGCGAAACGAGATAATTCTTCCTCCCTCATTTTTTTCCGAAAATAGGTATTTATGCAGTTCGATTCAGGGTCTACGGGGCCACCAGGTGGGGAAAACCCACCTGGGCGCGCCAGAAGGGGGGCGCGCCAGGAGGGGGGCGCGCCCTGGTGGGTTGTGCCCACCCAGGTGGCCCCCTCTGGTTGTTCTTGGCTCCAGAAGCTCTCCTTTATTGTATAAAAAATCCTCGCAAAGTTTCGTTCCAATCCGAGAACTTTTATTTCCGCACAAAAACAACACCATGGTAGTTCTGCTGAAAATAGCGTCAGTCTGGGTTAGTTTCATTCAAATTATGCAATTTAGAGTCTGTCGGATTTAGGGCTCCGCAAAACCCTTCTAGGTTCGAACTCTGGGGTGTGTGAGAAGAACTCAACCTCGCCTATCTACCTACTCGACACCCCACGAACTAGCTCGATGAATAGGAATGTAAAAGAGACACGAGGCAGTTTATCCTGGTTCAGGCCACCTAGCGGTGAGTGGCCCTACTCCAGTAGTGTGGTGGATTAGCCTCTAGATGTGCTGAGGATGAACTAGAATAATGGGTGAACAACCTCTGGAGGTGTGTTCTTGCTTTTTGGTGGAGAGGAAGGTCTCAATAATCCATCCCCTGCTGGGTGGTGGCTATCCTACTTATATAGTGGCCTTGGTCCTCTTCCCCCGAAATGTTGGCGGGAAGGGATCCCACAATGTACAATTTTGAAGGGAGACAACTTGTACATCTTATCCTAACTAAAGGTGGTCTTCGCCTGCAAAGCCTCTGATCTTGATGCCACGGTGGGCTCGGCGATGACCTCCGCCCTGACAGTCTTGGTCTTGATGCCTGGAAATGGAAACCTTTGGCAGATTCCTCGCGACTCTACGCCTGAGCCTGCTTCCTTAGCACCAAAGAGGAAACTGTTGTACTGTGACTGCTGGCACCCACCTGGCCTTGGTCGTCACGGCTTGAGTCATGTAAACCTCATGAGGTGGGGGTTGCATAGAGTTATCCGCGACTCAGGAGCCAGCCAGACGTGGCTGCCCCTTCCGGAGGTCTTGGCGTCGTTTGACCTGCGAGGCTTGGTCCCCCGCGAGGGTCTTGAGTGTCGATGCTGAAGATGGGCCGTACCAGGCCTGAAAGGAGCCACATCGCGGGCCGCTGGCAGGCAAGTCTGGGTAACCTGGTTCCCAAAACGCCAACAGTAGCCCCCGGGCCCAAGGCGCAATCGGACATGGCATCCGGGCGAAGCGCCGTGAGCCCCAATCGTCTGCGGACCTGGCCGATGCATGGTACCTGAATTGGACGTGGGTGTCTCCACTTCCCCACGTCGCCTCGGCAACCGTTCGATTTGCCTGGAGCCTGCTGCGTGCAGAAAAAAGGTCATCATTACCTATGATCGTGGGGGCTGACGGTTTGCCTCTGATAACCCACAAGTGTAGGGGATCAGTTGTAGCCTCTTTTGATAAGTAAGAGTGTCGAACTCAACGAGGAGCTAAAGGTAGAACAAATATTCCCTCAAGTTCTATCGACCACCGATAAAACTCTACGCACGCTTGACGTTTACTTTACCTAGAACAAGTATGAAACTAGAAGTACTTTGTAGTTTTTGTGGGATAGGTTTGCAAGAAAATAAAGAGCACGTAAATATAAACTAGGGGCTGTTAAGATAAAGAAGCAATAAAGTAAATGATAGCGAGTGTGGAAAAGTGGTGGTAGGAGTTGCGAAATTGCCCCTAAGCAATTGACTACGTTACTAGACCGATAGCAAGTTTTATGTGGGAAAGGCCACTACTAGCATGTCATCCCTTACTTGGAATTCTGTGCACTTATGATTGGAACTATTAGCAAGCATCCACAACTACTAACGTTCATTAAAGTAAAACCCAACCATATCATTAAGATATATTGGTCCCCCTTCAATCCCGTATGCATCAATTTCTACGCTAGGTTGAAGCTTCTATCACTCTTTCCCTCCAATGCATAGTCCTATGAAGATACAACTAACCCTATGGTGTGATCCACGCGAGCACTTATATGATGGGCACCAAAGGATAGCAACATAACCACAAGCAATTTAAACCAATCATAGCAATTCACCAATCACCGATAGGTCACCAAAAATCTACTCACACATCATAGGATGGCAGCACATCATTGGATAATAATATGAAGCGTAAAGCACCATGTTCAATTAGAGGGTATAGCGGGTTGCGGGAGAGTGGACCGCTATAGATAGATGGGGGAAGGCGATGGGGATGCTGGTGAAGATGAAGGAATTGTTGGTGTAGATCGCCGTCACACGATGATGGCCCATGTGGCACTCCGGTGCCACCGGAAGCGAGGGGAGAGAGCCCCCCTCCTTATTCTTCTTCCTTGACCTTCTCCCTAGGTGGGAGAAGGATTTCCCCTCTGGTCCATGGTCTCCATGGCGTGGGAGGGGCGAGAGCCCCTCCAAGATTGGATCTGTCTCTCTGTCTCTTTTTGTTTCTGCGTTCTCAGATTCTGGCCCTTCACCGTTTCTTTTATTCCCGGAGATACGTAACTCCGATTGGGCTGATTTTTGGACACTCCGCCTGACGGAGTGGCCACGAGGGCCCAGGGTGCGCTTACCCCTGGTGGGCGCCCCCCTACCTCGTGGCCCACTCAGGCATCATCTCATGTTGGTTCCGCTTCACAAAATTCACATATATTCCGAAAAAGACTTCGTCCATTTTTATTCCGTTTGAACTCCGTTTGATATGGATATTTTGCAAAACAAAAAACATGCAGCAAACAAGAACTGGCACTAGATCAATATGTTAGTCCCAAAAAATAGTATAAAAAGTTGCCAAATATATATGAAATTTGTAGAATATTGGCATGGAACAACCAAAAATTTTAGATACGATGGAGATGTATCAGCATCCCCAAGCTTAATTCCTGCTCATCCTCGGGTAGGTAAATGATAAAAAATATATTTTTTGATGTGGAATGCTACCTAGCATAATTTTGATCATGTAATCTAATCATGGCATGAATATTAAGACACGAGTGATTCAAAGCAATAGTCTATCATTTGACATAAAAGAATGTAATACTCAGGCATCCCAACAAAAAATCAAGTCTTTCAAAATATCAATTCTAAATAACGTTATCCCCACAAAATCGTATCATCTTTTAATCTCCCTTTTCTTAACACAAGGTACCCCTCATGCCTACCCCGGTGTCAGCCAAGCAATTGTTTTCGTACTTTACTTTTTCAAACTTTTTCAACTCTTCACGCAATACATGAGCGTGAGCCATGGACATAGCACTATTGGTGGAACAGAAGGTGGTAGTAGACGAAAGTAGGGAGAAAGTCTCACATCGACTAGGCGTATCAATGGGCTATGGAGATGCCCATCAATAGATATCAATGTGAGTGAATAGGGTTTGCCATGTAACGGATGCACTAGAGCTATAAGTGTATGAAAGCTCAAATGAAAACTAGTGGGTGTGCATCAACTTGCTTGCTCATGAAGACCTAGGGAATTTGAGGAAGCCCATCGTTGGAATACACAAGCCAAGTTCTATAATGAAAATTCCCACTAGTATATGGAAGTGACAACATAGGAGACTCTCTATTATGAAGATCATGGTGCTACTTTGAAGCACAAGTGTAGAAAAGGATAGTAGCATTGTCCCTTCTCTCTTTTCTCCCTTTCTTTTGTTTTTTTGAGGGGCTTTCCTTTTTTTATTAGCCCCTCTCTATTTTTTTATTTTTTTAGGCCATCTTCTTTTTTTTCTCTTTTTTTTGGCCTTTCCTCACATGGGACAATGCTCTAATAATGAAGATCATCACACTTTTATACTTACAACTCAAAGATTACAACTCGAAGCTAGAACAAAATATGACTCTATGTGAATGCCTCCGGCGGTGTACCGGGATGTGCAATGATCTAGCGTAGCAACGACATCAAAAACGGACAAGACATGGAAACATCATGCTAGCTATCTTACGATCATGGAAGGCAATATGACAATGATGGTGCGTGTCATAATAAACGAAACGGTGGAGTTACATGGCAATATATCTCGGAATGGCTATGGAAATGCCATAATAGGTAGGTATGGTGGATGTTTTGAGGAAGGTATATGGTGGGTGTATGGTAAAGTCGAAAGTTGTGCATTACAAGAGAGGCTAGCAATGGTGGAAGGGTGAGAGTGCGTATAATCCATGGACTCAACATTAGTCAGAAAGGACTCACATACTTATTGCAAAAAATATATTAGCCCTAGAAGCAACAATACTACAACGCATGCTCCTAGGGGGGAGGTTGGTAGGAGTTAACCATCGCGCGCCCCCGACCTTCACGCAAAGATAAACAATCAAAATACAATGCGTGCCAATTTGGTTACATAGTTAGGAGACCATACGTGCATGCTTCGGGAATCACAAACCTTAACACCAATATTATTACTAGACCACAATCATTCACTAGTACCTCTCACATATTAGCATCTCTATATCGCCAAACTGTTGCAAGGAATCAAACATATCATATTCAGCGATCTAAAAGTTTATGTAGGATTTTATGACTAACCATGTGAATGACCAATTCATGTCAACTCTCTAAATAGATATAAGTGAAGCAAGAGAGTTTTAATTCTTTCTACAAAAGTTATGCCCACGCTCTAACAATTATAAGTGAAGCAAAAGAGCATTCTACAAATGGCGGTTTTTTATGTGAAGAGAAACAAGCAATCCAAACTTCAAATGATATAAGTGAAGCACATGAAGCCTTCTATAAAGCCATACTCAAAAGATATAAGTGAAGTGCAAAGAGCATTCTATAAATCAAATAAGTACTATCTCATACCAGCATGGTGCAATTCTTAAAAAGAAAAAAGAAAAAGCACACGAGGCTCTAAGAGTTTATGCATATCATGTGAATGAATGAATCCAAAAACATACCGATACTTGTTGAAGAAAGATGGGATGCCTTCTGGGGCATCCCCAAGCTTAGACGCTTGAGTCTCCTTGAATATTTACTTGGTGTGCCTTGGGCATCCCCAAGCTTCAGCTCTTGCCTCTCCTCCTTCTTCTCACATCGAAACCTCCTCGAACTTCGAACACTTCATCCACAAAAAACTTAACCGAACTTTTTGTGGCGGGGTTAGTGCATATGATCAATAAAATCCCATCATGTACTGCTCTAACATTATTGTATAATTACAAACAAACATTACCTACTATATGCTATCACAATTCTATGGCCCCAAGTCAAGGAGGCATCAACAAGAAATCGAACATATGCAAATAATGAAGCTATAACAACAATATGTGAAAACAGGACATTCTATAGTAATCTGAACATTAACCATACTTCTGTAACCCTAAAATTATGGCAACATTAGGATAAATCAACAATTTGTATAGCAAGAATTTGCAAAAAGTTTCAGATCCTTTCGATGTTCCAGCAAAAAAATGTAAAATCACGCACTATAGCCAAAGTTTCTGTTTTTGCACCGCACAAGCCAACAAACAGTTTAATCATCCTAAAGGAAACTCTTGGCACATTATTTTTATAATGCAATGGAATTGTACAAGGGGATAATTATTTTTATCGAAAATTTTATGTAATCAAGGTTCACAAAGTTTCCATGGGCATGAACAAAGTTCAAGGCTAGCTCCAGCTTTAACAATGCTCGTCTTTCTCACTTTCGCTTTTCTTTTTGAAAAAGTTTTAGTTTCCCCTCTTTATTTTTCTTGTTTTAAACTTTATAAAAGCACACAACAGAAATAAATGACTCTCTAAAACTTCCGGTTTGTCTCCCTAGCAGTGCTTTCTTTAAAGCCATTAAGCTAGGCATATAGTGCTCAAGTAATGGATCCACCCGGATCCCATGGTATATCAAAGGCAATTTTAATTAACAATGATTTCGCATTTAGTAGTGAGCACAAAGTGATATGTGTCATGCAAAACGAAGTCTAACTCTCTTCCTATGCATAGGCATGTCATACAAGAACAATTCATGCACATCAAGTAAAGGACAATGCATAGTATAAGCAGTTTCTTGCAATTTTATCGTGTTGGAACCATAGAGAGGCGGATATGTAGTTCCTCTCTCATAATAATCGCAAGTAGGAGCAGAAAGCACATGCATATTATACTCATCAAAAACATCACGTGTAATGGAAAAAGGCAACCCATCAATATAATCCTTAATAAGTGCAAACTTCTCCAATATAGTGTAGTTTGGAGAATTCAAAAAGTTAATAGGACTATCATGTGTGGGTGCAATAGAAACTATATCATGTTTAACATAAGTAACTATAGCAAGTTAATCTACATATGCATAATCCATATTGGCATCTTGGCCACAAGCATAGCAAGCATCATCAAAAAGGGATAGGATATTTCAAAAGAATCCAAGGGATCATAGCAAACATTATAGCATTCGTCCTTCGATAAGCACGAAGGGAAATTAAACAATGTATGAGTTGAAGAGTTACTGTCATTACAAGGTGGGCATGGGTAGCTAATCTGTTCTTCCTCCTTTTGTTCTTCGCTCTCCTCGTCATCTTTTTCATCTAATGAGCTCACAATGTCATTAATTTCTTCTTCCATAGACTCCTGCAAAATATTAGTCTCTTCTTGGACGGCGGAGTAGTCCTCAATATATAGTTTAACATAGGCATTAGAAGCATAATTATCATAACAATATTTAAATATGGAAAAAAATTCAGATTTGTAAAGAGTAGCATCATACTTTTCAATCAAAGAAGCAATTTCATAAGCACCCTTAAAAGCAACAAAATCTTCAATTTGTTGAACATCATAGTAACTATAAACACCCTTAGCATACGAAGATACGATTCCATTATCACTAAACTCACATTGGTAGGGAAGGTGTTTCTTAGGGTCTTCAGAACAACAAGTAAAATCATATATTTCACATAAATCCCAAGCATAGCATTGCAAACGAAGAATTTGATCCAATAAAAGTTTCCCTTTTTCAGATATGCGGTGTCGCACATAACAAGCATGTTCATCTAAAGATTTTCCCTCAACTTAGCTAGTTGGGGTTTCAGCCCGAGCACATAGGGATCGAAGATGATCCAAGTAATAAGCTTCAATAGTGTGATAGATTTTGAGTGGTTCTTCAACCATTGGTTTAGTAGGTACCACTATTTTTTTTGGTATTTTGTGTTTCCTAACCATAACTAAAGATAGAAAACAACTTAGAACATCAAATAAAATCTACTTAGTGAATAAGCAAACAAGCACACACGAGAATATTCACCCCACGCTATTGCTCCCCGGCAACGGCGCCAGAAAAAGGTCTTCATAACCCACAATTGTAGGGGATCAGTAGTAGCCTCTTTCGATAAGTGTGTCGAACCCAACGAGGAGCTAAATGAAGAACAAATATCCCCTCAAGTTCTATCGACCATCGATACAACTCTACGCACGCTTGACGTTTACTTTACCTAGAACAAGTATGAAACTAGAAGTACTTTGTAGTTTTCATGGGATAGGTTTGCAAGAATATCAAGAGCACGTAAATATAAACTAGGGGCTGTTAAGATAAAGAAACAATAAAGTTAATGATAGCGAGTGTGGAAAAGTGGTGGTAGGAGTTGCAAAATTGCCCCTAAGCACTTGACAACGTTACTAGACCGATAGCAAGTTTTATGTGGGAGAGGCCACTGCTAGCATGTCATCCCTTACATGGAATTCTATGCACTTATGATTGGAACTATTAGCAAGCATCTGCAATTACTAACGTTCATTAAGGTAAAACCCAACCATAGCATTAATATATATTGGTCCCCCTTCAATCCCGTATGCATCAATTTCTACGCTAGGTTGAAGCTTCTATCACTATTGCCCTCCAATACGTAGTCCTATGAACATACAACTAACCCTATGGTGTGATCCACGCGCGTGCTCATATGATGGGCACCAAAGGACATCAACATAACCACAAGAAATTTAAACCAATCATGGCAATTCACCAATCACTGATAGGACAATGAAAATCTACTCAGACATCATAGGATGCCAACACATCATTGGATAATAATATGAGGCATAAAGCACCATGTTCAAGTAGGGGGTACAGCGGGTTGCGGGAGAGTGGACCGCTGTAGATAGATGGGGGAAGGTGATGGGGATGTTGCTGAAGATGACAGAGGTGTTGGTGTCCATCGCCGTCACACGATGATGGCCCAGGTGGCACTCTGGTTCCACCGGAAGCGAGGGGGAGAAAGCCCCGCTCGTTCTTCTTCTTTCTTGACCTTCTCCCCAGGTGGGAGAAGGGTTTCCCCTCTGGTCCATGGTCTCCATAGCCTGGGAGGGGCGAGAGCCCCTCCGAGATTGGATCTGTCTCTCCGAGATTCGTAACTCCGATTGGGCTGATTTTTGGACAGGATTTTTATCCGGATATTGGCTTTCTTGCGGCGAAAAAAGGGCATCAACCGCCTTATGGAGTGGCCACGAGGGCCCAGGGCGCGCCTGCCCCTGGTGGGCGTGCCCCCTGCCTCGTTGCCCACTCGGGCATCGTCTCATGTTGGTTCCGCTTCCCAAAATTCACTTATATTCCAAAAAAACTCCGTCCGTTTTTATTCCGTTTGGGCTCCGTTTGATAAGGATATTCTATGAAACAAAAAACATGCAACAAACAGGAACTGGCACTAGGCACTGGATAAATATGTTAGTCCCCAAAAATAGTGTAAAAAGTTACCAAAAGTATATGAAATTTGTAGAATATTGGCATGGAACAACCAAAAATTATAGATACGACGGAGACGTATCAGCCTCCCTCTTGCTATAAATGGCGAGGGGCGGAGTCCCCTCCGCTCATCTCCATCTCATCGCTGCTAGCTTCTTCTCACTTCACCCTCTTCACGTAGTGTTCATTGCACCGATTCGGAGGTTCTCCGCGGCAGAGAAAGGCAAAGCCCGTCAGGAGGAGCCCTTGCCACTCCCGCCGAAGAAGAGGTCTAGCCACTCGAGTGACGCCGCTGGAGGCCTTGAAGTGGTGCGGCCTTGGCTGGAATGGCCGGCGACTGGCTTCCCAAACCCCTTGCATGCGCAAGGCCTAGGGCATGAGGGCGACGCCCGTCTTTGCCTTGGAGGTGACCGTAGAGGACCAGCCATGGCCGGGTGGCTGGTCTGCAATGGTGCCCACGTTGAGGGTACCTCTCGGGAGTTCGTGTTATGGACGGCGATGCCACCGCCTTCTTGGATCCGGCTCCCGAGGTTGTTCGCGGAGCTGATGTCACCGAGGGGGTCCTGCCGAGCTGTGGTGCAGCACAGTGGGTGCTGCAGTCAGGCTTCCAAGGCGGAGGTCGAGGTCATCCCCCCCGGCCGGCATCTTCATGACTCGAGGATGGGATGATATCGCCCGCGCTTGTCGTCCTGAAGGAGCCTCAATCATCCACTTCGAGTACGACAGAGCGTCCACGCTCTTCTTCAAGATCTTCGGTGAGGACGGCCAATGCCTGGAGTGCTGCCCTGGAAGGAGAGGCCCGCACGACGCGGCCATGGGCACTGAACTTGCCCTTGGCCTTGTCGGAGGCTCCTCCACCAGCAACGACTCGCTAGAATCCAGAAACGATCCTGAGACCAGCGATGATGACAGCTACGAGCCACCGAGCTCTTGTCGTGCCCGTAGTAGGGCGCCATTGTCCGCTCGACGCCGTCGGTGATGTCCCTGTCCGTGCTCTGCTTGGGTTCCTTCTTTTGTCCCCTGCGCGGAATCATGTCGAGCCCCGTGGGTGTGTAAAAATCGAAATGCCTTTGCTTTAATGTATTTGCTTTTTTCTTAATGTTGCGATCGCATATCTCGCTTGGGCACCGCCCCCTTTTTCTTTATCGAGATAGCCTGATGCTCTACGTTGATAGGACCCAGTCCCCACGGAGGCTTCAGTCGTCGTTGGTATGCCAGGTCGCGATGCCGTGGTCAAGGCCCGGAGGTGAGCGGCTGGAGGTCCGGTAAGAGCCCCCGAGGCGCGATGCTCGAGAGGTCCCCTTTAGCATGCAAGCGGCTCCCTAGAGGCCGAAGAAGGAAAATGATGTGGCCCAAGCGGGACAGCGAGAGGAAAAAAGATAAACACATAGTCGTGAGGTCTTAGCCGACGCGCTAGGGTGACTTATCTTGCTATGGATCCTCGTGGGAGGGTTGTCCGCGCCCTTGCTACAACGCCCCCAGGCAGGGTGAGCGCCGGTCTCTCTTCCTTTAGCTTAGATGTGTGCTCTACACCCTTCGGTCCCGACCCTCGAGAAAAGCTCGGCCGCCACTGGTATGCCAGGTCGCGATGAAGTGGTCAAGGCCAAGGGGTGAGCGCTTGAGAGCCAGTAGGAGCTCCTGAGCAGCGATGCTCAGGAGCGCCCCCTTTAGCTTGCAAGATGGTTGCATCGAGGGGAGTGGCATGCGGGGCCGCTCCTAGTCCGGCTTGGAGATTCCATCAAATCAATCTAAAGAAGAAGTCATAGCGTGCGGCAGCGCTTCCTCTGCTGTCATTGGTCTTTCCGTAAGAAGTCAAAGGCACTAAGGACCTGGCGAGGTGACGTGCGCGATGGTGGTCGCGAGCCAGAGCTCGGTCTCTCAGGTTTTTCGGCGCTGCAGGGACGGACCCGAGCACAGGCACCGTGCCGATGGTTTCTTGGAATGAGGAACTGGTAGGTCAGCAGCGAGCAGGGCCACGAGGGGTGCCGGGGCACCACACTACAAAAAAAATACAGTTTCGTGATTATACGTGCAATGCCCCGGATGTAATACTTTCCCTTTTGGGCATATAATATATCTCTGGCTTCATCTATTCCATTCCGGGTTCTTTGTCTTTCGGGTTTTCGTCGTTTTGTTGTGTGCGTGTGTGGCATTCATTCATATCATGTAGTCATGTGCATCGCATTGCATTTGTGTTGCCGGTTGCATCCGGTTCCACGTGTTCCTTCCCGTTGTCCGTTTCGCGTTCCGGAGCTCCCTCACGTGTCCGTGGCGTCTCGTAGGCCTACTTTGGTGTTTGGTCGTGTATCGTTACCGGTTTGGCGCGAGACTTGTCGTGTGTTGTTGTTTTGGTGTGTGTAACCCGCTTGTCAAATCTCGTCGCGTTTGGAGTCCGTTTGCTACCCCAACAGTTATTATCGTGGGCTCAAAGTGCCTCCACTTTGAGGTCCAAGACACCCCTCCAACAGCCCACCAAACCTCTCCTAGCCACTTCCTTCATCTAGGCCATCCAATTCTAATCGTGTGGCCGAAAACCACACTCCATTTGGGCAACCCTAGCTCCTTGTGCCTATATATTTGTCCACTTCCCCCAATTTTTGCCCCAAATCAAGGAAACCCTAGCTCCCCTAGCCACTTCTTCTTCCACCTCCAGCCACCTCGCGGGAGAGTTCGCCGGAATCCTGCCGGAGTTCGCCGGATTTCTGCTACCTCGCCGGAAAACACCTCCTCTCCACCCTCCTCTCACCTCACCTCACCACCACCGCCACCTCATCCCACCGGCGCCCTCACCACCTCCGGCCAGCCACCTCCCGAAGCCCCCCTTCGCCTCCTCGCTCGAGCACCGCCTGGGCCCTTCGCTTGGCCGGATCCCCCCGTCGCCTCCCGAAGCCCCCCGTCGCCGCCGCCCTGGATCAGATCGAGGCCGAGCCTCCAGATCCCGATCCGTTCGATCGGGTCAACGGCCTCGACCGCCTGGGCCCTTCGCTTGGCCGGATCCGCTTGCCAGCCTGGGCCGTCGCCATCCTCCCGCGCCGCACCGAGGCCACTTCGCATCGCTAGTCCCCGCTTCACCAGCGCCTGGGCCGATCCAGCCCCGCGCCGCGGCCCACGCCAGTCGCCACCGCCGTTCCATCGCCCGGGTGAGCCGGCGCCCAGGCCCACTCCGCCTCCTTCGATCGCCAGCCGAGGCGCTCCTCTAGCCCGGTGCGCCGCCTCCTGTCGGGCCGGCCCAGCCGCTCCGACCCACGGGCCTCCAGCCGCCGATCCGCCGGGCCGCGCCAGTTCCGCCGCGGGCCCGAGCCCTTTTCTCCAGATCTGTTTGCCTGAGAGGTTGACTTCAAATCCCTAAGTCCCTGTTGTTTTGTGTGTTGATGCTATATTAGAACTGTGATATCTTTTTGTGTGGTGGTCCGTTTTGCGCAAATGACATGTCCAGACGTTCATGGTGACTAGCACTACATTTCATTTCATTGTGCCATGCATGTTTGAGCTCATCTAGATGCTTATTTTTCTGTTGCAAGAGTGCATCCCGATATAAACTGCTGTTAGTGATGTTTTTATGCCATCTTTGCATAGTGATATCTTTTAGCTCGTTTATCCGAATGATGCAAATGACATGTCCACGTGTTCGTCTTGCCATGCTCTACATGTTGTTTGTGTTAGGTTGCATGATAGATTTATTCTTGCCATGTTTATCCTCGTTGCAAAGTGCTATGTGGCTGTTTAGTTATTTAACTTGTTATGAGATACCATCTTGTTGAGCTCATTGCTATCGTTGTGGTTATCTCCATGATGCATGCTTGTATGTTTCGGAATCACCATCATGTGTACTTTGATGTGGTGCTTACCACTTGCCATGTTTAGTTTTGAGGTGACTTAAACTTGCTCTCGAAGATGCCATGATGAAACTGTTGTTTTAACACAGTGAAATTTCACCAAGTCTGGAATTTGTTATTCTCAGATGCCATGTTTGCTTGCTGTTCTAGGACAATCCATGATAGTTTTGGAGTGACTCTTGATAATTCCTTGTATTATATATTTTTGGCTATCCATTCATGCTCTCACATGCTTATTTGAGTGGCTGTAGGATATTTAACTTTGGCTCCAAAGTTGCAATAAATTACTGTTGTCAGGATTTTGTTGTCAAGTTCAATATGTCCAAGCTTGTTGCTATTGATCCGTGGCTCCTTTGGGGGTGCACCTTTGGACTTATTTGCTGTAGGAATGTCTAGTTTATTTTCATGCTCTTTGCCATGATGTTTGAGTGTTGTAGCTTATTTTTCTAGTGCTCCGAAGTTGCTATGTTGCTGTAATTTTCAGCTTTCGCCTATTTCTTGTTTCGGGCATAACTTTTAGCCCGTAGCTCCGTTCGAAGCGAGTCTTATATGAAACTTGATTGATTTTCCGTGTAGATTCAAAATATCCAATTGTTATAATGTTTTGAAGTATTTTGCTTGAGTGCTATTTTCCGTGCTCCGTGTGCTCTCATAGTGCATCAATCATGCATCCATCATTTTTGAGTGCGCATTGCATCTTGTTGATTCGTGCCTTGTGTGATTGTATTGTTTAGAGCAGGAAGCTAAGACCGAGTACGAGTACGAGCACGAGGTTACCAACGAGGTTGAGCACGAGGACCCTTCTTACGATCTGTACGACAACTCTTCAGGCAAGATGACCGAACCCGGATACCATTACTATTTTTGCCTATTGCTAGAAGTCTCGATCTATAGTTTTGTCTCGATGCCCAAGTTTTCCTGCCAGCCTCCTACTTGTAACCATGAACCTGTTTAACAACCCTACCTATGCAAACCGTGGAATGGCTAAGTACGCTTCGCTCAGCCCCTCTTATAGCGTTGCTAGTTGCAGGTGAAGTTGAAGATGCTTGCTTCATGTTGAAGTTTTGTTGGGTTATATCACACTATAATAATTACTAAATGAAATCATCTATATATTGGCAATGGGTGGAAGGCTAAGCCTTTTGCTTGGTGTTTTGTTCCACTCATGCCGCTAGGAACCGTTTAAACCGGTGTTATGTTCCTTGATTATGCGTTCCTCACACGGTTGGGGTTTATGGGACCCCCTCGATAAACCGCTAAGTGCTAAGTCTTTTCCAGCAAGTCCCAACATTGGTACTATTTGCCTAATAACTAAATAAACTTGCATAGGGAGTAATTAACCCTCTTTCTTAATCAACAACCCGGGCCAGTGCTCCACATGAGTGTTGGTCCAAACTGGGGGTTACGCGGGGCCACCACGAGGAAACTCGATGTTTGGTAAAAACCTGTGGGATCGCCCATCCGGTCGTGTCCTGAGACTAGATATGCGCGGCTACTATCTGGGTGTCGACACGCCGGGAGGATTTGCTGGATTAGCCTTACCTTAGTTCGGAGTATCTTGAGCACGAGATTCCGAGAATACTCGGGTCTTCCCACCTTGGAGTTGCGACTCCGCGGATCGTGGGCTTGTCATGGGCCAAGTTGGAACACCCCTGCAGGGTTATGAACTTTCGAAAGCCGTGCCCGCGGTTATGTGGCAGATGGGAGCTTGTTAATATCCGGTTGTAGATAACTTGACACATTGTTCTAATACACTACCAGCGTGTGTACCGTGACTTTCAGTTTCCGAATAGGGATTCAGGAGTTGAACACGGTGGGGTTATGTTTGTTGAGATTTAGCTAGGATCACTTCGTGATCATCTCTCGACCGAGGCACTTCTCTTCTCGCACTCTTTCACGTAAGCTAGTGCTAGTTGCTGCTGCAGACTCTTATTCTTTTCTTCAGCCTTAACCGCTCCCAAGGCTTAAATAGTCATGTTACCCAGGAACAGGATTGCTGAGTCCTCTGTGGCTCACAGTTACTTCACCACACCAGATGCAGGTCCGATGGTGAGCTATCCAGGTGATGGCACCGAGCTAGACTGGGAGTATGACGAGGAGCGTAGTCGATACTATGTTCGTTATCCTGATGATCAGTAGTGGAGACTTCTACTAGGATTCGATCCGACCTGTGGATTTAAATTATGTTTGGTATCTTGGCATTTGGATTTTACCCTTAGAAGGCTGTGATGTTTTATTGAATGATGATTTGAGACATGTATTGTATTTGGGTGACGTGGCGAGTGTAAGCCAACTATTTTATGTTTTCCATCCCCATCTTTTACATGAGTTGTGCAAAGATACCAAACTTGCGATCATTCCAGCATGGGGTTATGTCTCTAAGTCGTGCCTCGACACGTAGGAGATATAGTCCCATCCTGGGCATTACAAGTTGGTATTCAGAGCCTTCTCCGACCTAGGAGCCCCCACTGATTGATCGTATCGTTGACGGTCGAGTCTAGGCACACACTAAAAACATTTTGAGTCCTATATTATATTGGAGAGTAGGATTTCTTTGCTTCTCATCTCCTTTCTCTCTGGTGAGGACTCCTGACGACTACTCTTGCCTCTTCTACTTTCAAAAATTGCACCAATTTTTTTTAGGAATCTCGCGAGTATTCTGGGATTGTTTCGATGTTCTTGTGACGAGAATATTGTTCTCGATGCCTCCTGACATTAGTGGTTGTGGCAGTGTCCCGGGGAGTTGAGCTTCGGGGTATTGTCGTCACAAGCATATCGCGGCAGTACTAAATACTTAAGACGGCCGACATCGAAAATCTCTCCTATACGGTTAGTGGCAAGATAACCCCGACATCACCCAGTACTGGGGAGGTAGTTCGGGAGTATTGCCATAGCTTGTTATAGTGGATGCTTTTCGAAGGTCCGAGGTATACAGTTTCCGAGAAAGACTTGTTATGTGTTGAAGGATGGATACAGCTGGATGTAGGTTTAGAGTTGATTGCGCGGTGCTTCCCCTGTATCCCCAACACCTGATTGCATAACTGGAATCTTTCGGAAATTAATAGGTGGGTTTATCCAGTAGATCATAGGCATTCTTCCAACGAATGCAGGTTACCGAGTTCGGGGTTCTACATTGAGTGAAGTGGTTTTATGACCGATGTTCCGATCGGGAGTTGCATCTTAAAGGGTCCTTGGCTATGCTGATCCGGGGATGGCAAAACCCTTTCGTAACGCGTTCATATGCTTTCAGCACGAAGATGTTAGAACGAAGCTCCTATCTTGTGTTTGTTTCCATCTGTACCTTGTTGTTTTTCTTATTTTACCTTTTGTCCCCTATGTGGCTTCTCGTGAAGATTGATGTTATCATTTAACTGAGAATTTCATTCGTTCCTCTTGTTCGAATGATTATTGTGAAGACTTGTTGCAATTCCTTCCATTGATTCAGCTTATACCTTCTGTCAATCAATTGCTGATTCGTAGTCATGTCTTTCAGGATGGCTCCGAAACGGCTTCCCAACGCTAACCCAGAGGGTGAAGACGTCCAAGATCGTCCTCCTTCCCCTCCTCCTCTGTCTGAGGCTTGGAGAGCGATTATGCAGACTACAAATCAGAACACCCAGTTGTTGATGCAGATGATGCAGCAGATGCAAGCTAATCAAGCTAATCAAGGTGTTCCAGGGAATCAAGGCAACTTCTTCAACCAATAGCACCATGCTACTCTCAACCAGTTCTTGGCCAATAATCCAAAAGCTTTCAGTTACTGTGTCGACCCTCTTGATGCTGAAGATTGGATCACCGATATCAAAAAGCATTTTGAGTGCAGTAACGTAAGAGAAGAGGACTATGTGAAGTTTGCAGCCTTCCAACTCAAAGACCAAGCAGCTGACTGGTGGCAGCAGTACAAAGACTCCAGGCCAGGTCGTGTGATCTCTTGGGAGGATTTCTGCAATGACTTTCGCTCTCACCACATTCCTACGAGTGTCATCGAGGGTATGCGTGAGCAATTCCGCAACCTGAAGCAGGGCTCTATGTCTGTCTATCAGTATAATGTCAGGTTCCAAAACCTCGCCCGCTATGCTAAGCAAGACATTCCTGATGCCAAGAGCAAAATCTATCAGTTTCGTGGTGGTCTGAAAGATGAACTTCAACTTGCTCTCACCTTGTTCGAGCCCGATGAGTTCGACAAATTCTATAACACGGCTTTGAAACAAGAGGCAGCTCAGCTCAAGATGGAGGCTTCTAAAAAGAGGATTCGAGATGCCGTTCACTCCTCCTCATCGTCTCAGATGGTCTCGAAACAACATAAATTTTGGCTTCCTCCTCCTCCAGTGATTCGAGCTCCCTACAACAACTCCAACAGCAACAAGAACTCTAGTGGACGTGGTTTCTCCCACCCACCCAACCCGAGCAACTAGTCGAAGAACCAGTTTCAGTATCAAGGCTCCAAGTCAAGTGGTTCTCATTTCCGTCCTCTCTCAAAGGTGACTTGCAACAAATGCACTCAGAAAGGTCACTATGCTAACAAGTGCCCCAACCCGAAGCGACTTCCACCTCCTCCACCTGTGAGTTCAGCTATTGTCAAGCATAATCCAAAGTCTGCAAGGGTCAATCTGATGAATGCAGCGCAAGCGGAGAATTCTTCGGATGTCATTTTGGGTAACCTTCTAGTTAACTCTTTTCCAGCTAAAGTGTTGTTTGATTCAGGTGCTACATGTTCTTTCATGTCATATCCATTTGCATCCAAGCACAACATTGTCACCAGAAGTTTGCCAAGGGAATTGTCAGTTGTTTCTCCAGGCAAACTATTGCATTAAAAGATATTTGCTCCGGATGTTTCTATTCGCATGGGTGATTATCGCTTTCTGGCTCAACCGGTGGTTCTTGGTAATTCCGACATTGACCTCATCCTTGGGATGGACTGGCTTTCTGAGCATGATGCTCACATTGATTGTGCACAGAAGGAAGTCAAGATGACTCATCCTGATGAAGACGTGATTATCTTTGCCTCCAGGGATAACACTATCAGGCTTTTCTCTCTCAATGATAAGGGCGAAATTAATGCCATATCTCAAATTCCGGTGGTAAACGAATATCAAGACATCTTTCCTGAAGAACATCCAGGCATGCCTCCATACCGTCAGGTGGAATTCGTCATTGAACTCGAGCCGGGTACTGAGCCAGCATGCCGGCGTCCGTACAAGCTCTCTCCTAAAGAATTGAAGGAATTGAAGAAGCAGCTTGATCAACAGGAGCGTATGGATCTCATCAGGCCTAGTACGTCTCCTTGGGGCTGTGGTGTCTTATTTGTCAAGAAGAAAGATGGCACGGAGCGCCTCTGCGTCGATTACCGGCCATTGAACAAGAAGACAATAAAGAACAAGTATCCGCTCCCCAACATCAATGAACTCTTCGAGAAGCTCAAAGGAGCTAAAGTGTTCTCTAAGATCGATCTCCGAATGGGCTATCACCAAATTCGCATTCGCGAGAAAGACATTGCCAAGACTGCCTTCAGAACGAGTTTCGGTTCATACGAGTATACAGTCATGTCCTTTGGTCTCGCCAATGCTCCTCCTACCTTCTCGAGAATGATGCACTGCATCTTCAACCCCTACACCGGCGAGTTTGTGCTTGTGTATCTGGATGATATTCTGGTGTTTTCCAAGAATGAAGAAGATCACGAAAAGCACTTACTTCTGGTTCTTGATCGACTCCGTGAGCATAAGTTCTATGCCAAGTTCTCCAAGTGCGAGTTTTGGCTCGATAAGGTTTTGTACCTGGGCCATATCATCTCAGCTGACGGTATTGCGGTTAATCCCGAGAAAGTTGAAGCAATTGTCAACTGGGAAGCTCCTCAGAACGTCAAGCAACTCCGTAGTTTTCTGGGTCTTGCCAGCTATTGAAGAAGGTTTGTTGAGAACTTCTCCAAGATTGCCAAGCCTCTTTCCAACTTGTTTCAGAAGAATGTCAAATACTTTTGGTCTCCAGAGTGTGAAGTGGCATTCAGAACTCTCAAAGAAAAGCTTGTCTCTGCTCCAGTTCTTACTCCTCCAGATGAGTCCAAGCCCTATGAAGTATTCTGTGATGCTTCTCTTCAAGGTCTTGGTGGTGTGCTTATGCAAGATAAGAGAATTGTGGCATACACTTCTCGTCAGCTCAAGCCAAGTGAGAAGAACTATCCCACACATGATCTCGAGCTAGCAGCTGTGGTACATGCTTTGATTAGGTGGAGACATCTGTTGTTGGGCAGAAAAGTCGACATCTTCACCGATCACAAGAGCTTGAAGTACATCTTCACACAGCCGAATCTGAACCTCCGCCAGACTCGTTGGGTTGAAATGATCCAAGAGTATGATCCCAGCATTGAATACACTCTTGGCAAGGCGAATGTGATTGCAGATGCTTTGAGCAGAAAGGCATATTGCAACAGCCTTCTTATCAAGCCATTCCAGCCTGAGCTTTGTGAAGCTTTCAGGAAACTCAACCTCCAAGTTGTTCCGCAGGGTTTGCTTGCAAATCTTCAAGTTGCTCCTACCTTGGAAGATCAGGTCCGTAAGGCCCAACTCAGTGATGCCATGGTGCAGAAGGTGAAACATGGTATTGCAAAGGGCACTCCAAAATACAAGTGCTATCGTGTTGATGAGAGAGATACCTTGTTCTTCGAGGACAGACTTGTCGTTCCCAAAGGTGTTCTCAGGAAGCTCATAATGGAAGAAGCACATGGTTCTCTCCTTTCCATTCATCCTGGCAGTTCCAAGATGTACCAAGATCTCAAGCAGTCTTACTGGTGGACACGCATGAAAAGGGAGATTGCCCAATTCGTGAATGAATGTGATGTCTGCAGAAGAGTGAAAGCAGAACATCAACGTCCAGCCGGTCTTCTCCAACCTTTTCCTATTCCCGAGTGGAAGTTCGACCACATTGAAATGGATTTCGTCACTGGCTTCCCTAAGTCCAAGAGAGGGAATGATTCCATCTTCGTGGTGATTGACAAGCTTACCAAAGTCGCTCACTTCCTTCCAGTCAAAGAATCCATCAATGCAGCTCAATTGGCAGAATTGTACACTTCCAGAATTGTGTCTTTACATGGCATTCCTCAAGTCATCTCCTCAGACCGTGGAAGTTTGTTCACTTCAAAGTTCTGCGACTCATTTCAGTCCACCATGGGCACTAAGATCAGGTTCAGCACTGCTTTTCACCCTCAGACTAGTGGTCAAGTCGAGAGAGTGAATCAGATTCTAGAAGACATGCTCAGAGCCTGTGTCATATCTTTTGGCATGAAATGGGAAGATTGCCTTCCATTTGCCGAGTTCTCTTACAACAAAAGCTTTGAAGCAAGTGCCGGCAAAGCTCCGTTTGAAATTCTCTATGGCAGAAAGTGCCGTACCCCTCTCAACTGGTCTGAAACAGGAGAACGTCAACTTCTTGGCAATGACTTGATCTCAGAAGCCGAAGAAATGTGCAAAGTCATACGTGAGAATCTCAAGGCCGCTCAGTCGCATCAGAAGAGCTACTATGACGGCAAGCATCGTGATTTGGCCTTCAACATTGATGATCACGTTTATCTCCGTGTGTCTCCGATGAAAGGCACCCAAAGATTCGGTATCAAAGTAAAGCTTGCTCCTAGATACGTCGGGCCTTTCAAGATTCTTGGCAAAAGATGCGATCTAGCCTATCAACTCGAGCTCCCTTCCAACTTTACCAATGTTCATGATGTGTTCCATGTGTCTCAACTCCGCAAATGCTTCAAGGCACCTGAACGCATGATTCCGTTTGAAGAGATTGATCTTCAACAAGATTTGTCCTACCGAGAGCATCCCGTTGCTATTCTCGAAGAGACCGAGCGCAAGACCCGCAACAAGTCCATCAAATTCTTGAAAGTCAAGTGGTCACACCATACCGACCGAGAAGCTACGTGGGAACGAGAATATCATCTTCGTTACGAGTACCCTTCCTTTTTCCAGTCCTAGATCTCGGGACGAGATCTTTTTGTAGTAGAGGAGAGTTTGAAATGCCCCGGATGTAATACTTTCCCTTTTGGGCATATAATATATCTCTGGCTTCATCTATTTCATTCTGGGTTCTTTGTCTTTCGGGTTTTCGTCGTTTTGTTGTGTGCGTGTGTGGCATTCATTCATATCATCTAGTCATGTGCATCGCATTGCATTTGTGTTGTCGGTTGCATCCGGTTTCACGCGTTCCTTCCCGTTGTCCGTTTCGCGTTCCGGAGCTCCCTCACGTGTCTGTGGCGTCTCGTAGGCCTACTTTGGTGTTTGGCCGTGTATCGTTACCGGTTTGGCGCGAGACTTGTCGTGTGTTGTTGTTTTGGTGTGTAACCCGCCTGTCAAATCTCGTCGCGTTTGGAGTCCGTTTGCTACCCCAACAGTTATTCTTGTGGGCTCAAAGTGCCTCCACTTTGAGGTCCAATACACCACTCCAACAGCCCACCAAACCTCTCCAAGCCACTTCCTTCATCTAGGCCATCCAATTCTAATCGTGTGGCCGAAAACCACACTCCATTTGGGCAACCCTAGCTCCTTGTGCCTATATATTTGTCCACTTCCCCCAATTTTTGCCCCAAATCAAGGAAACCCTAGCTCCCCTAGCCACTTCTTCTTCCACCTCCAGCCACCTCGCCGGAGAGTTCGCCGGAATCCTGCCGGATTTCTGCTACCTCGCCGGAAAACACCTCCTCTCCACCCTCCTCTCACCTCACCTCACCACCACCGCCACCTCATCCCTCCGGCGCCCTCACCACCTCCGGCCAGCCACCTCCCGAAGTCCCCCTTCGCCTCCTCGCTCGAGCACCGTCGCCGGACTCGTAGGCATCGTCGCCACCGCCCTGGATCAGATCGAGGCCGAGCCTCCAGATCCTGATCCGTTCGATCGGGTCAACGGCCTCGACCGCCTGGGCCCTTCGCTTGGCCGGATCCGCTTGCCAGCCTGGGCCGTCGCCATCCTCCCGCGCCGCACCGAGGCCACTTTGCCTCGCCAGTCCCCGCTTCGCCAGCGCCTGGGCCGATCCAGCCCCGCGCCGCGGCCCGCGCCAGTCGCCACCGCCGTTCCATCGCCCGGGTGGGCCGGAGCCCAGGCCCACTGCGCCTCCTTCGATCGCCAGCCGAGGCGCTCCTCCAGCCCGGTGCGCCGCCTCCTGTCGGGCCGGCCCAGCCGCTCCGACCCGCGGGCCTCCAGCCGCCGATCCGCCGGGCCGCGCCAGTTCCGCCGCGGGCCCGAGCCCTTTTCTCCAGATCTGTTTGACTGAGAGGTTGACTTCAAATCCCTAAGTCCCTGTTGTTTTGTGTGCTGATGCTATATTAGAACTGTGATATCTTTTTGTGTGGTGGTCCGTTTTGCGCAAATGACATGTCCAGACGTTCGTGGTGACTAGCACTACGTTTCATTTCATTGTGCCATGCATGTTTGAGCTCATCTAGATGCTTATTTTTCTGTTGCAAGAGTGCATCCCGATATAAACTGCTGTTAGTGATGTTTTTATGCCATCTTTGCATAGTGATATCTTTTAGCTCGTTTATCCGAATGATGCAAATGACATGTCCACGTGTTCGTCTTCCCATGCTCTACATGTTATTTGTGTTAGGTTGCATGATAGATTTATTGTTGCCATGTTTATCCTCGTTGCAAAGTGCTATGTGGTTGTTTAGTTATTTAACTTGTTATGAGATGCCATCTTGTTGAGCTCATTGCTATCGTTGTGGTTATCTCCATGGTGCATGCTTGTATGTTTCGGAATCACCATCATGTGTACTTTGATGTGGTGCTTACCACTTGCCATGTTTAGTTTTGAGGTGACTTAAACTTGCTCTCGAAGATGCCATGATGAAACTGCTGATTTAACACTTAGTGAAATTTCACCAAGTCTGGAATCTGTTATTCTCAGATGCCATGTTTGCTTGCTGTTCTAGGACAATCCATGATAGTTTTGGAGTGACTCTTGATGATTCATTGTAGTATATATTGTTGGATATCCATTCATGCTCTCACATGCTTATTTGATTGGCTGTAGCATATTTAACTTTGGCTCCAAAGTTGCAATAAATTACTGCTGTCGGGATTTTGTTGTCAAGTTCAATATGTCCAAGCTTGTTGCTATTGATCCGTGGCTCCTTTGGGGGTGCACCTTTGGACTTATTTGCTGTAGGATATGTTTAGTTTATGTTCATGCTCTTTGCCATGATGTTTGAGTGCTGTAGCTTATTTTTCTAGTGCTCCGAAGTTGCTATGTTGCTGTAATTTTCAGCTTTCGCCTATTTCTTGTTTCGGGCATAACTTTTAGCCCGTAGCTCTGTTTGGAGCGAGTATTATATGAAACTTGATTGATTTTCCGTGTAGATTCATAATATCCTATTGTTATCATGTTTTGAAGTATTTTGCTTGAGTGCTATTTTCCGTGCTCCGTGTGCTCTCATAGTGCATCAATCATGCATCCATCATTTTTGAGTGCGCATTGCATCTTGTTGATTCGTGCCTTCTGTGATTGTATTGTTTAGAGCCGGAAGCTGAGACCGAGTACGAGTACGAGCACGAGGTTACCAACGAGGTTGAGCACGAGGACCCTTCTTACGATCCGTACGACAACTCTTCAGGCAAGATGACCGAACCCGGATACCATTACTATTTTTGCCTATTGCTAGAAGTCTCGATCTATAGTTTTGCCTCGATGCCCATGTTTTCCTGCCAGCCTCCTACTTGTAACCATGAACCTGTTTAACCACCCTACCTATGCAAACCGTGGAATGGCTAAGTACGCTTCGCTCAGCCCCTCTTATAGTGTTGCTAGTTGCAGGTGAAGTTGAAGATGCTTTCTTCATGTTGAAGTTTTGTTGGGTTATATCACACTATAATAATTACTAAATGAAATCATCTATATATTGGCAATGGGTGGAAGGCTAAGCCTTTTGCTTGGTGTTTTGTTCCACTCATGCCGCTAGGAACCGTTTAAACCGGTGTTATGTTCCTTGATTATGCGTTCCTCACACGGTTGGGGTTTATGGGACCCCCTCGATAAACCGCTAAGTGCTAAGTCTTTTCCAGCAAGTCCCAACATTGGTACTATTTGCCTAATAACTAAATAAACTTGCATAGGGAGTAATTAACCCTCTTTCTTAATCAACAACCCGGGCCAGTGCTCCACATGAGTGTTGGTCCAAACTGGGGGTTACGCGGGGCCACCACGAGGAAACTCGAGGTTTGGTAAAAACCTGTCGGATCGCCCATCCGGTCGTGTCCTGAGACTAGATACGCGCGGCTACTATCAGGGTGTCGACACGCCGGGAGGATTTGCTGGATTAGCCTTACCTTAGTTCGGAGTATCTTGAGCACGGGATTCCGAGAATACTCGGGTCTTCCCACCTTGGAGTTGCGACTCCGCGGATCGTGAGCTTGTCATGGGCCAAGTTGGAACACCCCTGCAGGGTTATGAACTTTCGAAAGCCGTGCCCGCGGTTATGTGGCAGATGGGAGCTTGTTAATATTCGGTTGTAGATAACTTGACACATTGTTCTAATACATTACCAGCGTGTGTACCGTGACTGTCAATTTCCGAATAGGGATTCGGGAGTAGAACACGGTGGGGTTATGTTTGTTGAGCTTTAGCTAGGATCACTTCGTGATCATGTCTCGACCAAGGCACTTCTCTTCTCGCACTCTTTCACGTAAGCTAGTGCTAGTTGCTGCTGCAGACTCTTATTCTTTTCTTCAGCCTTAACCTCTCCCAAGGCTTAAATAGTCATGTTACCCGGGAACGAGATTGCTGATTCCTCTGTGGCTCACAGTTACTTCACCACACCAGATGCAGGTCTGATGGTGAGCTATCCAGGTGATGGCACCGAGCTAGACTAGGAGTATGACGAGGAGCGTAGTCGATACTATGTTCGTTATCCTGATGATCAGTAGTGGAGACTTCTACTAGGATTCGATCCGACCTGTGGATTTAAATTATGTTTGGTATCTTGGCATTTGGATTTTACCCTTAGAAGGGCTGTGATGTTTTATTGAATGATGATTTGAGACATGTATTGTATTTGGGTGACGTGGCGAGTGTAAGCCAACTATTTTATGTTTTCCATCCCCATCTTTTACATGAGTTGTGCAAAGATACCAAACTTGCGATCATTCCAGCATGGGGTTATGTCTCTAAGTCGTGCCTCGACACGTAGGAGATATAGTCCCATCCTGGGCATTACAATACGTGTTTGTCATAGTAGGTCACGTTTTCTGTCATGCATGTACATCCATGACGATTTTATGACAGAATCAAGATAGTCATACCTGTGCTATCGTAGAAGTGTTCTATGACATTACGAAAATTATCATCACGGAAGTGTCCACTTCCATGACGATAAATCGCGCGTCACAGAAGTGCTTTCGTCAAGGGTGACCGACATATGGCATCCACCGTAACGGAACACTGTTAAGCTATCGGGTTTGGTTTTGGATCCGATAAACCATTAACAGCCCGACCAATGGGGATTTTCCACATGTAAAATCATCATTGGCTGGGGGAAACACGTGTCGGCTCACCGTTGGGACAGATGTCATCCACTCATTGGACACAAAGCGCCTATGATACGTCGACACGTGGCACGGCCCAACAGAGGCCCATTCCTATGAAAAGGCCGGCCCGTTAGACTTGGTCAAAAGATGGCGGGCCGGCCGATGGCAAGCCTGTTAATGGCTTGTTCGCATATAGCCCATTTACAGCCCACTAACCCAGGGCCCATTTATGACCTATCTGAATTAGGCCCATTAGCGTCATCTGGGTCGTCCAGTATAATTCCAGCTCGTTTTAACTTCCGGCCCATGTATGGCCCATGAAGTCTTTCAGCCTATGATACGTCGACACATGGCACGGCCCAGCAGAGGCCCATGTAGGTTAAAAAGGCCGGCCCAGTCAAAGGCTTGTAGTACTTACTCAGGTACTAGTGGGCCAGCCCAATAACGGCCTGCTTAATAAAGGCCCATTTACAGCCCGAAGCCAGATCAGGCCCGCTAATTGTTCGCTGAATATTTGGGCCCACTTACGCCCCGAAGCCACATCTGGCCCGTTAATTGTTCGCTGAATATTTGGGCCCAAATACAGCCCAGTGACTTTCAGCATGTTAGAGGCCCGATGTAGACATGGGCCCATTTCAGCCCGTGTGACTTTCGGCCTGGGAATGGCCTGTGCAACCCATGGGCCATATATGGTCCAACAGGACATCGGGCCCACTAACAGCCCGTGATAAAGGGGCAACAATTAAGCCCAACGTGACTTTGGGCCTCTTAAAGGCCAATGCTATCAGTGGGCCAACTAGAGCCCGAGATATGTTTTGGCCTGTTAACTGCCCGTAATATAACTGGGCCCAAAAAGGCCTAGTCTACATTTCAGCCTGCTGAAGGCCCGTCGACGACTAGTGAAAATTGAGGCCCAATATGCATTTCGGCCTGCCAAAGGCCCATGGTTTCATCTAGGCCGTAACAGGCCAGTACAATATTCAGCCTGTTAATGGCCCAACGCTACGTGGGCCAAACTAAGCGCTGCATCCACAAATGGACCAGCTAAAATATACGTTAGTGTAAGTTGTGGGCCTCGCGCAAAGTATGAAGGCCCCAATGATTCGGGGCCAAGAAAGATGCAGGCCAGCCTAATTGTGGCCCGCTAAACACCAAGCCCGTTACAGTCGAATGTTTCGGCCCAGTCGACTACACCTGATTTTTTTTCAGATAGCGAATGATGGCAGTAACTAGTAAGAATTAATAAAAAACCTACACTATACAATAAAGGATTTATGGTATATTACATCCACTGGGCATCGAAGTTCGCCACCAGTGATCATAACGCGCAACGAAGAGGCAGATTACAAAAACTGGGCACCATTGCAGGGTAACAAAATAATACCGAACCGAGACCACTTCCAAGACAGTTCAAGAAAGGTTAGCCTTGCGCGGTAACTGGTGAGCAAGGCTGTGAGACCGGCCTAGCATGTCGGTCATAGCTTCCAGGTGTAGCTGTTTAGCTATGAGGTTCTCATTGGTGTTCTCCGCAATCTTTCTTAGAGATAGGACTTCAAGTCGAAGTTGAGTTGCAGAATGCCTTTCTGCTAAAACTTGGGACTGAAGAAGTCGAACTGATTCAGACAACGAATTCTGTGAGCTTGTCTGACTGCTAGTCTCAAGTAACTTGAACACTGCATCAAGACAAGGCTTTGGGGTTATCTCGCTATCTTCAAGATGTTTTGCCTTCTTTGCTGCAATATATGTTGGGTTTGTCTCACAGCCTTCAGCAGACTTGTGCATGCCATCAAGCATATCACCCTGAAACAAAGCAGAGAGATGACAGGTTTTGCACGTGTATAAACAAAGATGATAACTGTGCTGTCAATTCCATCCAATTTCAAATTCGAAAATAAAGAGTAAGTTCAACATATCAATAGCATAATTTGGCATTGTTCATAATGCGGGGAGCTTCACCACACTACTGGATTACCATGTCAACATAACAAGCATAGATGAAGGGCAAAGAAAATCATTGTATCTATTTTGGTTAATGTGCATGGCATGTTGTTCATATCATCAGCCACATCACTAAGATAAAATAGGAGATGACAAGGTGCAAACGTGTGCTGCTTCACCACAAACTGGATTATAGATCCACAAAAACGAGCATACATATAGGGAGTATTGAGTAATGTGCATGGTATGAATAAGGAATTTGGTTTTACATGTAAAACTTAGAACTTACGGTTCTTGCGAACATGCATTTTGGTAGAAACAGCAAACTAAACGGTAGTAAACGATAGGGAGTATGAGCAAATTAAACAGCAGTTGAGGATAAAGTCTTTAGAAGACTGACTTACATTAACAGGTAACACCGGCTTTAGAATGCCCTTCTCCATGTCAAGGGAAGGATAACTCAAGAATTTCAGCACATAATCTTCTTCATAAGCATTGCATGTACTCTACATTTTTAGAGAGTAATTATAGGTATGATAATACTGGAAGGGATAGAGGATAATGAAGATAAGATGCAGATCGATGCTACATAATCAACTACCAATCCCTGGAAGTACAAGCATTACAGGACAGAATGTACTGACAAGAGCAATGGGCTACACTTCTGCACTGGCATTGTCTGTGTATTCTACTTTTTGGTAAGATTAAATATAGATATGATCTTTTTTAGTAAATGGTGGGCGAGGGAGATAAGATGCAGAATGGTACACAATGAACCAATCCCTCTTCCCATAATACAAAAGTGTTTTGAACACTGGTATTGTACTGTACAAAACATTCTTATATTATGGGACGGAGGGAGTAGCTGTTAATGTAAGTACAGTGATAGACGACGTTCAGTCCTTACAAGAGGACTGCAGAGCTAAACCTCTTCAAAAGCATTGGGCTGATTCTAAATTTATGTAAGAGTCCATACGGATCTTATAATGTCCACCAAATGGACGATAACGAGGCTAACATGTGCAGTGATGATACATAATCAAACAGCTATGAAAGTAAGTATGGTCATACAGGGCAAGAGGTACTCACAAGAGCGATGCAGTGTGCAGTATAGTTGCGAGATTCTGTGGTCCCTTGAGAATGAATGTTCTTCTGCTAACAATTTTCGTACAAGTGAGACGTTAAGTGATACGTCCAAAACGTATCTATAATTTCTGCTTGCTCCATGCCTCTTTTGGGTGATATTGCTATGATATTTATACACTTACATACACTTTTGATCATATTTGGACTAACCTATTAACTCAGTGCACCCCAGTGCCAGTTTCTGTTTTCGGCTGTTTTTGTATTTCAGGTTTTCACATTACGAGAACTGCCAGAAAAAATCCAGAAAAAATATCTAAAAAATCAGCGTTCCAGGAGCTACCGTGCGGCCAAAGTACAGCCGGGGGGGACCGACAGGGGCTCCAGGCGGCCTGCCCAGGCGGCCCACCCCTAGGCCGCGCCGGGGGGGCGCCAGGGCCCCCCAGGACTCCCCTGGTGACCCCCTTTGGCATATATTTAAGGTCCGTCGAGAAAACCCTGATTCCAGAACCCTTTTCTCCAGACGCGATTCCGTTCTCCGCCGCCATCGCCATCAAGCTTCGGGGGACCAGAATTCCTGCGCCGGCACCCTGCCGGGATGGGGAAGTGCCCCCGGATTCATCTCCATCGACGTTTCTTCCGACCTCCATGATGCGGGAGTAGTTCCTCCTCGGGGCTGAGGTTCTTACCAGTAGCTATGTGGTCAATTCTCTCTCCCATGATGTGATCTTCGTTGTGATCATAGGCTATGTTAATCTAAGATATTTCCCCTTCCTCTATGTATTGGATTGATGTACTCACTTGTCTTTATCTAGTACAATCCCCGAGACCAAGGTGACAGCGGTCTATTGGACATGGATTAGAACTATATTTTCATGAGTGATTTCCTCTCTTGTGTGTTGATTGAAGATTGAGAGTCTCTTGGTGCTTGTCTTTGACTATCCTTTAGATATGTCGTGGTGATTGTGGGACTCTCTTTGGATGGCCGCGGTGACATTGGGAAATCCTTAGATTGAGAACTACGAACTTTGAGGTGTGCTTTTGTAGCCCTACATAATTCTCGTCCTCTCTTGACCACGAAGGAATGACCTCCGAGTGTGTCCCCTTTGCATGTTTTATGGGAAATATCATGTGATTCGATTATGTTAATGTTGTTGGGAGTTGCCACTAGTGAAAGTATGAACCCTAGGCCTTGTTTCCACCATTGCAATACCATTTGTGCTCACGTTTACCACTTGTTTGCTCGTTGCAGTTTTTATTACAGATTTATATTACTTTGTTTTGCCATCCATATCACTTGCCATTTAACATCTCTTCGCCGAACTAGTGCACCTATACATCTAACAAGTGTATTAGGTGTGTTGGGGACACAAGAGACTTTTTGTATCTTAGTTGTAGGGTTGCTTGAGAGAGACCATCTTCCACCTCTACTTCCCTGAGTTCGATAAACCTTAGGTCATCCACTTGAGGGAAATTGCTGCTGTCCTACAAACCTCTGCGCTTGGAGGCCCAACATAGTCTACAAGAGTAGAAGCGTGTGTAGACATCAAGCTATTTCTGGCGCCGTTGCCGGGGAGGTGAGCGCTTGAAGGTATATCTTTAGATCTTGCAATTAAATCTTTTTGTTTCTTGTTTTTATTTCACTAGTTATGTTTATGGAAAACCGTGCTATTGGATCGTTGCTTGCGGGAGGACGCTCCACACCTGTGGTGGTTGCTCCTCCTCCTACTGAAATTGTGCCCTATAAAATACCGGCTGGTATTGTCGATTATGTTTTGGCTAATCGTTATGCAGGAGACAGACATCCCGGTGAACACTTGCTATATCTGTCACAACTATGTTCATTATTTAAGCTTGCAGGTGTATCGAGGGAGTTTGTCATGAGGAAATTATTTGCCTTGTCACTGAAAGGAAAAGCATTGGAATGGTATAGGCTACTAAATGACTCTCACCTGCTGGAGTGGGAAGAGATCCAGTCTCTCTTTTACTCCAAGTTTTATCCTCTTCATGAAGTCCATGAGAATAGGAATTATGTTTATAATTTTTATCCTCATGACGGAGAGAGCATAGCTCAAGCTTGGGGGAGACTGAAAACGTTAATGCTAAAATGTCCTAACCATGGGCTCCCCAAAGATATTATTATTACTAACTTCTATGCGAGGCTCTCTCGACAGGATAAAGATTTGCTCGATGCTTCCTCTATGGGTTCTTTCACAAACAAAAAGATTGATGCTAAATGGGAACTCCTTGAAAGAATTCAACGCAACACTGAAGATTGGGAGATCGACAAAGGTAAAGAGTCAGGTATAATTTATGAGTATGATTGCATTAAGTCCTTTGTTGAAACTACAAGTTTTAATAAGTTTAGTGCTAAGTTTGGGCTTGATTCTCAACTCCTTGTTGATTTCCTCAAATCTTTTGCTTCACATCTTAATATGCCTAAGGAGGATTGGATCAAGTATCATAAACCTTTTAAAGAGACTTGCAAAGAAAATGAAATTGTTCATGATGATTGCAACATGCATGATCCAATTCCTAAAAACGAAGTTTTATATAAGAATGTTAATTTTTGTGGAGTGGATAGACCTTGTGAAAGGCCTATGATTGAAGAAGAGAAGTATTGTAAGCAACATAAGCATGAAAGAACAATCACTTGGGTCAGAGATTTAAATGAAATTGCTAGAGAATTGTGTGACCTTTATCCTTTTACTTGTGAACTTTGCCGTATAGAGGGTCACTTTAATTTTCAATGCATGAACTTTCAAAACATAACTGTTAACCGGTTGTATGATAACATGATCACCTCTGATCTTTATGATGAGCTTATGTTATTTTTGATGTGTGAAGAGTTATCAGAAAAGACTTCATGGCTAGATGTTAATGCCATAGGAATAAAAAACACTTTGCAAAATTGCCATCTCTATTGTGTTGTTAATTGCCATGAAAATGATTACATAGGTAAGATTATAAAGGAGGGAACTTTACCAAAGTATAAAAATGTCTCTTATATTTCTGCTAATAAAAAGGAGAGTTTCTCCCAAGTTTCCCCTATTGTTTCTAATGATAAACTAGGATATGTGGAGAAGCTTCATCTCCAACCACTCCCTCCTAAGGTTAAGAAGAAGAAAAAGAAGAGGAGGAGGAAGAGGAGCAAGAAAGAAGAAGAATGGGTATCAACCTGGCCTGAGCATATTCCTCCCATCAACTTTTATCCAAACGGTTGTATGTTTAAAGAAGAAGGTGAAGTTTATTGCCTTAATTATCATCTTGATGATACGTCCGTAGGTACTATTGAAGATGATTTTGATTATGATATGCATGTTACTTATTGTGATTGGGAAAATGATGATAATGCTGCTTATGATCTTGAAAATCTTTTTGGTACCAACTCTGAAAGTGAAGATATGGGAAGCTCTAAGCTTGGGGATGATAGGATTGCAAATCCTATCCCCACTAGTGATGTGATAATTGATAATTCTCTTGCTAGTAAGAATAAAGACAACATGTTTACAAATATAGTTGCTAGCAATGATAATGCTCTTCTCTACCATGATGATGTTATAACTCCAATCTATAGTGATTATAAAGGTACCTATGACATAAGGAGAAATTATCCTTATGAAACTTGTCATAATCATGAAGGGAATTACTCCCTTGTTGAACACCACCCTCCTAATATACAACTAATCTATAGTGTTCAAGTTGTTTATGATAGTCCTACTCCCACTATTACCAATGAGAAAAATTATGCTTATGTGGGGAGTGAGAGTACCTTTTTGCATGTGGATCATGGTAACAATGCTTTATGTGATGCTTATATTGTTGAGTTCATCCATGATGCCACTGAAATTTATAATGAGAGAGGGAGGCTTGGTTCTAAATATCTTAATAATAAGAAGTTTCCTCTCTTTATGGTGAATATTTTGAAGTTATGCTTGTTTTGCCTTCCTATGCTAGTTGCTTCGTGCTTCAATGAATTATTCTATTGCAATATTCCTATGCATAGGAAGCATGTTAGGCTTAAATTTATTTGGCATTTGCTTCCTGATGCCCTCATTTGTTCTTCAGCTCTTATTCTTACGAGAGCATCATTAAAGTCCTATGCCTAGCTTAAAGGCATAAAAAAAAGCGCTTTTGGGAGGCAGCCCACAATGAATAAAATTTTATTTTGCTTTTTGTTGTGTCTTGATGTTGTTACTACAGTAGCATCATCATTGTATCTTTGCTTTTCAATTTTGTGCCAAGTATAGCCTCTGATTGCTGGAAAGTTCAAAAGTTGTGAGGTGCTGTCCAGGAAACAGATTCTGTCCTTGGATAGAAAAATTCGTATAAAATCACCAGATCATCTTTTTGGTCTGAATTTTTTCAACAGCGTTCTCTATATAATTGTCTTTCGTGCCTCTGTTCTGAGTTTTTTGATTTGAGTTGCAGAAGTGCCCCGAACAAATCAATTACTACCTGCTGTTCTGTTTTTCACAGATTCTGTCCTGTTTTGCTTTTCCTTCGTTTTGCAAATCAAGAGCTTGCTTTTTCTTTGCAAAAACCTTTTGGCAATCTTGAGAAACAGTAGACCTTCAAGAATATCTTTATTTCCAGCAAGGTACAATTATTTTATTGGGGGTACTAACCTCGCTAATCAGATTATGATGAGTTATGTATGAAGGGAGTTTTCAAGTGTGCGAGGGAAGATGATAAAAAGATTCAGGAGTGTCAAGTGCTCAAGCTTGGGGATGCCCCCATGCACCCCCAAGAAATATTCAAGGAGACTCAAGCGTCTAAGCTTGGGGATGCCCCCATGCATCCCCTTCTCCATCAACATTATCAGTTCGTCTTTCGTTCCGCTATATTTTTATCACTTCATGTGTTACGTGCTATGCTTGGAGCGTCTTGTTTTTAGTTTTCTTTAGCTTTTCATAACGAGTCGGAACTCAGCTTTCTTTATGTGGAAGAGAAACAAGCTCCACTTCTACCTAGAACATAACATAGAATTTTCATGTCTATCTTTGCTGTGTGTGTTCTTTGTCTTTTAATAGCTACTATCATGTTCAGCTCTTAGTATTCATGCTTATCTTTTCAAAGAGCTTTTGTTTAGTTGGTTGCTTGAACTCTCTTTAATTACCATGCTCACCTTATTAAGAGAGTTTGCTTCCGTTGCATTGGTTGATATGTCTATGATAAAGATGCTACGTGCATAATGGCGCTTAGTAGTTCATGTTTTCTTGTGGTTAGTCTCAAATAGCCGGGGGATTCCCAATGTGTTATTGGAGTACCAACTTGATTTGTTTGCCTATGATGTGGTATGGTTTAGTAATATCTTCCTTCAAGAATTTATTTTGATTGACTTGGCGTATGCTCACGCATATTTAAGACTGTAAAGAAAGTCTGTCAAGTCTTGATGATCTTTTGTTTCTGAGTAGCGATATAACTACCATGCCTGATTCAATGTTGCTTTGTCGCTCTGCATGATTATGACCGTCATTGATCTTTTAGTTGGTCGCTCCCAGTCTTTTGCTAACCTCCACCTATACTAAGCGGACTGACTGCTTGTGCATCCACATTCTTTTAATCCAGTTATGCCATATGAGTCCACCATACCTACCTATATGTGGTATTTCACCGCCACTCCAAGTAAATTTACATGTGCTACCTTTAAAACCTTCATTTTTGCAATACATGGCTCATGGGAAAGTAGCTTAAAAACTATTGTGGTAAAGAATATGTCGCTTATGTATCTTATTTCTTATAAGTTGCTTGCTGAGCGGTATCCATGTTTCTGGGGACGCCATCAACTGTTACACTTTTGTTGAATATCATGTGAGTTGCTATGCATGTTCGTCTTGTCCGAAGTAAGGGTGATTTGCCATGAGTTGAATGGTTTGAGTATGCATATTGTTAGAGAAGAACATTGGGCCGCCAACCAAAGCCATGTATCATGGTGGAAGTTTTAGCTTGGACATTAATCCTCAACCTCTTATGAATGCTTAAGCATTAAAGAGGAGTCCATTATCTATTTTCTATGTTGTCCCGGTATGGATGTCCTCAAGTTGAGATCTATCAAAAACGAGAAATCAAATGCGATTTATCTCCTTGGACCTTTGTACAGGTGGCATAGAGGTACCCCTTTGTGACACTTGGTTGAAACATATGTAATGCAATGATAACCCATGGAAATCCGAGCTAATTAGGACAAGGTGCGAGCACTATTGGTATTCGATGCATGAGGCTTGCAACTTATAGGATGTCTTATGCATAACACATATGAAGTATTACTACCGTTGACAAAATTGCTTATATGTTTTCAAAATAAAAAACTCTAGCACATGAGTAATCCCTGCTTCCCTCTGCGAAGGGCCATTCTTTTACTTTTATGTTGAGTCTCCACATTCTTTTAAAGCACCAACTACTGAGAGCATGATTGTCATTCTGAGTGTAATGTGCATTGTCCCAAAGTAGCATTGTCTTTTGCATGATTGTGATATCGTTTATTCTGAAATCATTGTATCTAGTCATCACTTAAACCTTGAAGGTGCCCCTGCATTTATGTTTTGCTTCACTAAAGGGGGCAAGCTAAATATCACTTTATCATATTTGCACATCATGTTCATTGCAAATCTATTTGATGTTTCAGTATCATATTGTAAAACTTTCAGTTCTTTGTGATTTTCTCATGAGGCAACTTAATTACTACAGATTCATTGTCTCAGTAAGCTTTTGTCATATGACTATGAATAAGTCCTATATGGTTAATAGCATGTCACCACAGAAATTATTCTTGTTATCATTTACCTACTCGAGGACGAGCAGGAATTAAGCTTGGGGATGTTGATACGTCCAAAACGTATCTATAATTTCTGCTTGCTCCATGCTCTTTTGGGTGATATTGCTATGATATTTATACACTTCCATACACTTTTGATCATATTTGGACTAACCTATTAACTCAGTGCACACCAGTGCCAGTTTCTGTTTTCAGCTGTTTTTATATTTTAGGTTTTCACATTATGAGAACTGCCAGAAAAAATCCAGATAAAATATATAAAAAATCAGCGTTCCAGGAGCTACCGTGCGGCCAAAGTACAGCCGGGGGGGACCCACAGGGGCTCCAGGCGGCCTGCCCAGGCGGCCCACCCCTAGGCCATGCCGGGGGGGCGCCTGGGCCCCCCAGGACTCCCCTGGTGACCCCCTTTGGCATATATTTAAGGTCCGTCGAGAAAACCCTGATTCCAGAACCCTTTTCTCCAGACGCGATTCCGATCTCCGCCGCCATCGCCATCAAGCTTCGGGGGACCAGAATTCCTGCGCCGGCACCTTGCCGGGACGGGGAAGTGCCCCCGGATTTATCTCCATCGACGTTGCTTCCTCCCTCCATGATGCGGGAGTAGTTCCTCCTCGGGGCTGAGGTTCTTACCAGTAGCTATGTGGTCAATTCTCTCGCCCATGATGTGATCTTCGTTGTGATCATAGGCTATGTTAATCTAAGATATTTCCCCTTCCTCTATGTATTGGATTGATGTACTCACTTGTCTTTATCTAGTATAATCCCCGAGACCAAGGTGACAGCGGTCTATTGGACATGGATTAGAACATTATTTTCATGAGTGATTTCCTCTCTTGTGTGTTGATTGAAGATTGAGAGTCTCTTGGTGCTTGTCTTTGAGTATCCTTTAGATATGTTGTGGTGATTGTGGGACTCTCTTTGGATGGCCGCGGTGATATTGGGAAATCCTTAGATTGAGAACTACGAACTTTGAGGTGTGCTTTTGTAGCCCTACATAATTCTCGTCCTCTCTTGACCACGAAGGAATGACCTCCGAGTGTGTCCCCTTTGCATGTTTTATGGGAAATATCATGTGATTCGATTATGTTAATGTTGTTGGGAGTTGCCACTAGTTAAAGTATGAACCCTAGGCCTTGTTTCCACCATTGCAATACCATTTGTGCTCACGTTTACCACTTGTTTGCTCGCTGCACTTTTTATTACAGATTTATATTACTTTGTTTTGCCATCCATATCACTTGCCATTTAACATCTCTTCGCCGAACTAGTGCACCTATACATCTAACAAGTGTATTAGGTGTGTTGGGGACACAAGAGACTTCTTGTATCTTAGTTGCAGGGTTGCTTGAGAGAGACCATCTTCAACCTCTACTTCCCTGAGTTCGATAAACCTTAGGTCATCCACTTGAGGGAAATTGCCGTGTGTAGACATCATTAAGGCAAATGCAAAAATGTAGTTCAAATTGTGATGTGATATCATAGATAGTACCTTACGCTGTAGCCGAGACCAATGTGTAACAAGATTATTCCAGTCACCATCGGATAAATGTAGCACCGAAGACTTTACACAAATTTTGTTTAGAGGCTTGCCATCGAAGTGTGCTTGCCTCAGGTAGGAACGATACTTCATCAATGAGTGCTTGAAAAGCACAACCAACCCTTGCTCGTCTTCACAATCCAGTTTGGTCCTCGCCTATTTAAAAGAATGAAATCTTGTGTCTTCTGTCAGCGGGAACATATGCAGCAATGACCATGAATAACATTAGTACATTACTTACGGGTAAGTTGCGGAGGAAGACTGTAAATTGTTCTTGTGCTATTAATTTTGATTAAATGAAGGAATACATCATGTCCTTCCCTAGCAAAACCAAGTTGGTGAATATCCATGACACAACCTTGACACGTCGAGATTTGGAATGTCTTTTAGAAGATGAGATATGGGTGGAGAGTGAGGCCAGCTAAGATATATAAACCGATGGTCATACTTACACATCTCAAGAATGTCTAATTTATTTATTGTTTTTTCTACTATAGGTCATAAATGCATATATTTACTGTCTAAGGACAATGAATGCGTAGGAAACATTCCACAAGTCGTGCGTGATTTGGTGAAGAGAATTGGGATAATTTTTTAGTCGAAGAATCATATGTATTAGTTTTACTACAACATTGTAAAACATCTTTGTTTACTCTATATCAATACATTATTACAGTTTTTATTCTTTTAATTTGAACATGATGAACATGATGAATGCTATTTTTTCCGAGCTTACTTCAAATATTTCATGTGAAGTGTATAGTTGTATGTTAAATGAAAAGAAATGTGTGCTCTTCCTAAGTTCAATTCAATACAGATGCACGCTACTTAAATTTTGTAATCCAATTAAATGGACAAGTCTATGATTTGAACATGTATTATTGCCCGTGGGTTTGGATCTCAAGGTGGGGAGGCCAACGTAGCCGCCCCTGGCGCATCGAGCTCTCCAGGTACTCCTAGTGTGCGTGGGTAGGAAGGTACCTGCAGAAGATGGCCTTCTTCATTGTTTGCCCCCTGTCTACCTCCATGCACCGAGATCCATCTGCTCCGGGCCATGACTGAGCACCAGTGATGCTGCTAAGTAATTTCTGAAACACCTGGTAGGGCGTTCATGTTCATCTCCCTGATCCCCGATTCGGGGCGACCCAACACTGGCCGTCCAGAATATTCAGTCTCTGATTTTAACTTAATCTAATTCTTTTCCAGGTCCAGATTGATTTGTCGAGGGTTAAATTTCTCTGATTATTCAAAGGAGCACAGGGGCATCATGTATCAATGAGGTACTGAAAACGTCGATGTACTCCATTGGAGGTACGAACAATGTTAATTGATGGAGTTTGCCTGCAGGCATTATTGACGGTTCCATCTTCGATGCAATTACATTCTGCAGAAACTTCAGCGAGGAGCACGCAGTGCAGGATGAAGACGTCGTGAGTACGCAACTTAGTTATTGTGCATTTCGCTTCATACAACCCTTGTAGGATATGTTTCTACTAATGCTGCTGTGTTTTGAACATTCCGAGTTGCACATAGTTCATGTATTGCTAGATCGACAACAAGTCCCTCTCGTCAGCCTAGCTTTATGACATTACAAGGAGTCAAGTTGAACCTAATGTATTAGTGATGAGATGACAATCCAGAACCTAGATCGCCACATTTGAACCTATCATTGATCAGGCTTGAATTGGCCATGGTTGTAAATCGCCACTCTGGAACTTCAATTCGAGGTGTTATTTTTCTGCACCCACGCCTTGAGGCTGTTGTTGGTCCGCCTCTTGACTTCATAGTGACCAGCATCCATTCTACTTGTGAACGGACTTCAATTCAAGGAGTTACTTTTCTGTGCCCAGCAAGTGCCAGCTTCATTCAATTTGAGTAAGTAGGAGTGGAGATCAAAGGGCTGTGCGGTCCGTCGAGGGTCTGTAGGGGAGAAATATTGGAGCCCTCTGCTGTACTGCGTTGCTGCTGCACTGAGAGGGCGTGAAGATAAAGTTTCAGGGCCACAGCTACAGAGAGCGGCGCCACCCAAATAATCACTTGTCGAATGCTAAATGTAACACTTCATTTTTTTATGTTCACATAACCAACCGATGCAAATTGAGATGGACTACTTGAACTATGTACTCCTAATGATTTTTCGTTGCTATGTTTCCCAGTTGAGTTTTGGACCCTTGTGATTTTCTTTTTCTTTCTGCTAGGCGCCTACAGATCAACAACATGCATGCATCCGCAGCTACATTACATTTGTAATTCTATTTATAATTTACAGGGAGATCTTCTTTTTTCCATTACTTCTCATGGAGATCGAATTATGTGATATTGTGCTATTGGCAGAGACATTGCAATATTATATTTTCCCAAAAATTAGCAAGATGTGTTCTCTATTCCCCTCTATTTTTCAAGTTAATGCCTAATATCCCACTACTTTACATTTTCTATCTGCTGAATCATTCATCTGCTCAATCAAGAAGCACCTTCCTGTTATTTTGGGCAATCTGAATCGGCCATCTGTCTATTATGGCTGCACATTGATGGAGAAACTATTTTTCAGCTATGCATTTGAAGTGTAGTATACTTAAGATAAACTGTTATTATTCTCATATTTTTGGCTTCGATTCTCAAGTGCGAGGATTACTTTTTTACTAATGATATTTGGTAGTTTGGTCCATGTTTAAATGTGTAGGCTACAATATGTATGTTTTGCCATTGTAAAAGTTATCTGCCACAAAAAACTAGAACACATGGTTTCTTAGTTGCCAGTCTATATCTCAAATGCTTTTTGATTTTTATGTTTTGATAAATGCATTGTCGTCGATAATTATTCTTTCTAAGTAACCTCCTTAATTTTTAAGCTAAGAAGGCAAAAAATGTCTATTGTTCAGGATAACCAGAAATTGCGACAAAGAGTTGGTAAGTGCTTTCACAACTACTACAGTCCTGAACCAATGTTGTGTTCTACAGTATTATATTCTTGGAAAAGATTCCGTCATTTATTTATTTCTTAACGATTCCATCGTGACTCAAAGAATTGTTTATCTTTGTTATTGATGTAATGTTCAACTGATTATAGAAATGGCCTTTTTTATGTTGACTACAATCATGAATAAAGGAAAATGTGTATGATAATGTACTGCACTTTGGCTTCTTTCTTGATCATCCTAACCAAGAAGACTTTGATAGCGCCATAGGTTTTTTATATGTGCCAATAAAATTAGCAGGCTGATGCAGCTACGGGCTATTGATAATGGAGGTTCAAGATCCTTCCTCTCAGCACCCACTCGTGGAAGAATCAGCAGGGCGCCACGCCGATGGTACCCGACCGAGATCACAGGAAGCTTCCTTACAGGGCTCGCCAAGATTGCTATATTCTGAACTTTTTTGTAAAAGTGAAGATTGGGACATGATCTACACTTGTGCTAATCTAAAATATACAGTACTTATGTAGGCGCGGGTTTTGTTTTAACGTTCCAATTGTTGTTTATCCTTTTGTCACTGAAAGTTCTTTAATAATTATGGCATTCATTTTATTTCTTCTAGATGTATCTCGATCCACTGTGTCCAATCATAAGGTGACAATGGTAGCACAACAGCCCGGAGGAGACGGCGGCGAGCCCCCCTCCTCCAACTAAGCAATCCACCAGGCGGCGGCACGAACGACCTTCATCTCTAGATTCTTCCCTGCACACCAATGAGATTCACGCCCATGGTCCTGACTCCTGTAGTACCCAAGGTCGAGTAATCACTACTGCGCCTTGCTGTGTCCTGACTGTAAGTAAACATTTGGGTTGATGTTGTTATTTATATAAGTATGACCAAGTTATTCATCTTGGCCTCTGGAATAATTGAACCAAGAACAAGAACCTTAAAAAGTTGTTATTCTTATGCTACACGAGTACAATATTTCTTTAGCTTATACTATACTGTTGTGACAAATTTTTGATTCCCACTACAACGGACGGTTATCCTTATATATTTTCACAATCTTCAGAATTGGAGGGTGAGATGCTGCAGCAGTACAGCTTCAAGCTACCTTGCTTCTTTGCGAGGGAACTAATCAACTAACCGAATGAAATAATTTCACCATTCCATTTCTTTAGGACAATTGCAGAAGGAAGTCTAAAATTGATGCACCGGAGCATCTTGATGCCCTTCTTAATCTTGATGTACGTATCCCTTTCTTTATGACAATTGCTGCAAGGAAGAAGGAAGAAGAAATGTAGGCGACCTCATGAAAGCCAACAACAAAGATCCATCGGTGAGCAATGTTGGTTCCTCTGCTTCTGCACTGCATATATATTTATTTTCTAGATATCTTTCTTTTTGCAATTTCAGTTGTTTTGCTTACTACAAGTAACATGTAGATGTCATATGATATTGTTTAGTTTGTGAAATGCAGAAGTGAGAGGAGGATTGCAAGTACTACTTTGTAACAGTTCCAAACAACTGACTGTGCTCTGAATTTAAGCCTATCGAAAGAAAAAAATGAAAGTTAGATTTCCTATAACACGGTGAGGGCTCTCAAGTCCTGAGCTTGCTACGTAAAATTATTTGCCACTTATATTTTGGATTTATTTTTTTAAAGTGTGAAGTATACATATACTATTTTCAATATCTGACTCTTTTTATATATCTAATGGAAATTAAGTGATGGCATGGTCTGCAGACATGAACTAGGGTCATTGCTCTGTTCCTAAGATACAATGGGTTGTTTATTTATTCCAATTGCATCTACCAGTGATGGTTCCAGTTATTGTGTCCCATCTTCATTTGGAGGCCTACTTCAGATTCTAATTCGAATATTGTCCATTCATGCTTTTTGGAAGGGGATGAAATGCTAAGATGATTCAAGTATTGAACTGAGAAAATATAGGTTTGAGATTCTTTTTGCTGAAATATATTTGTAATGTAGAAGGATTCATTAAATAAATGCCTAATTTTAATATGCAAGGTATACATATATTTTGCGAATCGGAGGACACTCTCTCTGTGTTTAAGTGTAGGGTTATTAGGTTAATTTTCTTGCAAGGAAAAATATGATCTTCCACGCAGGAAGGCATGGACTCAGTGGCAAAAACTTATGTTAGGATGCGGCCCTCTAGGTAGGACGGCATGGATTCAACGGCAAAAAATTTGGTTGGGATGCAGCTCTTTAGGCAAGATGGCGTAGATCCACAGCAAGAACATCAATCAGGATGGATTCAACCAGTGTGCTATATCGTTGGATGACATAATACAGTTTTGATGTGGGTCGATGGTGGTACTCTAGCTCCAACCAAACTCCGGCTCATCCGACCTCCAGTTTAGGTTGACTATTCATCAATTTTAGTGCTACGTATTCCTATTTGGATTATACTTGGTGCATAAAATTAATGAATCGGGAATTATTAATTTTTGTTTGGACAGGGCCTCGGTCTATTTGGTATCAGATATAACCATCTGATCCATGATTGTTCTTGGGCATCGTATTGCAAAATATTTTTTTGGATTTTGTAAAGTTTGCATATAACAAGCCGGTGGGAGCTAATGGTTCAGTTAGACCCTGCATTTTCTTGACCTTTTTCCTGTTAGGTAAATAAATTACCATGGTACTTTTCTAATGCGGTTTCTAAAGTTTTGCCAATCGGGTGAGCATATGAGACTTGAATATTGGGTACACTCTCGGGAACTAAACTGCTTACTGATTACTTCGCCGACTGTTATTCACGTGAAAATAGCATAAGTTTTCTTATCTAAGTTCATTTGATTTTGTATTGAGGGGGAGATTAAATATCAAGATTATGATTTGGCATAAGCGAGATGACATAAAAGCGAGTTTAATTCCTGAGTGAAATAGTAGCAGTTTTAGTTGCACCCCGACTCCACTTACGCAGCCTTCAGTTCTCCCCTTGATGGCGGTGGCGGATCAACACGAACAAGGGGGAGGGGACCAGGGGGAGAGCGGGGCGGTTGGTGGGGCACTTCTCATTGACGGTTTGTGAGGAAGTACGTTGTGAAGGAGAGAGGGCACCATGACGAAGGTCAGGTGGGGGTCATCCGGGTTTAAGGAAGAGGGCTTCTGAAATGTCCTGCTATGGCGGAAACCGAGCGGGAAGGGAGGCTCCGACAAGAACAGGGAAGGGTGTGACGTGGGCTAGGATTTTTTGTGTTGGGCCCGTATGTCGGAGATACCATGACAAATAGTACGGACAACCACATTTTTTCCTCGCATATGATCTAGTTTTGGTGGAGCTCGGGATGTCTAGACGGTTGAATTTTGGTGATCCTAGGGTTCAACCGTTTGATGTCCTTGCACACCCGGACGTGTAGGAAAAAATGATCTTTGACCTTGGAGACAACCTTAATTTTTTCTTGATTTATTTCTATGCATTGTAGCCCGTAGCAACGCACGGTCGTTCTACTAGTAAATCTAGGTATTGCCATCTTTGGAAGGCAATCCATAAGTGGCTCTCATGATAGATTCATATGGTAATTTTATTTTATTTCTAGGAAAGTGTTCCATGCCTTTCCTTAACGGAAATTGGAATCTAATATTTCCTTCCGTCATATCAATAAATGCACCAATCGTTCTAAGGAAAGGTCTACCAAGAATAATAGGACACGAAGGATTGCAATCTATATCAAGAACAATGAAATCTACGGGCACATAATTCCTATTGGTAACAATAAGAACATCATTTATTCTTCGCATAGGTTCTTAATAGTGGAATCCGCAAGATGCAAATTTAAAGAACAATCATCAAGTTCATGGAACCCTAGCAAATCACACAAAGTTTTTGGGATAGTGGAGACACTAGAACCCAAATCACACAAAGCATAGCATTCATGATCTTTTATTTTTATTTTTATAGTAGGTTCCCAGTCATCATAAAGCTTTCTAGGTATAGAAACTTCCAACTCAAGTTTTTCTTCATAAGATTCCATCAAAGCGTCAACTATATGTTTAGTGAAAGCTTTATTTTGACTATAAGCATGCGGAGAATTTAGCACGGATTGCAACAGGGAACTACAATCAATCAAAGAGCAATTTTCATAATTGAATCCCTTGAAATCCAAAGTAGTGGGTTCATCACTATGCAAAGTTTTAATCTCTTCAACCCCACTTTTAGTAATTTTAGCATCAAGATCTAAAAATTCCGAATCATTAGGACACCTTACAACAGAATCATCTCCAATCCTATTCTCATCAAGATTAATACTAGAAAACAAGGATCTAATAGGAGAAACATCAATAACTTTCATATCTTCATCTTTATTTTCACGATAACTAGAAGAACACGATTTAATATAATCTTCTCTTTTAGCACGCATTCTAGCGGTTCTTTCTTTGCATTCATCAATGGAAATTCTCATGGCTTTGAGAGACTCATTGATATCATGCTTAGGTGGGATAGATCTAAGTTTAAAAGAATCAACATCAAGAGTAAGTCTATCCACACTTCTAGCCAATTCATCAACTTTAAGCAATTTCTCTTCAATCATAGCATTGAAATTATTTTGCGAGATCATAAACTCCTTAACACTAGTTTCAAATTCAGAAGGCATCTTTCCATAAGAGTTGTTATAGGAATTACCAAAATTATTAGAGGAATTACTAGGAAAAGGCCTAGGATTAAAATTACCTCTATAAGCATTGTAACCAAAATTATTCCTACCAACAAAATTCACATCCAAAGATTCATTGTTATTCTCAATCAAAGTGGACAAAGGCATATCATTAGGATCAGAAGAGGCACTCTTAGCAGAAAACAATTTCATAAGTTCATCCATCTTTCCACTCAAAACACTAATATCTTCGATAGCATGCACCTTTTTACTAGTAGATCTTTCGGTGTGCCATTGAGAATAATTAACCATAATATTATCTAGGAGTTTGGTAGCTTCTCCTAAGGTAGTTTCCATGAAAGTGCCTCCGGCGGACGAATCTAAAAGATTTCTAGAAGCAAAATTCAAGCCAGCATAAAAGTTCTGAATAATCATCCAGAGATTCAAACCATGTGTAGGACACTTACGTATCATTAATTTCATTCTCTCCCAAGCTTGTGCAACATGCTCATGATCTAGTTGCTTAAAATTCATAATATCGTTTCTAAGAGAGATGATCTTAGCAGGGGGGAAATACTTAGAGATAAAAGCATCTTTGCACTTATTCCACGAATCAATACTATTTCTAGGCAAAGAGGAAAACCAAGTTTTAGCACGATCTCTAAGTGAAAACGGAAATAACTTCATTTTAACAATATCGTTATCCGTATCCCTTTTCTTTTGCATATCTCACAAATCAACAAAGTTGTTTAGATGGGTAGCGGCTTCTTCACTAGGAAGGCCGGAGAATTGATCTTTCATGACAAGATTCAACAAAGCAGCGTTGATCTCACAAGATTCAGCATCGGTAAGAGGAGCAATCGGAGTGCTAATAAAATCATTGTTGTTGGTATTGGAAAAGTCACACAATTTGGTATTGTTTTGAGCCATAGTGATAAGCAAGCAATCCAACACACACAAGAAAACAAAAAGCAAGCGAACGATAAACACACGGCAGAAGAAGGGCGAATAAAACGGCAAAGGTGAAGTGGGGGAGATTAAAACGAGAGGCAAATAAATGTAATGCGAAGGATAAGGGTTTGTGATAGGTACTTGGTATATGACTTTTGCGTAAGCCTCCCCGGCAACGGCGCTAGAAATTCTTCTTGCTACCTCTTGAGCTTGCGTTGTATTCCCTCTAAGAGGAAAGGGAGATGCAGCACAGTAGCGTACGTATTTCCCTCAGTTTTAGAGAACCAAGGTATCAATCCAGTAGGAGCCCCCGCACCAGTCTCTCGCACCTGCACAAACAAATAAGAACTTCGCATCCAACGTGATAAGGGGTTGTCAATCCCTTTACGGTCACTTACGATAGTGAGATCTGATAGAGATGATAATTATATTTTTCGTATTTTTGGTGTAGAAATAGAAAGCAAAGAAAGCAAATAAACAACAGTGGCAGAAATTGACGGGAAAGTAATATGATAAAGATAGACCCGGGGGCCATAGTTTTCTCTAGTGGCTTCTCTCATGATAGCGATATTCTACGGCGGGTAAACAAATTACTGTCGAGCAATTGATAGAAAAGCAAATAATTGTGAGATTATCTAGGCATGATCATTGTATATAGGCATCACGTCCGAGACAAGTAGACCGAAACGATTCTGCATCTACTACTATTACTCCACACATCGACCGCTATCCAGCATGCATCTAGTGTATTAAGTTCATACGAACAGAGTAACGCCTTAAGAAAGATGACATGATGTAGAGGGATAAACTCAAGCAATATGATTAAAACCCCATCTTTTTATCCTCGATGGCAACAATAGAATACGTGCCTTGCTGCCCCTACTGTCACTGGGAAAGGACACTGCAAGATTGAACCCAAGGCCAAGCACTTCTCCCATTGCAAGAACTATAGATCTAGTAGGCCAAACCAAACCAATAATTCGAAGAGACTTGTAAGGATATTATGAGCACACATAAAAAGTTCAGAGAAGAACCAAATATCTTTCATAGATAACATTGATCATAAACTCACAATTCATCGAATCTCGACAAACACACCGCAAAAAGAGATTACATCGAATAGATCTCCTCGAAGACCGAGGAGAACTTTGTATTGAGATCCAGAGAGAGAGAAGAAGCCATCTAGATACTAGCTATGGACCCGAAGGTCTGTGGTAAACTACTCACAACTCATGGCGAGGGCGATGATGATGATGAAGGCCTCCGTGATGGACCCCCCTCTCGGAACAGGCTCCAAGACGGGATCTCCATGGGAACAGCAGCTACGGCGGTGGAATTAGGGTTTTCTCTCTGCGTATGGAGTTTCTGGGGTACGTAGGTATATTTAGGAAGAAGAGGGGCACCAAGGGCCACAGGGGCTGCCCTCGAGGCAGGGGGCGCGCCCCCACCCTCGAGGGTGGCCCTTCTGTCTCCTGGCTTGGCCCCGAAGTCTTTCGTGCGTGATTTTCTCCAAAAGTATCTCCTGCGAAGGTTTCATTTCGTTTGGACTCCGTTTGATATTCCTTTTCTGCAAAACCCTGAAATAGGCAAAAAAACAGCAATCTGGACTGGGCCTTTGGGTTAGTAGGTTAGTCCCAAAAATGATATAAAAGTGAATGATAAAGCCCATTAAACATCCAAGACTTCATAAATAATAGCATGGAACAATCAAAAATTATAGATACATTGGAGACGTATCAACAGGCGCTGTCAACGGCGCGGCGGAGACATTCGTGTGCACGGGCACCGGCACGGGCACGCACATCAGTGCAGTCGCAGGCGCATGCGCTGGCAGGTGCACGGGCACCGGCATGGGCGTGCGCTCAGTGCACTCGCAGGCGCATGCACTGGCAGGTGAACGGGCGTGTGAAAGTCGGCGGGGACCTCATGGAACCCCGTGGCATCAAGCTCGGCGACAATGTGTGGCTCCCTGCCCATCGATGCCACGGGGATGGGCATTGGCGCAGTCGGGGCGACGGGAGCTGGAACGAGAGCAGGGACAGGTGCGGCGTCTTCCCGCAAGGCCAGTTCAAGCTCGTCCCAAAGCGCCTTATGTTCTTGAGACTCCGGCTGGGTGGCTTCCTTAGGAAACTGGAAGACTAAGGGCAGACCATCGTGATGCGGCATGGCGTACGTTTAGGTCAGGCTGGTTGGAGGTAGACGACAAGAGAATCGGAGAGGAAGAGAGAAGATTGTAGCGATACCTGGTAGTGTGGGGTTGATTTTAAACTGCGGCACCGGCGAAATAAAAGTGGGAGCAGTTGGGACGACGGTGGGCGGCGGAGCCTCGTCAAAGGGCTCGCCTCCCGGTGAGCCTGCACAGCGGTCTGCTCGCACGCCTCCCGTCGACTCACGCGCTTGCTCGGACGGCACCTGCCGATGAGAAGTGGGACTCATGGCGGCACGTAAATGCCCACGGTTTCAATAGTGAAAGCGTTCGCCTTTAACGTGACAGGTCTTTGTTCCAAAAAACCTTGGCTCTTCATTTGGGCAACTTGTCATAAGCAGCTTGTCTCAAATTGAAGAAACAAATTATGAATTAATATTTGTGCCATATCACGTGACCATGCTCAGTTTCAAGAATTTATGGTCACTTTTGGATTTTCTAAAATTTAAGATCCAGGATTCAAAACAATATCATAACTTGCATCATGCAATAAATTTTCAAGCCATACATCTGTCCTGTTGTATTTCTTAAGAAAGGATTTGGTCAAACATTTTGCTTAGTTAGACTTCAGACAAGTTATATGTGCAGAGCAAAAGGATAATCCCTCCGTACCAATGCATTGCCTGATATATTAACTCAAGTACTAGGCACGAACAAACGGGCTCAATTCTGTGCTCATCCTGGTGTAGTAGTAGTAGTACTAAGCAATGCAGTTGATGGGTGACCTTGGCGAGCGGCGACTGAGGGAATTGAACCGTGCTCGGCACAATAGGTAACGTTGTCTAGTTACTAAAGCATCCCTCCGTTGTTCATCGATAGTCATTATGGACCGGGGACATGAGGGGAATTTCCTAGGGCTGGAATTCTGGCTGCCAGATATTTCGACTAGAAACGCGGAGGCTCGACTGGTTGGGGATGCCTAATGTGCGTAACACGCACGCCACCAGAAGGGCACGAGCCCGTTTTTTTAACTTTTTAGGATCAACACGAGCCAAGGTCTGGCTGGTACGCCGTTGGGTCCTACCATTCAATAATACGAAAGGAACCTTTTAAATTGCCGAACGAATCTATGTGTATTACAATGCCCGTATTTTCATTGCAAATACTAATCTCAACGTGGTAATTGATTTATGACGAGTTTTTTAATTAGAGTGAGTTTGTGATATAGTGATCTCAACATGGATTTCACATTTCATGGTATCCCTGGTAAGTTTTTCAATGCAAATTCAAATTTAAATGATGAACAATATGGAGGTGAGAAAACTTTGTATGTATCAAGCATATGACCACACACACACACACACACACAGAGAGAGAGAGAGAGACCCACACACGAACAAAACAACAATCCAATAAGTATAGTGCATCTATTTTTCCAAACCATGCATGTATGACACGAATTCAAAAATACTCCTTCTTTTCCTAAATATTAGTCTTTTAGAGATTTCAACAAGAGACTATATACGGAGCAAAATGAGTGAATCTACACTCTAAAATATGTGTATATACATCCGTATGTGCCAGTCCACTTGAAATCTCTAAAAAGACTAAAATTTAGGAGCGAACGGAGTAAAATGTAAGACATGCATGGTCATCAATTCAATATTTAAAACGAACATGAAACTGAAACATGAATATTAGGTCTAGTACTACAGTACATGCAAATGTTGTGTTTAATTAGGCGGAACTATGATTGTCGGGGTTCACCCCCTCGACCTTAGATAAAATTGTGAATCTCTGTTTAGGGTTGTTTAGATTATATTTGTCCCCACCCTCCCAACCACCGATTGGTCATGCACCCCCCACCCCTCCTCCCCGGGAGAATATCATGTGCCCCCATACCTTAGATATGCCGATACGAGTTGCTTGGAGGTTGTAGATTTGAGATATAGCAGCTCACATGATGTCTTAATATTTTTACACGAAACCTTGATGAGTTTGAGAATTGCACACAATTTGTACAAAAACTACTCAGATGCCCTTGGATCCCATATCCAACAACCTCAAAGCTCATATCACCGTAGCATCTAAGATGTAGGAGGACATCATATACTCCTATATGTAAGAATATCATGTGCTACCACACCTTAGATGCTTTGGTGATACAAGCTCTTCGGAGCCATTGGATTTGTGACCGGACACCTCCTCGGTGGTTCGAATGGTTTTTTGCAGCAAAGCCCCCAAAGAGTTCGGCAACTGCTTACATGCACAAAGACTGCTCAGATGCCATTGGATCTCAGATCAAACAACCTCGAAGCTCGTATCACCGTAGCATCCAAGCTCCGAGAGCACCTTAGGTTTTCTCGCACGGGAGAATATGAGGTGCTCCCGCACCATAGATTCTATGGTGATAAGAGTTCACGAAGATCTAATGGCCCACAGTAGGAGGTTTTAATGTTTTTGCAATATACGGCTGAGATAGTTTGGGAATTGCGCAGAAAGTACAAGTACTATGCATGTGCCATCTGATCACTGATCATACGACCTAGATGCTCATATCACCGTAGCGGCTAATTAAGCTACGGGGAGCAACTAATATGAGCAACGGGCAGCCGTTGGATCCAAGATACAGCGGCACACACGAGGCCTGAAAGTTTTATTTGCAAAAAAACCTTTGGAGAGTTTGGAAATTGCGCATAATTACAAAGACTACTCCCAAGCCATTGGATCTTACTTCCAATAGTGTAAAAACTGGTATCACCATAGCATCTAAGCTGCGGGGTGGATGTGATATTCTATGTCGCTGTAATTTTTGTTCGTAAACTTGCAAAATACATGTAACTTGTGACGTTACTTGTCTAACTGTCCAAAGTGTTTGTTCAAAAAAACCATCCTACACTAAAATATCGGAACAACACACGGGGGTCCCACTTGTCATTAATCAAATTTGGACCTAAAACTAACAAATATGAAAGACGAGATTGGAACTGGCAACCTGGACTACAAAGCGTAAGTCGATAGCCTGAAATAGCAACGGTTGTTGGCTTTGTCCCATAACATGATTTTATACAATATTACGTTGAGTAGAGTAGAGGGAGTGCCTCGTCAACACGTGCATGACCGTTGACTCACTTACTGGTGGGTCCCAGGTCTGCGATCTCCCTCTTCTCTACATCATCTAACCTTTGCACGAGCACACACGAAGAGCGGCGCTAGCTTGCCGTGGTGTTATTACAACTAAAAGAAAAAGCTTGGCAAATAGAAGAATCGCCTAGAACAAGAGACATTGTGGTTGGTCGAGACGGATCTAACCACACCTATCCTCTGTGCCATGTTAGCATGATGAAGCTGTGTGGCTAGTGGGGTGTTTTCGACCGACTGGTTGGGTCCCGGGGTCGAACCATAGGTACTACGTCTGATACAGTAAATTTTTGCATGCATATTTTTCCTCCTTGCCGAGACATGGCACACCCTACCGCGTGGTTTCGGGGTCCTCCCGGGTGGTGCACGCATATATTCTTCCTGACGTGGGATGCCCTACCGTGTGTTTTCGCCGAAGCAAGTAAATGAGTCGTCAAATCACAAAAGACCACTTTTCCTGCCAAGAACATCAGTGAAGCACGGTGGCTAGCTAGTTGGGCTAGTTCGACCGATTAGCTAGGCCGCCGCCACATTTGTTTTTTCACCCCTTTTTATCTACTTCCCGGCAGGTAAATTTAAATATCCACCGCGGCGTTGCTCTGGTGTTTGAGTGCGGCAGGATTTTTAATATTTTGATTGACGGGAGCAGGCGCGGCAGCAATTTTAATTTTTTGATTGACGGGAGCAGGCGCGGCAGCAATTTTAATTTTTTGATTGACGGGAGCAGGCACGGCAGGAATTAGTCACGATGACTCCGGCTATAAAACCCACTGCTCCCTGATGTGAGAAGTCGTTGACTGGTGTTTTACCATGGTGAAAACCAAAATATTCCCCGCTGCTCGGCTGGCTCCCTCCAGCTTTCCGTAGATTAAATTGCCTTTCAGCCGTTTCGCCCCCTGCATCACCAACGTCCTGCGCCTCAAGAAGTAGAGGGACTTCGGTGGTGTTATTCACCCTCTGCATGGGCATGTCCATGTCTCAGCGCAACATGACAGTTGGATCAAACTCAGACGGTGCAGATCAATCACTGTAGCACAAAGCGTGTGGGTGTGTTGGTTGCATTCTCATCTCAATATACTCCTCTATCTAGGTGTGTAAGTCACCTTACGAAAACCAAATAATCCCAAAACACTTAGGCACGGTACATTAACTCCCTCCCCGTTTCTTGTTTTGTGACATATCAACCAATAAGAGATGTGGGCTGTGCATGCTTTCAATGACTTGAGACTAATAAACATGACATGCAGTGGTTAGTTCATTGCATTCAATGCTATTAATTAGCAAAAAGACATTAAGTTTTCTCGTTTTCCTCTCCGCCTTGGTCGCAGTACTCTCCGTGCGCTATAGACCTAGTTCTCTTAACATTAATCTCACCGTTCATTCTCGACCGGAGAGTCGAGAAAGCAGTACTATGTTACTACATTATTGTTCATATAGTTGACATGCGCACAACATCATTTGTTGTCGTCATATCTTACTACACTAGCAACAAGATTATGTAGACGTATGAACCACTGCACATGCCTAGTAGTAGGAGCACTATGTATGTTCAAGTGGCTGCCGTGCTTCCCACTCCTCCTTCATAAGAGTGGAAATGCTTGCTGTAATCTTTTTTTTCTTCCGAAAAACAGTGGACACGCTCTACGGTGCGGATCCTCCTCAAGCCATGCAGTAAATTACTCACTTTCGCCGACGTGTGGGACAGCCAGCATCGGGGTCCACCAGCCATGCACTAAATTACTCTGTAGTAGAGTGACGGTAGACTACCCCGATCGAAGCGCCGCAATAATGCCCAATGAGCCGTCAAATCACAAAACCCCCTCCTTTCTAGCAGTAAGTTGGACGGACGAAGCAACCGTCATTTCACTCTTCTCTCTCAGCTTCCTCTGTACCTAACTCGCTTCTCCCTCATCTTATTCCTCATTTCTTCAAGAAAACCCCGACCTGCTTCTGCCATTGTTCTTCTCTCCCAAAGAAGGAAAGGTGAGCGCATCAATGGTGTTGATTTTGGCCAAGGCCCGGTCTTGCAACCCCGAGACTGATCCTATAACTCCCTCTCTTTTCTTCTTTTGGGTTTTTTATTATGGTTTCTTTTCTTTTATTTCTATTCGATAGTTTCTTGATGGACGCTGGAGCACCGGCCAAAGTGATGTCTATGGCTCTGGCCAAAACTATCGAGGCTCATGGTACGAAGAAGCGCAAGCACCCCACCGAGACTACCGCAGACAAGCTCAAAGCCATCGCCCTGTTCAAGCCCCCCTCTCCGGGATCCCTCATTAAGCAAGTCTAGGTAATATCTCTTCTTGACGATCTTTTTCTCGATCTTGATCGTGTTTTTTCATCTAACACGCAGTACTAGTACTAGTAGTACAACTTTCAAGGTGATCTTGCATGTGATTTTTGTGTGCCAAATGACGGTTCTAAATTCCTCTTTTGACCAAAAAATGCGAGAGGTTGACATTGATTTCTTATAGATTACTTTCAACTACTCCCTCTGTCCCAAATTTCTTGTCTTAGATTTGTCTAGATACGGATGTATCTAATACTAAAATGTGACTTGATACATCTGTATCTAGACAAATCTAAGACAAGAATTTTTGGATGGAGGGAGTACTTTATGAACATCAATGCTATTGTAGTTTTGAAGAGGGTATATTTTCCTTAGTAACTTGTGTTATCTGTATTGCTAGTAACCCCTCTGCCCTGATGCCTTTGAAGACATGTTCTAGTGTTTTTGTTCACTCATTTCTGTGTGTATATGTAGTCATATATGGAGTATAATATCGAAAATCATCTTATATTTCTGAATGGAGGTAGTAATAAAATATGGTTTCTGTTTTAATTAGAACCAGGTCCGCGTGGAGATGAAGTTCTCAAAGTTGTGTCGTGTGAACTAGAAGACCTGAGGATGAATACTACTGCTAAACTATCCAGCTGCTGTGTCCTTGACGCCACATGTCATGAACTATTGTTTTCCTGTAGCAATGTTGTCAGGCGTGTTCTCGAGGCTGTACTTGACCACAACAATTTCCTGGTTGTGCCTTCTATTACGAAGGGTGTGGTTCTTGTAAAGCTTCCCAACAAATCTGATGCGGCATGTCTTCATCATCATGTTTATGAGTGGAAAGAACACTCAGTTAGGTTCTCCAAGGTTGTCAATATGGTGATCGTGCATGTAGACATCTCTCATGAACTCCATGGCCTAGTCAGTTATGCGGGGTTCATCCCGTAGGTCAGTGGGAAGAAATAGTCTGCAGAGTTTAATTAGTGCAACTTTGCTTGTCTGTAGTAAGTACTATTGTTCAGTACCTGATTTGTGTTTGTGAACCCTGTATTGTTTATTAGTACTGCCTCTTTTGGTGTGTGATCAGTCCTGAGAATGGTCTATGTTAATGTCTGTCCACTCAATTCAGTCTGTATATTTTGAAGTATCCAAATCATCTTTTTGTGAGGACGGTTGATCAATTATGGTTACACTCCAATATTTGTATGCATTGCAGGGTTTATCGCACCCACCAGGATTTCCAGTCCCATGGATGTTCGGTCCATACGATTTGTCACGACCTTTGGACTGTTCTTCTTGTGTGAGTAGGCGGGGCCCCTGCATGCCACCCGTAGTTGGACGATCAATCTTCTGTTTAGTACTTCAACATAGTGATTTCCTGGTAAGGATTCACTCGTGTCACATCAAGTAAATCTTATTGATTTACTGTCTAAATCTTATTGATTTAATGTCATGTTTTCTTTCTTTTCCTGCAATTTTACGATGTAGGTTTTGCCATGTGACATTCATCACAGAATAAACCGTTTGGTTTGCTCTACGATGGCTATTTTTGCAGGTTTCACTTCTTATGTCATGTCAGTAACGAAGTCACTGTCCATCACTTATATTACTGGAAAAAATTGGATCAGTCTGTTGTCTGAGTACAAGCTGAATCCCTATGATGAACTGCAGTTTGGTTTAACAAAAACGCCACAATTAGTCCTTCTCGTGTTTAAGAGAAATGAAGAAAAAAATTGGATCACAGTCACGAAGCTTAGTCAAGTTAGAAAGCTGATCATAGCATACCAGACACGATCACCGTTGTCTTGCACATCAGTACTACCTTCGGCAACGAATAGAGCACCGGCAGTTGCTCTAGCACCGACAGCGGCAGCAGCTCAGTCTGATCCAGCTGAGGATTGGGCACGGACCGCTTCAGCGGATCAGGCTGATCTACCGGAGGATCGGGCATCGACACCGGCACCTGCTTCGACACTGGCACCAGCTCTACAAGGAGCACCATCTCCGGCAGCAGCAGCGGCTTCGGCACCTGCACCAACACTTGCACTTGCATCTGCTCTGGCCCGTGCTGCGACAATAGACTGGGCTGTAGTTCGCACTTCATATACCAAGGTCCTTACAAAAACCGACATGTCCATCTTCTTGGTAAGCATTGGCCGCCCAAGTGTTTCGTTCTTTTTTCTTTCCATGTTGTTTCGCATGATTCACTGTGTTGATCTAACTGTTTGGGTATCTCTTCTTGTTTGCAAACAGAGAATTCCTAGAGCAACGAGGGAGTCGTTCAACAATCCGGGCGACAGCGACCAAGTTTCTCTTACCATGCGCAGCCTTGGTGCGAATGAACCTGCTCAATATACCATAAGTACAAAGGATGGTCCCATGATGATTGATGCTAAAGGATGGTCAAGGTTTAAATCTAAATCATATCTTGTGGTAGGGGATGATCTCAAAATCGAACTTTCTCGGCAAGGAGAGCTGGTCCAAATCAACTTTGAAATTCTTCAACAGCAGCACGCAATTGCCGAACTGATCTATCCTACGAAAGATTTTGATGTAATAATCTGGCATGGTGAAACAAGTGTCCTGTGTTTATGAGTAATAGGACAATATTATTTATCACATGGTATATCGTTGATAGAATTGCAACTCTCATTGCTGGTTAGGAAGTGTCATTTGATTTCATTCCAACAGCTGCCGTGTTTTATTCAATTTTGTGTATTCGCCTTGCGACAACATCTAAAACCAGTGTTGTACCGATCGCTTGCAATATGAAAAGCGTTGAGGTAGAACACATGGGCCCCCAAACATGCAGGGTGGGCCTGCGGCCCAAGTCCAGAACCGTGAGCCTATCTGAGTATTATATTCTCAGCTGAACCCCCATAATTGTCTCAAAAAAAGCTGAACCCCCATAATGCCCGTGCGTTGCACGTAACATCAAGATGCATTTGTATGAGTATTTTATCTTGTGAGATAAAAGGATGAACAAGGGAAGGCCTTATTTGCAAATGTGGAGAGGTGTGTGGGTACCTTTTTGCAAAACTGCCATAGTTTCCTTCCTATCCGTCAGATATAATTTTGTATGTATAAAGTTGTGATATAAAAGATTTGTATATTTCTTTACAGAGGGAAGATCTCTCTGTCAAAAATATATTTTTGTGTAACTAGTTACTCTTGTCTTTCTACTTCCTTTCGCTGATGTGTGGGGCACTCGGCAACGGGGTCCACGTGCCATATGCACAAATTAGAGTGCACAACTGCACGGTAGACACACCCTGGTCGTAGCACCGCAGTAATGCCCAATGAGCCGTCAAATCACAAACCCCCCCTTTCAAGCTTTAGCAGTAAGCTGGACGGACGAAGCGGCAATATTTCACTGGGCCTGAATCCCCTTCTCCCACGTCTGCTTGTTAAGAGAAAGCCCCCTCCCGGCGATTGCATAGGGTTTTCTCATGGAGAACTAGGTACGAATTCTTCATCCATCCCTGATAAATCCAAGTCCCTTGGTCGCGGGTAATCCTAGGATGGCAGCCGCCGCCCTTGCTGCATTTTTCTTCTTACTGAATCTAGTGTGTTTCATTTGCAGTGCCCATAGTGCGAGGACCCTACAGGTTTCTGCACCCTCGGCGAGACGCCACACTTGTTCCTTCTCATCCTAACACAGGATTTTAAAACGCGCACAGTATGTTCCTAGAATCCTCTTTTCTATCCGGGAGGGTGGGTTTTTTTGAACATGTTGTCGACTAATTTGGAAATTTGGATTGTTATTATTTGGATAAAAGGTACTACCAGTACGATGGTCAACACTGACGTGAAGGAGGAAGTTATTTCTAGATTTGGATAGGGAATACATTGTGTTCTCATATTATTTTTCCTGCGGTGCATTATTTGCTCTGCTAGAACACATGTACTCAAGATGCTCGGCCTTGCTATAACTGAATACACCAGTTTAATGGTCACAGTGAAGACAAGCCAAGGATATAAGTTCTGAGTACGGTTCATGAACCAAGAAGATCGCTTCTTTTTTATGGCTGAACTTGGATAAATTTCTCAACTGTTACGGACTGAAAGTTGGCGCATGAATGTCGATGGAAATAGTAGAACCTGGTCTCATCTTCACTGTGATCTTCCACCCCTACGTCGTTCCAATTGTTCATCCATGCTAGTATCTGGTTCTTGCTTGTTGCCTCGATTACTTCTTAATCCACCTATTCTGTCTAACTAATCACAATTTAATTTTGGAAGTAGCAACGAATCTCTTATGAAGATGCTACTTCTAACTAATATTTTCTTATAATTGGTGGCACGTGTAGATTTTTTTCAGAGTTAAGTAGGCTACTCGTTTATTATTCTGTGACAACTCGGCTGTTACTGATGGTACTGAAGTTAACTGGGACGACATCCACAAGTTCCTACACTTTATTGATCGTCTTGAGGTCCTTGTGGGGCGTTTCAATGGTGGAAGGCCACGTGGGATATGTGTGCCACTGCTGCACTCGTTGAAGAGGTCCAACTGTGTCGAGAAACTTATGGTACGAGCTGTTTTCTGTTATATATGTTGTTCATAAACTATTACTTATACACAGTTTTACAGTTGTGATCTTCTTGAAACAGAAACTGCCCAGTTCTATTGTTCCTATACAGATGTCTGACCATGGTCGGGTCAGACTTGGGCTTGGTCACAACATGATGTTTATGTCGACCTACTCCATTCCCCTTGGAGGTGAAAAGATACTTATTCATGGGTGGTCTCAAATAATGAAGGCCCGTCCATCTTGGAGAATAGGACAGAAGATTATGTTCCTGCTTTTCCATGGCTCTAAAGCGAATATCCTATTTATTGACCAAATTGCGAGATGAAGTCGCTTTCAAAAGGTTGTGGATGCGTGGGGTGGCGACTGGGCCTTGTCCTGGGGCTTAGCGGCTTCACCCTTGGTTAACTGTAGGCAAAGTAGCAGTGATTGAGGCGTGCTTTGTACAATTGAACCTGTATAAGTACTTATACTACTTTCAACTATGGTTGTCAAGTGCCCCTGCTAGTTTCAGTTAAGGTTGTTAATTACTCCTTCTGCTTTTACAGTCTGTCGTGTTTCTTCAGTCTTGTCTTCCTCCAGCCGCCAAAACCAAACCAGCGCCAGCGGGGCCGCCTGCTTCTGCTTCCCACAGCTGGCTGCGCCACAGCGCCTGCATCGCCGCCCCACCGTCTCCTAAATCGTTAATGCCGACGTCCGAGGCCTCGCCGTCGTCCTCCGCGTGCTTTGGTGTGCTCGCCGGGGCACCGCACTCTCGCGTTGTCAACATGGTCAACAAACAACAGGAATCGGCAGAAGTACGTGCAAAGGATGACAGTACGGGCCCACCATGTCAGCGTATGGAAAAATAAAATGCTTCCTCCTAGTGTTTTCCTGACATCTGGGACCAACGACATTGTGAGCGTATATAGTAAATAGACAAGAGAGCAGCACAAGATCGGCTGACACCTGGGCCGTAGCTGCTCAAGCAGTATTTTTTTTGTTATTGTTGAGACGGAGCAGGGTTTGAACTGGGATGTGGCCTGTCTAGCCCAGGCTTATATTTTATGTTCCCCATGTGGCCAGCCCAACTATTTTTTCTTTGTGAAAATGAGCCCAGTTTATTATTTCTGAAGAATACCCAATCCAGGCCTATTTATTTTTCTACGCCCTGATGGGATGCAACTCTTTCAAGACGCCTGCAAATCTTGAAAGCAATATGAAATTGGCTGTAAATATAAAAACAGATGTCAAATTGGCAATTACTTTATAATTTCTGAAATTTTTCACATTTTCAGATTCCTATTTCACTGGGAATTAACCTAATTTAAATATATCTTCAACATACTTTAAATCTGGCTCGACATTTCGGTATTAAAAATAGTTTTGAACCCACAGAAATATGCGAAATTGGCCCTGGCCAACCAAAAAAATGGATTGCAATTAATTGCATAAGAAGTCGCAATGAGCTATATATAAATTATTAAAAAAAGAGGGAATTGTCTGACTTATGGGCCTATTAAGTTGACGCGTATGCAAGATTTTTTTAGTTATTATATATGCCAACAAACGATTCTAGCGGACATAACCGTTGGATATCAATCCAACGGCCGTCGTGTTTCTTCAATCTCTGGTCATCTTGCTGCAGCCGGCAAATCCAGCGCCGGCAGGACCGCCTGCTCCCGCCTCCCGTGCAGGCCTCACAACCCCCTACTACTCCCACAGCTGGCCAGGGCATCCCTCTACTCACACACACCCCCTGTTATTCTGCGGCGATGACAGCCTCACACCGCAGTCGAACGAGTGAACCCTCGTACTCCTCTCCGCGTGGGCATCCACTGCCGCGTCTTCCTCGGCTCCACGTCGTCCCCTTACTAGGCCTCGCCGTCGTCCACCGCCCTGGTGCACTTGGCGCGGCATGGTCACCGTGGTCAAGGAACAACTTCCATCGGAAGAGTATTGTCGTGGAGAGGCTGACAACTGTGTCCACGGCAGCCGCAAGGAAGTGCCTCCTTATTACGCGAAAAATAATTATTCCTCCACCTGACAGCAGGGACCCACCGGACGGGCCACTGTATTTGGCGGAAAAAACGTTTCCCCCTGAGTGCTAGGACCCATCGGATGGGTCACCGTATTTCGCGAAAAAACGTTCCCCCCGCTGTCACCTCGGACCCAGCGGAAGTGCCTCCTTATTACGCACAAAAAAATGAATAATCCCCCTGCTAGCTAGGAACCATTATAGTGGGAGGCTGACTTGTGGGCCTACTAAGTTGACGGGGACGGAGGGCTTTGTCAACTTAGTCAATATGCATGATTCTATCTCCGTACAATGTCCATCCAACAGCCGTAGTGCTTCTTCAACCTCTGGTCTTCTTTCTCTAGCCGCCCAACCCAGCGCCGGTCGTGCCTCGTGCTACTTCCTCCCGTGGCCGGCTGCGATGCCGCGGAGGCCTCACCGCCCCCTACTACTCCCACCACTGGCCAGGCCATCCTTCTACTCACCCACACCCCCTGTTATTCTGTGGCGACGGCAGCCTCACACCGCAGCGAACCAGTGAACCCTCATACTCCTCTATGCGTGGGCATCCATTGCCGCGTCTTCCCCAGCTCCGTTTCGTGCCCTTCCTAGGCCTCGCCGTCGTCCACCGCCCTGGTGCTCTCGGCACGGTGTGGTCAACATGGTCAAGGAACGGCTTCCATCGTACGTGGACTGTACGTGGATAGGCTGACAGCTGGGTCCACGGCCGCAGCAAGGAAGTGCCTCCTTATTACGTGCAAAATAATTATTCATCCACCTGACAGCGCGGACCCACTGGATGGGCCATCGTATTTTGCGAAAAAAATGTTTCCCCCCTGACTGCTGGGACCCATCGGACGGGTCACCGTATTTTGCAAAAAAATGCCCCCCCCCCCGCCGCTGTCAGCTCGGACCCACCGGAAGTGCCTCCTTATTACGCACAAAAAAATGAATACTCCCCCTGCTCATTGGGACCCACCTTGGTGGGTGGCTGACTTGTGGGCCTACTAAGTTGACGGGGACAGAGTGCTTGGTCAACTTAGTTAATATGAACGATTCTAGCTCCAATGATCGTATGATGTCCATCCAACGGCCGTAATGCTTCTTCAACCACTGGTCTTCTTGCTCCTGCCGCCCAAAGCAGCGTCGGTCGTGCCGAATGCTCCTGCCTCCCGTGGCCAGCTGTGCTGCCGCAGAGGCCTCACCGCCCCCTACTATTCCCACCGCTGGCCAGGCCCTGCGGCGACGGCAGCCTCACACCGCAGCCGAACCAGTGAACCCTCGTACTCCTCTCCGCGCGGGTTTTCACTGCCGCGTCTTCCCAGGCTCCGCGTCGTCCCCTTCCTAGGCCTCGCCATCGTTCACCGCCCTGGTGCTCTCGGCGCGATGTGGTCAACGTGGTTAAGGAACGACTTCCATCGGAAGAGTGCTGTACATGGAGAGGCTCATAGCTGGGTCCATGGCGGCAGCAAGGAAGTGCCTCCTTATTAAGCGCAAAATAATTATTCCTCCACCTTACATCGTGGACCCACCGGATGGGCCACTGTATTTCACAGAAAAAATATTTCCCCCTGACTGCTGGGACCCACGAGCTACATCTTCACATGCAAGGAAGTGCGTCCGGGCAAAAAAAAACGAGCCGCCCCCCTGACTGCTGGGACCCACCAGCTACATCTTCGGACACAAAGAAGTGCGTCCGGGGAAACAACGTCGTCATCGTGTTCATGGGGAGCCAACCGGCTGGGTCAGAATGGAATGCGTCGTCGTGTTCATCGGGAGGGCTTGGACGGAACAGCCGATGGAAACGAGGCCTGGCGTACCGCAGAACGGAGGAAACGGCCTTGTGTTCGACCGGCCATGTTCAAAATGGGATCCTGTTCATTGGGAGGGGTCTGGCGTACCGCAAGGTCATGTTGATCCGGGGGGTGTGGCGTACCGCAAAACGGAGGAAACAGACTTGTGTTGGAGCGCTACGGTCGAAACGGGGGTCCTGTTTATTGGGAGGGGTGTGGCGTACCGCAAAACAGAGGAAACGGACTTGTGTTGGAGCGCTACGGTGCAAACGGGGGTCCTGTTCATCGGGAGGGGTGTGGCGTACCGCAAAACGGGACTCCACGGGATACTGTTCATCACCACCGTCGACCCCCTCCAGCCTCCACGGGCTACTGTTCATCCACCGTCGACCTTCTCCAGCCTCCACCTGCGACTGTTCAGCCTCCACTGCGCGCTACTCCACCGGCTACTATTCAACCAGCCCTCTCCACGGGCTCCTGTTCGACCACCCCTCCACGGGCTATTGTTCATCCATCCCTCCACCGTCTACTGTTCATGCATCCCTCCACGGGGTGGTACTGTTCATGCAGCCCTCCACGGGGACCTGTTCATGCAGCCCCAACCGGCTCGATCGAACGGGGTCCTGTTCATGCAGAGGCAACACCACGGGGTCCTCTTCAGCCACCCCCGCCGGGAACTATTCATCCAAACCCCCCCAGCAACGCTCACTGTTCATGCAGAGGCAGCATCGATCAGCTTCAGTTAGCAGTAGTAGCAAAGGAATCGCTCGATCGGGTTCAGTTAACAGCCATCGATCGATCACTCGGGTTCAGTAACGCGTAGTCTACAGTGCAATCGCACGGGTTCAGTTAGATCCCAATGCCTCGCTCAGGTTCAATTAGAGACCAACGCCTCGCACCCACGCGCGTACGTGTATGAAAGAAACGTGCATCGCTCGGCCCCGACCACCCATCGTAACCGGGAATGCCCCGATATTTTCCTCGTCCTCGCTTCTACCACAATTTTTTCCGTCATGGACGGCCCATAGAATGTCATACAGCTGCGTCTCCGGCCCGCCCAGGACGAAAAGCCCATTTTCTATCATGATTTTTTGTCATAGAAGTAGGACCCCACCACATCTATGTTGATACCATGTTTTGTCACAATTATTTTCATAGAAGTGTCATAAGTATGACAGAAAAAAGTTTCGTTCGGCCCAAAATGTCACGGATGTGTCTTTTTGTAGTGCCAGTATTAACCATAGGGTAACTCGGGCCAGTGTAAGGTAACTTCTGATAGATCCATAAACGATACATGATGTAGGGACCGACCCACATGACTTGGGGATGATGCAGCTTGAGGGGCGCCCCCAACTGAACTTAAATGAAAAGACGAGACATGCCGCATGGACGGACCCACACGGTCTGGGGACAGTGCAACCCGAGGGGCGCCCCCAACTGATCAAAACAGACAATGTCACCTGGCACTGTGTGCAGGAGAAGTGTTGGAGTAGCTGAAAGTGTGTGCTGCAGAAGTTGCTCCTCATGGGTCCCCTGGCTACGGGACTTCGCGAGGCTCCTGAGGTTTAGGGAGCTCGCGGAGGACCAGCGCCTCCTCCATAAGGATCTCCTGATGCTTGGCCTTGCAAGTCGCCAGGACATCCCACACGTGGCGCTCGTGCAGGGCAGCGCGGTTCGACGGGCCGAAAGGCATGCAAACATAGCTAGGAGGGGGGCCCTTGCACCGGCCCACATGGGACGGCCAGTAGAGCTCCTGAGATGCGACTATGTTGATCCCTGGGACGTTGACGCAGATGCGCAGCTTGCCTTTCGGGCCTGGGAGGGCAGCTGCACTTGGTAGTGTGGGGTGATGCTCGCCTCGCATAGCCCTTGGTACCTACAATCCTTCGATGATCTGGGTTATGAACTCCTAAGCACTCGGCGCCTCGCGCCTTGTGCCCTCTTTGCGAAAACATGCGCTGAAGCACGCCTCCAGATGGTGCCTGAGCACCTCCCTCGTGGCGTTGTCTAGATCAGAGGCCCTCCAAAGGAAAGCTCCCGAGCCCAGGCTGGGAGGGGCACCGGGCATGCCTTTCTATGCAATGGAGGAAGGCGCCCCGTTCATCGGCACAGATCCTGAGGCGCGACCATCGGGGTGTTGCTTCCTCGTGTGGCTTCAGGGCGAGCAACTGCTTCTTCTTCTTCGGGACAGCTTCAGGAGAGTAGGCAAAGCCCTCGTCACCTGAGTTCTCAACTGCCACGGCTTGGTAGGCGCGTTCGAGGGCGCACACCGCATCCTTCTCATTACAGGAAATCGCGATGATACCGCCGCTTCCCGGCATCATGAGGACGTTGTAGCCGTGGTGAGTCACCACCATGAACTTGGCCAATGCTAGGTAGCCGAGGATGGCGTTGTACGGGATCCGGAGGTGGGCGACGTCAAACTCGATGAGCTTCGTGCGGTAGTTCTTGCGGTCGCCGAAGGTGACAGGAAGGCGGATCTGCCCTATTGGTGTTGTAGAGCCGTCGGTCACTCCGGAGAAAGGCTTGGTGGGCTGGAGCTGTTTGTATGGCACTTGGAGCGTGTCGAAGGTCTCGACGGAGAGGATGTTGAGCCCTGCTCCGCCGTCGATGAGGGTCTTGGTGACAAGCACGTTGCTGATGGTAGGTGAGCAGAGAAGAGGGAGGGTGCCGGTCGCGGCCGCGCACTTGAGCTGGTGAGCGGAGTCGAAGGTGATGGGGCACTTGCACCATCTCAGAGGACGCGTTATCTCGAGCTTGGGGAGGACTGCATTCACCTCTTGGGCAAACTTCTTGAAGACGCGATGAGACACTGGGGCCTGAGCGCCTCCCAGGATAAACGCCAAGGCGCGCGGCTCTTGAAAGCCCCCAGCCCCTCCATCTTGGTGGCGGTCGTCGTTCCTTCTCGATGATGGTCGTAGCGGAGGAAGGTTTGCGTTGTCTCGGGGGCGGTCTTCACGTGGCTGGTCCCTCCAGCAATCCCCACGAGGAAGATCTCGCCATGGGCCCTCACGAGGCTGGCCCTGCTGGTGGTCCTCGCGATGCCGATCACACAAGCCTTGGCGAGAGTCACGATTCTCCCGGCATCCTCTTCCTCGGCCACCTCCGCGACCGTAGCCTCATTCGCCGCGCTCGGGGCGGCGTCCGAGGCGTCTGTCGCGGATGGCCGTGAATTCCCGACAGTCATTGGTGTTGTGGTCGTGCATGTTGTGGGAGACGCAGAACGGGTGGCTGCCCTTAGAGGAATCAGGGTAATCACACCCGCGTTTCATCTCAGGCTCAGCCGTGAGTACTGCTGGTCCCATGTGCTTGGCTTCCTTGGTCTTAGCCTTCTTGTCTTCTAGATCAACCTCGGGAAGCTTGACGAGTGAGAGGAGACCCTCTTCTGCCTTTGCGTAATTGATCGCCAGGTTGAACATCTCCAGAGCTGAGCACATGTCCTCCTGAATGGCTCCTCCTCCTTAATCCTGACGTCCAGGACGCCATTAGTGAACGCCGAGGTGATTGCTTCATCGGATACCTTGGGGATCTTGATGCGAACATTGGTGAAACGTTGTACGTACTTGCGCAGGGTCTCTCCTGACTGCTGCTTGATTCGCCGCAGGTCGCCCACCGCCGGGGCACGGTTGTGAGTCCCTTCTAAGATGGAAATGAAACATTGGCCCAGCTCACCCCAGGAGCAACAAACGAACGCCGTCTTTGAGAACCATGGGAAACCAGTTGGCCATGACCTTCTCGTCGCCACTGGCCACTTCAACGCTCATGGCAGGACTCCGATCCTAAGTCACACAGGTCTAGCCTGTAACACCTCATATCACATTGCGGCCTCACACACGGTATCCCCACGGGTGCCACCTTACCTGGCCCGGGACCGTTTGCGCATTTTGGCACACGTATATGATAGTGTCGCTAGCATCCATATGACAGAGAACCAGGGCCGACATGACCAGTTATGAACCAAAAGTGGCGCTAAATTACAGAGACAGGCATACATGACCCAGCAACGAACGTGTCGGTCATCAACGTATGAACCCAAGTCGTAGCAAGCTACAAGGACTTAAAGGAACAACGCGTGACATTTCCCCTACGGGATAGACATAGGAACGAAGAAGGACACATGCCGGCTAGCCTAAGTGTTCTGGAGCAGTAGCAAGCTACCAAGGCTCAGTGGAAGCACTAGGAGACATTTCCCTGTAAGATAGGCTACCAAGGGTAAACAACTAGGTGTCGGATCCCACACATAGCAATACACATTACACGTACGCATGACATGCAAGTATGTGTTGTACAACATGGCATCACAACATAACTCAACACCTCATATAGATAAAGGCCTAGATGAGCCATCATAGCATTTATTACAAACAGAGGTCACATGACCCAACATACAGAGCATACAGGCAACGAAAGCATAACATGTCTGAGTACAGACAACTACACATGAAAAAGACTGAGAAGCCTCACTATCTACAAGACCCTCCCAAGGGTACAAGATCATAGCTGAGGTAACAAGCTAAAGGTCGAAGTCCACGCGGAACCACTAGTGAGACTCGAGTCTCTCTGCAAAAACATAAATTAAGCAAACGTGAGTACAAAGGTACTCAGCAAGACTTACATCAGAACTAGCTACATATGCATGAGTATCAACAAAGGGGTGGTGGAGTTTGACTGCAGCAAGCCCGCTTTGACTCGGTGGATATCCTAAACTACGACTGCAAGTAACTCTTTTGAGGTGACGCACACGAGTCCACATATTCACCAAACAATACACCACTACGGATCCGCTCCCGTCTCCCTACGAGAAGGCTATCCATAGCACTCATGCTTATCTTGCGCGTTTTAGAGTATCCACTTCCACTTGTGTATGAACTGTAAAGGTAACCCAGAAGTCCATCTCCGCGGACACGGCTATTCGAATAGATCATATATAACCCTGCAGGGGTGTACTTCTTCACACACACTCTCGCCACTTACCGCCATGTACACATCATGTATCTCGGCAACCTTCAGGCGGAAGCCTGGCGAGTGTGTCGGCCACGACCTGACTAACCACACAAGTCTCTAGTCCAGGTTTATCGCCTATTTGGGTTCCATCCGTGGGGAGATCCGGCCGGGGTGTCGCTCACGGCCCCAAACGATGTGTACAGGGTTCCCGAGCCACAAAACGGGCGACCGGTACACCATGCCACGTACCTGCCGCGTCACAGCCCACCCCGAGGGTCAGCGCTGCGCACGACCTCCAGTAACTATAAACACCAGAAACTAATTGCAACTCCTGGACAGAGATCATGTTGATTAATAAGTTGAGAGGGTCAATTAAGGATCCCAATGTGTGGTAGTAGCTGTTTCATGGATCACAAACATAGAACTCAGTTCCTGAGGACGACTGCAATGAGACAACCCACCATGTACTCCTACATGGCCTCTCATCGCTACCTTTGCCAAATCGTGTTCACACACTTAGCTCACACACGGTAGGACATGTTCATCACCCTTCCAATTCATCCCCGATGAATCAGACCTGACATAACTCTAAGCAATAGCAGGCATAACCATAAAGCATGAATGAGTAGGCACAACATGGCTCAAACAACTCCTACTCATACTAGTTGGTTTCAACTATTTACTGTGGCAATGACAGGTCATGAAGTGGAAAGGGGTTCAACTACCGCATCAGGTAACAGTTGAAGCGTTGTTGTCCTAATGAAGTAAAAGAGAGCAAGAGCGAGAGAGTGGGATTGAATCGGAATGCTCAATGGGGTTTTGCTTGCCTGGCACTTCAGAAGATAGTAAAGCTCTTCATCTGTGTCATCGATCACATCGTCGAAACACGTCTACTGAAAGGGGACAAACACCGGCAAACAAGAGAGAACACAATCAATGCAATGCGACAATGTGATGCATGATCATGACATGGCAATATGTTGTTGATTGAGCTAATGCAACTAGCAACCATATTAAATGAAGTTGGTTTGAGCCAAAGGTTCAAATTCAAACTCCATATGTGGTTATTCAAATGCCATTTAATTGATTTGACCTGATCAGCAGGTTTAACTTGCTCAAACATGCATGAAAATGCCATAAACAGATTCCTTGAATTTTTCTGATCATTTTTCATATATAAATTATTTTCATTGGAGTTATAGATTATTTTCAGTGATTTTTAGAAGTTTTAGCTATTTTCTGAAATAAATAAAGCATTTAAGATTTATTTTAAATTCCAGAAAACACTTATTGCGTCAGCATGACGTCACTGTGATATCAGCAGTCAACAGGGGCTGGTCCAGGTCAAACCTGACCAGTGGGACCCACTGGTCAGTGTCACAGTACTAACTAATTAACTTTAACACTAAACTAAAAGTTAACAGGGGCTGGGCCCCACGTGTCAGTGACCCATCTAATTAACTAGCTTGGTTAACACTAATTAATCCTAAGCCTAGCTAAACAGGTTCTGGGTCCACACGTCAGTGACCCAGAGGGGGTCAAAACAGGGGTCAAACTTGCCGGAGCTGACCCGCGGCTTGTCGCCGGCGACGCCCGAGACGGCGGAGGGCATCGGAAACGCTCCTACGGCGACCAAATCGGAGGCTGAGAGGCTCTACGTGGAGCTGGGACTCGCCCGCATCCATCTGGGCAAGCGGCAGGGGCTGAGGTGGCCTGAGCTCGCCGGAAACGAGCACGCGACGGCGGACGAAGTTCGGGAGCAGTCGGGTTTGGTGCTAGAGAGCGTGGGAGGGGGAACTACTAAGGGCTATGGACTGGCGGAGATGCACTGAGCACACCAGTGTGCTCGGACACGGGCTGAAGTGACTGTGGCCACGGCTGCAACATCGCCGGTGGCGAGAAGCATACGGCTCCTGGCAGAACCACGGCCTAGGCGAGGGAGCGAGTTCAAATATAAGGGGAAACAGCGTAGGAGCTCACTGCAGGGTCGACGGGGGGTCTCAGGAGGCTCGGGGAGGTGCCAGCCATCGTGAATTCGATGGTGAGGTCGTCGGCGGCTGGAGGTTGAAGAAGGGGTCGGAGGCGATGCTGTAGGGCTCCCGCGGTCGCGTGTGTCAGCGTGTAGCTTCTAGGCGTAGCAGCGGATCTGGATGTCCTACTGGTTGGGCGAGGGGTGGCATGTAGCCATGGCTACAGTGAGCGGCGGCGACGGTGGCGTTCGGCCATGGGGAAGAACAGGCGAGGGAGAGGCGAGGGGAAAGAGTGAGGGAGTCAGAGCGATCGGGAGGGCATCGAGGAGACGATTCGAGGCGTCGCCATGCTGTTCAGCGACGCAGGCGAGCAGGCAGGAGGCGTGGCGCCTCGCGTGCGCGCGTGCTGTGTTTATCCTCTGCCTACTGGCAGAGGTAGGTGACGACTTGCACGGGCAGGTGGGCTGGGCCGGCCAGGGAAAAGGGCCCAGGTAGGCTTCTCTCTCTCTCTCTTTTCTTTCTATTTTCTGTTTTCTATTTCTTTTGTAACTTTGTGGCTTTTCTAAAAATGCTTAGGCACTTTCAAAAATCACCAAACTGCTCATGCCCACAGTTTAGCATATAACCAACATGGGACATTTCAGTTTAGGATTATTTGGACATTTAGAATAATTAGTAGCATTTAAATGCCCAAATGCAAATACTTTAAAATTTAATTCAAAAATCTAGAATGGTCCTAGAAATATGTGCAACATTTTTGGCAGAGGTTTTTAATCAATCCAAAAATGATGAACTTTTCCAAAGGGCATTTTGGGTTCATTGAAAAAGTTTATAATTTGACCCTAGTTGAATTCATTTGGTGCTAGGGTTTGAACATCCCCATTTCCAGTTTCTGAGAAATTTAAACATGATGCAACAAGCAAGTGCTATCCTAGGGCAAGGTAAAGCTAGGGATGTGACAGCTCAGCTCGTAGAGCTACAGGAACTCTGTAGGGTCGGGTGTTCTATCATAGCTTGGGGGTAGATCTGGCTTGAACTTGCTGGGCCAGATGACACGATGGAGCTCCGGGGTGAACGCTGGGCAGCTCACCGTGCTGACTGGTGCATGTTGCTGAGGTGGAGCCTGGTCCGAGTGTTCGCGTGGTGCCGCATGAGGAGGGGCGCAACCTTGACGAGGCGGAGCCAGAAGCGCACGCCCCTCGCCTTGGGGCCGCTGCACCACTTGGCAGCTTTCTTCATCATGCGCGTCCACCCTGCGTGGCTTGTCACGCTGGGGGCCTCGCGCCTTGGCTCGGGGACGATGTTTCTCCTAGGCGATGGAGGAGGTGCACCGCGGGCCTCGTCGCCCGCCTGAGGTTGTGCAGGAGGCAGTGAACGGGACGATGCCGGAGCCTCTCCCGTGGCGCTGACAAGCTTGGCGATGCGGTCCAGCCAATCTTCGTAGAGGTCGTCGTCCGGGTGGTAGCGCGGGAGCTCACGCGCCAAGAGCAGTGCGGCCAGCGAGTTCGCCAGTTCATGGCGGGCGTGGGAGGATGAAGCAGCGCTGGAGTTAGCGACGGGGTTGAAGACCGGCCGTCGCACCGCGCGGAGAGCGGGAGCGACGAATCTTGTTGCTCGCGTGCAGCGAGGCCGGTGGAAGCTTTTGCCGCCGGTGATGGAGAACGACGGGGGATGTCGTCGCCTGGAGGTGCCGTATGGGCCACGCGAGCAGCGAGGGCAGCCCGGTGATCAGCACAGACACGGCGAGCGTCAGCCATGGGGCGGTGAGATGACGATGAACCGAACAGACGAAGAGGAGCTTCGACGCACCCCTACCTGGCGTGCGAAATGTCGGATTCAGGGGTCCACAAAACCCTTCTAGTTTTGAACTCTAGGGAGGGTGCGAAGAAGTCAACCTCGCCTATCTACCTTCGCGCCATCCCACGAACTAGCTCGATGAACAGGAATGTAAAAGAGACACGAGGCAGATTATCCTAGTTCAGGCCACCTAGTGGTGAGTGGCCCTACTCTAGTAGTTCGGTGGATTAGCCTCAGGATGGGCTCAGGATGAACTAGAACAATGGGTGAACAACCTCCGGAGATGTGTTCGTGCTTTTTGGTAGAGAGGAAGGACTGAATCATCTATTCCCTGCTAGGTGGTGGCTATCCTACTTATATAGTGGCCGTGGTCCTCTTCCCCCGAAATGTTGGCGGGAAGGGATCCCACAACGGCCAATTTTGAAGGGAGACAACTAGTACATCTTATCCTGACTAAAGGTGGTCTTCGCTTACAAAGCCTTTGATCCTAACACCCTGGTGGGCTCGGCGATGACCTCCATCCTGCTGTCCTGGCGGTCTTGGTCTTACTGCATGGAAATGGAAACCTTTGGCAGATTCCTTGGGACTTTGCGCCTGAGCCTGCTTCCTTAGCACCAAAGAGGAAACTGTTGTACTGCGCCCGCTGGCGCCCGCCTGACCTTGGTCGTCATGGCTTGCGTCATGCAAACTTTGCGAGGTGGGGGTTGCATAGAGTTCTCCGCTCCTCAGGAGCCAGCCAGATGGGGTTGCCCCTTCCGGAGGTCTTGGCGTCGTTCGCCCTGCGAGGCTTGGTCCCTCGCGAGGGTCTTGAGTGTCGATGCTGAAGATGGGCCGTACTAGGCCTGAAAGGAGCCACGTCCCGGGCCGCAGGCAGGCAAGTCTGGGTACCCTGGTTGCCAAAACGCCGATAGAGTTCGAAATAAGAGGAAAGCGTTAGGAAAAGTAGATACAATGGAGACGTATCAGGAAGTGCGGGTGGGGGGTTGAGAGAGCGACGGTGTGTTGCTAGGGTCAGTGGCAGCGGTTGAGCGGAATATGGAGAGAGAGCGCAGCTGGGAATAGAGAGAAGTGGAAACGAGAGAAGGGCTGCGCGTGGTAGGCTTCTAGTAAGTTCCTTATTTTTCTCTCCCGCGCGTGCCTCGCGTGCTTTTTTGGGCCGTAAATTTCTCATACCCCGCAACGTGTTTACGGCAGAGCATTTGCCCTCAAGTAGTTTTCAGGGCAGTTGGGCTGACCCTAAAGAGGCCAGCAATTGGACTGCCCTCCAGAGTTCTCCATCCCGGGTGAGTTTGTTGACCTCCATATCCCCCCCGGCACATATATATTTGGAGGCAATTAATTCCCCACAATTCCTTGTTATTCCCAGAAGTTAATAGCCCTTAAACTTTGGTCATAATGTAGTGAATGGAAACACTTCATTGTATTTTTAGAAGAAGAAAAGTCCGCCACCGCAAGTTGATGTTTCGCAAAGATCCATGTTCTAGAGTCCTTCAAAGAGGGAATCCATTGCTGAAGTCTTCTTCATCAGGAGAGGCATCAGGGGTGGATGACACTGGCAGCGGAGCTGCATCAGCCACCATCTAGATCGGTTACATGGATGGTTTGTCGAGATAGGGCGCATGGTGCTAGACGGAGGGTTCTTCTACTAATATTAAGAGGAGTGGTAGGAGCCTTCATGCAAAATTGCCACAAGTTCTCACATATGCACTTAGTGCAAACACATAATGCTTAGAAGTGGTGGATGGCACACACACACCATCATCACCAACTATGCTTTTTATAGGAGTAGAGATACAAGGCACATACAAACGCAATACATACATAATTACTTGTAGAAGATCAACGAGGAAAATCCTTTGAATAATCTAGCTAAATTCTCGGTTCCGTTAGTCACTTCACTTCTTTGTTATAATTATACCTTGCGCAAATGGTGAAATGAGTCATCTAGTAGTTATAAATACTACAATTTCATCAATGCACAATTGGAATTGTTCACAACACCATCTTTTGTCTTGAATAGAAACCACTAGTGCACCTATGGATCCCGGTCCATGTCCTTATGTTCTTTCATTGTCATCAAAGACTCTTTTCAATTCCTTGCTTTTGCTCCTGCTGCAATCAAATGTTCCATACACTTGTGTTTTAAATCCTTGTGACTTGGGACACTAGTGAGATTGACAACCTCGCTAGTTCTATTGGGGTCCAAGGCAATTTTGTATGTGTGTGTGTGTAGGTGCTGATCATTGCACATTTTTCCAAACTTTTATTGATTCAATAAACCTTAAGGTCAGCTACTTTAAGAAATAATTATTGCTTGCTACAAACCCTTGCACTTGGGCCCGGATAACTTCCTAGATCAGAGGAAGAAAGGGGCGCCTGGGCTCACCCTAGCGTCACCTTATGGCTCCTGGTCTTTTTTGGTTGGAAACATTGGAACAATTTATTTTTCTGGTGCTCTTGTAAGGTATTTCCTTCATACAGGTCCATTTTCTAGCCTGACAACTTCTTTGGGAACTAATTCCTGAATTCTACGCATTCCAAGATAAACCACAATTAAATTGGTGCATGGATGATTGAAAACACATAAAAGTAGAATAATTATATCTTAAAATTGTGATGAAAAATGCACTTATCACCTTCACAGACATGTTCTTCGGCATTCCACAATTACTCTTGGATGGACTTGAACTGACACCTAACTGCCTACTAGATACACATCCCACAAGAATAATAGGTTAAGTTAAGCTTCAAGTAGTTCTTCAGGGATGAACAATCACATAGAAGATTTTAGGCTCTGAAGTTTTTCCTCACTAGCATTTTCTCCATCTCTTTAGGAGGATGTGTTCAGCAGAGAAACTCTTGTCAATTCTCTCACAAAGCAGCCAATCATCTACAGTTGGAGTCGGGTGGCTATTTAGAGACACCAATAGTCCTCAGGATTGACATGGCCGTTTGAGGCAGTGCCAACCAATGCAAACACGACACGTGGTGAAATAGTCAGATTTCAAATGATCCCAATGACTTGACTTGCGAGACAAGTTAGTCGACTCAACTAGCGAGGAGTTTCTCTTTCGCGTCTCAAAGAATATAATCTCAGCCAAAGAAGAAAAACTATCTGCTTAGAAGAGATTTACATGTCTTCCCTCCAAGAAATATGTTTGGATTGAGCATACAACAAAGACCTAAATGTTGAATTTCACTTAGACCCCTTAACTGTATGGTTTGCCATACGACTCAAGTAGAAGAAAAAGAAACTTGAAAAAACAAAGTCTTCACCGTGCTTCGTATTCCTCCTACGAGTTCATTGTTCCTCAAACAGACATTCCAAATATATTGTTTTTCACCACAATTTTTAGAGGTTATAAGTGACATGTTAAACCAAATCCTTGGGGACTTTCACTTGTGTATACTCACAAACACATTAGTCCCTTAACTGTTTAGTCATTAATCATCAAAATCTATCTAGGGGGCACTAGATGCACATACACTAGCCTTTACTTTCATTGATGGCCTAGGTGGCATGCCATGTAGGATACGGGGTGAATAGGGTGGTCACCATTACTATAACAATATGTAAACAATGACATCTCTAGGTGCAACCATGGAAGGTCAGACCTATGTTTTTCACACGAAGCTTGATGAATAGTGCTTGGAAATCACCACACTACCGGAATCACCATGTGTTGCCGCTACCCGTTTTCGAAGAAGACGATGTTGTATGGAGGTGCCCACACACTCCATGGTTACACGAAATTGATATCAGCCCATTCCATGGAATAGATACGCGGAGTCAGGCACTCCCATGCATATCCCTAACATTGACATCACCACGCTCCAATTCCATTCTTGAGAACACCGAACTATCGAATAGCGCAGAGACGAACGTTGTTGATAGTTTCAACTCAGGCACATGCTTCACATCAACTTTGGTACAGGTCATTGTCAAAAACGCATCGAGACACGACGTATTCTCCATGGCCGTTGTAGGTCGTAGCATCACTACCACTCGCCCCATCGATGCATCATTTCATGGCGCTGCCATCGTTGTCACATCGGCACTGCCATCGTTGTCACATCGGCACTGCCATCGTTGTCACATCGGCACTGCCACCACAGACTAGGTCATCAATCTACCTAGCCACCGCCAATGGTTGATGGCTACATTGGGCATCGGAGGCCATTAACGTCGTCCTCTTATTCAATGTAAACACTACAAGATGGTTATTTATTATAGGTTCAAACCTAATACACCGACATCTACATCACGTATGCCACACCATTCGAGGTCACCACGCCGTAAGGGAATGCTTGCTGTGAGAGAAGGTAGCCCCGCTACCACCCTCGGCCGACCGAGATTTGCTCGCTGGTGTCCTCGGGTGGCAGTTGGGTGTGGAGAAGAGACGAGGCATCGGCTGGAATTCAGTGAGGGCCCCTACCACCCCCCCCCCCCCACACGCACACCACGCTGCGCCGCGGAGGGTTATTGTGCATGGTACGACCACTAATATAACATTCCACCAAATTATTACCAGTCATCGTACAATCATATAAGAGTAAAAGTAGTTCCCTACTAGTGTTACAATTTTGGGATTTTTATTTATGTGCCCCTGGTTCCTTAGCTCTACTCATTCATCCCCACTCTGTTAACTTTAGCTCACTTTTACCCACTCCCTTGCCCGAAACCCTCGAAACAGGTTATAACGGGCGTTGCTGTCGGGTCCATGCCTTTGGCCGTTAACTCTGACGAGTGGGCCGCGTATACGTGGGCACATGCAAGACCGCAGTTGTTGCGCGGTCGTGGGGTAGCACGTGTCCATGGACATTACCGAAACGTCCTGTCATATAAAGAGGGGCAACCACCTCCATCGCCCCTACCATTTCCCCCCAAATCCCCTCCCTGCCGCATCGTCTTCCTCTCCCCCACCGGCGTCGTCTCGCTCTCCTCCACTACCTCCACCGCACAGTCTTGCTCTCCCCCACCGCATACTCTTCCTCACCTTCATAGCCTCCATCTGTCAGATGGCCGACGCTCGTGGCGACGCCGGCGCAGGGGCTGAAGATGTGGTGGAGCTGTAGGGTCAGGGCGCAGTGACCGCGGATGTCGGCGGTGTCCATGGCGGTGCGGGGAAACTCGCAACGGCTGCGGATGTGGCGGGCTCTGCCTCATCGCTGTAGAAGGTGATGGGTCGAGCGACGCAGTCCATCCCGATACCCCTGATGCGCCGTCTGCCGTGGAGCAGCAGATATTTGCACTTGCTTAGCTTGTAGAGTTAGTTGCTCCCTAGTTGCATTGGTTAGATTGTGATTCATACGGTAGTTCATATGGTTAGAGTAGCTGGTTTGACGGATGGGCCGGGGTTTTTTGTATGGGTTGGGGTGGGGGGTTTTGGACTAGGGTTTGTTGGATAAATTTGTTGCAAAAATGCTAGATGTTGTGAACTATGATTTTAGGTGCTGCAATGATTGGGGTTTTTAGATTTGGATAAATTCGTTGCAAAAATGCTAGATGTTGTGAACAGATGCATGCTATTTAGATTTGTTTTTAGTGCTCACATATTGGGGTTTTAATGCTACTCATATTCGTTGCCTTAGATTGGGAGTATGTTAGTCCTATGATCAATGTGTCATGTGTGCATATCTAAATTTTCAATTGGCTTCCGTATTTACCAGTGATGGATGTAATTGTATGTTCAGGAGGATGATGGTTGGGGGGTAGAAAGAGGAAGCTGGCCCAGTACGACCCGTATGATCCAGAGGAAAGTGCTGATGAAGAATATGAGGTAAGCCTACTTGGACGTTATATTTTTCATTTAGTTCCTTTGACATAGTGTATCCGTGAATCTATAATGTATTAATGTAACTCATTCATGTGTGCAGTATGATTCTGGAGAGGAAGTGTACAAAGGCAACGTCGCATCCTTCACAGCCAAGGAGGTGGTGAAGATCAAGGCCAAGGGAGTTGCTTCGTTCTATAATCGCAAGACCAAGAAGTGACATTGTCCCTACTGCACCACCAAGCCAAAGCCAAGGGATGGCCGCTTCGATCACCTTCTGTCTCCTGCAGAGGATGTAGCGATTCGCGGGGAGGCCTACATGATCAGGGGGCCGCATGCCGCCCTCGCGAAGGCCCTAACTCCGGCATGATGTGATCGAGATGTGATGCTGTGAACTGAATCTCTAAGTTTATCTGTTAGGTTACTTTTGGATTGTTGAACTGAATCTTGTTCGTTATGGTTTGTTGAACTGAATTTAGTTTTCATGAATTTGGTTATGGTTGGCTATGTTGATGCTAGTAATATGGTTGCTATCTATCTATGGTTAGTTATGTTTAGATGTTGTGAACTATGATTTTAGATGCAGCAACGATCACACATGTTGTGTAGGAAATCAAATGCATGCCCCAAATGAGATCATGTAAACCTTGGCAAACCCAGACATTATAAATTCAAGAAAATGAAAAAACAAGTAAAACCTTGGCAAACTATCTATTTTTGCGTAGGAGATCATGTGTGCAAAATTTGAAGTGATTTAGAGGAGGTCAAATAAATTTGAATTTGAGAAATGTGCTCCAAATGAGCTCCCAGGCCCGCCCATTTGTAATCAAGTTTTTTGGACCTACTCTAAATGAGCAAAATGCTTTTTTATTAACACATATTCACTTTCCATAGTGTAGATTCGAAGTCTCACTATTTTTTGAATTAATCTTCATATTTTTACATTTTTTTTTGAAAACATATGCTTTAATATAAGAACTATTATAAACATGTTTTAAATATGAAAATGGAAAACTAACTTCAGATCCTTCTTATTCACTTTGAAATAAAGCTTTGGTAATTTTTTTGATTTTCTTTTTCAAAGACAGAAGGTAACCCTACCTCCTCTCATTGAACTCTATGAAATCATGTACATGATAGCTCATATGTGGGAATGTTTTCTCATGAAAATGACCATAGACCAAGTTTATGATTTTGGTTGGTAACATGTCACATAAGACAACATTGTGCGCAAGCTTTATATTTTTTGATTTAAAAAAAATTAATGGTGCTCATTTGACCTCGATCGTGCCAGCTAGAGTTTTTTCATGAAAATGACCATAGACCAAGTTTAGTATTTTTCCTCGTTAGTTTGCCTTATAAAAGGATGAACGACAAAGGTTTCATAATTTTTTCGTCCTTTTAATTAGTTATGCTAAGTCAAAGCCTTCGAAATCCCGTTGACCAGCTCAAAACCCCTCTAAACCCCGCGGGGTTTCCCCTAACCCTAGCTCCCAACGTCAGTCGTCCGATCATACCCTCGCGCCAAGCGACAGCCCTCAGATCTGGTTTTCTAGAAGGAATTAGGTGGGCTGGTTGTGTGCAGGCTCCGTGCCGTTGGATCACAAGGACGGCTCCCCATCGTTGGATCATGGGGCGATCCACGAGAGGCGATCCTATTGGTTGTGCTCGGCTGCTCGCCCACCACTGATTCCGCGAGAAAAAACATTGTTATTGGGCCCAAAAGGAAACCAAGCTCTAGTTGGACCGTCAAATTGCGTCTTTTTTTGCATCGTTTGCTCTGTTTTTGTGAATGTGCTGGCTCTGTATTTTTGCATAATTTGAAATCAATTGACATTGCGTAGCAAAATGATTAAATTTTTAAGGGTTAAATTTATTTTCATTATGCAAAATGGCCACAAACTATTCAAAAATTGTCTCTTTTTGTTCATATAATATATATGACCACGGATTGCCACGTGTGCAATTAGATTCTTTTTCTTCTTCTTTTTCAAACCACCGTTTCCCACGCGTTTACATTCCCGATGCTGCGGTGGGTTTAAAAACGGGCTACTTCACATTTGACCTCGTTATTGCCACGGCCAAATAACATGTAGCGCTACGGCTATTTAAGCCACCCTCTGCCTCTGCCATCCGTCATCCATCTCCCATCACTAGTAGAAAAAGGGTCAAACGTGAAGCACATTAGTGCCGGTTTGAATTTGAGCCGGCACTAATGTGTACACTAGTGCCGGTTCCAACGGCTAGCCGGGCTGCTCTCATTAGTACCAGTTCATGGCGAACCTTTAGCACCGGTTCGTGCCACGAACCGGTACTAATGAGAGTGGTGGCAAGATGTTGTCAGTCTGGGGCCCCTCCAGCACCTTTATTACCGGTTCTTGGCACGAACCGGTGCTAAAGGTGGTCGTACATAAACCCTTCGTCCCCCCGAGTTCGCTCTGTTCTTCCCCTTTCCCCTCTCCCTCTCTGTTCTTCCCCTCTTCCTCTCGAGCTCATCACACATTTTGCCCAAAATTTGTTAAGATTTGAAGGCCCCCATCCATTCAAATGATCACAAAGGTTAGCAACTTTGTCCTTTCATCTCTCATTGCTAGATTAGCTCTTGCAATGTTTATATAGTGATTAATTTGTGAGTTTAGTAATTTGGGAGGAAATATATGTCCTAGTATTTGATTTATATGCAATTTGAGGTCCAAAATAACACTTAGTTTGCATATCTAGGAGAGGTTAAATTTAGTTCAAAGAGAAAACGAGTACTTGAAAGTAAAATTGAAAACAATTGAGGACGAGAAGATGGAATTGGAGTTGCATCTTGCCAATGTCGTCGATGATCACAAGATCAAGATGGAGAAAATGCGCTTGAAGATTAGAATGATTAGAAAATATGCCATCGATAGTGAGGCTTGGTATCATTATGCTGTTGGATCAATTGTTACCTTAGTTGCGATCTTGATCGCATTTGTTGTTGTATTTAAATGCTTTAGCAAGAGAGTTATTTGTTTGTTGAATTTAAGTGTTGTATGAACTTTATGTATGAACTTGTATTAAGTTGGTGTTTTTGGTGTTGTGTATTGAGGATGAGCCGACAATGGATGTAAGATGACCGATGCTCTCTCGGGTTCATTAATGGCGTGCAAACTTTTCTGCTTGCGGTCGAGGCAAACAAGCGGGCGGATGGTTTTATGCCTTGTCCATGTGCTGTCTGTAAGAATGGTCAAAATTACTCTAAGTCAAGAACCATTCACGTCCACCTGTTTAAGTCCGGTTTCGTGCCCCACTATAATGTTTGGACTAGGCACGGAGAAAGAGGGGTTATGATGGAAGACACTGAAGAAGAAGAGGACGACGACAGCTATCCTGGCCATGGGTTCCCTAAATACGATGATACAACAATGGGGGAAGAAGCTGAGCCGGTAATGCGGGAAGAAGCTGAGCCGCCAATGCGGGAAGAAGCTGAAGAAGAGGCATCAGATGAGCCCGTTGATGATTTAGGTCGGGCCATTGCCGATGCAAAGAGAAACTGCGCAAGTGATTTGGAGAAGAAGAAGTTGCAGCGCATGTTAGAGGATCACAAAAAATTGTTGTACCCGAATTGCGTAGGTGACAAGAAATAGCTGGGCACCACACTGGAATTGCTGCAATGGAAGGCAGAGAATGGTGTATGTGACAAGGGATTTGGAAAGTTGTTGTTAATGATAAAGGATATGCTTCCAAAGGACAATGAATTGCCCGAGAGTACGTACGAAGCAAAGAAGGCTGTCTGCCCTGTAGGGTTAGAGGTGCAGAAGATACATGCATGCCCTAATGATTGCATCCTCTACCGCGGTGAGTACGAGGATTTGAATGCTTGCCCGGTATGCGGTGCATTGCGCTACAAGATCAGCCGCGATGACCCTGGTGATGTCGAGGGCGAGCGTCCCAGGAAGAAGATTTCTGCCAAGGTGATGTGGTATGCTCCTATAATACCACGGTTGAAACGTTTGTTTCAAAACAAAGAGCATGCCAAGGCGATGCGATGGCACAGAGAAGACCGTAAGAAAGACGGAAAGTTGAGAGTACTCGCTGACGGGTTGCAGATGGCACAGAGAAAAATCGAAAGAAAGTACGGGAAGGAGTTTGCAGATGACGCAAGGAGCGTATGGTTTGGTCTATGCGCAGATGGCATTAATCCTTTTGGGGAGCAGAGCAGCAACCATAGCACCTGGCCTGTGACTCTATGTTTGTATAACCTTCCTCCTTGGTTGTGCATGAAGCGGAAGTTCATTATGATGCCAGTGCTCATAAAAGGCCCTAAGCAACCCGGCAACGACATTGATGTGTACCTAAGGCCATTAGTTGAAGAACTCTTACAACTGTGGTATGGATCAGGTGTACGTGCGTGGGATGAGCACATGGGGGAAGAATTTGACCTAAAGGCGTTGCTGTTCGTGACCATCAATGATTGGCCTGCTCTTAGTAACCTTTCAGGACAGAAAAACAAGGGATACCGCGCATGTACGCACTGTTTGGACGATACCGACAGTATATATTTGGCTAATTGTAAGAAGAATGTGTACCTGAGACATCGTCGATTTCTTTCGAGCAGGCATCCCGTAAGAAAGAAAGGCAAGCATTTCAAAGGTGAGGCGGATCACCGGACGAAGTCATCGCCGGCCGTCCCCTTCGTCGGCATCGCCGTCTCGCGCCGCCGTCCCCGTCCTCCCTCGCCGCCCCCGTCGTCGCCGTCTCGCGCCGCCGCCCGTACGCCGTCGCCCCCCGCTCGTACACACACACATTATTTTTTACTTATTTTCTGTTTTCTGTTGTTTAGATTAATGTTAGATGAATTACGTAGATATATACGAATGTGTTAGAATGTTAATGTTAGATGAATTATATGGAAAAGCTGTTAAATATTAATGTCAATTTTAGATGAATTAGCTAGATATTAATTAGGTATATATATATATGAGATTTGAACTAGTTGAATTAATATAACTAGTTTATTTTTAGTATGAAAATTAACAGAACAAGTTTATTTTTAGTATGAATATTTAGGTATATATGAGATTATTTGAACTACTTAAACTAATATAACTAGTTTATTTTTAGTAAATGCGGAGTTGAACTAGTTGAATTAGTACAACTAGCTAGTTTAATTTTTGGTGTATGAGATTTGATGATCTAATTAAAATATTATTATATATAGCTACTTTATATATTTTAGTAAGAAAATTAATAGAACTAGTTTATTTTTAGTAAATTCTTAGTTGAATTAGTTGAATTAATAGAACTAGTTTATTTTTAGTAAGAATATTTAGATATCTGAGATTTGATGATCTAATTAATAGGAAATGTTGTCTGACGACGAAAATAATTTCATTAAGTGCGAATACTGTGAAGACCAGCGCGGCCTGTGCGACAGAAATTTCCTTGTTGATGATAGGCGCTTCAGCATCAAGCTGGATGAGACCTTCGAAGTGGATACAGTAAGTCACAATGACAAGTCTTTTTTCGTAATTAAGCATGACTTATATATGCTTCATTTGCTTCAACTTATAATTTTAATTTTTCACTATTCTACTAGCGCATCCCCTGCCATGCATTTTTGTCTTGGATAAGATAGGTTTCAGTGTTATGGAAACTATGGAGGTTAAGAGAGTTTACCTGAAGACCTAGCATGGTCATACTTTCAACGTCAAATTATACAATGCAGACACGTACACCTATTTTGAATGCAAAACTTGGCAAGCACTATGCAAGGCTTATGCATTTGAGCCTGTTATGGTTATCACCTTTGATATTCGTCCGGAAGATGATATTGAAGGGAATAGAGACATCTGGGTCGATGTGCAGACGCCTCCAGTTCTACCACTATGTGAGTTTCTCAACCATATTTATGTCTTTGATATTATTTATTCAAAAATAGTTGACAACTAATTTCTATTGACAGCTTATTTCCATTCAAGCAAACATGTCCGGCGCTTGGTAGACAGGACATACTACTGTCCCGGAGCTGAACTAAACTGCGAGGAGATAAGTCATTATATTTCATGGCTTGAGGATCTTCATACTGTCAAGATAAATTATCTTCTTGCACTTAGAAATGTTAGTACTCAAAACGTGCGACCAATAGTGATAGTATTGAACTACGGTCACATCTATTTACGAGTGATGGTAAGATTTTTACTATTTGTCCTCAGAGCATCTTTTGCATACATTATTTTTTATTCTTAAATTACATTGCTAAGTATATTAATTACTATACGATGTTCTTCAACAGGGACTCCCGATGGCAGTTGTGCCTTAGTGGATCGAGACTAAAGGTCACATGTCAATGGTTAGCTTACGGCCAAGATATCCTACATTGGACATGAGTGCATTCAGGATTTCTAAAAGCAATGAATACTTAATAGTGAAAGATTGGAGCAAAATTGTTAATGATCCCAGAGAAGTACTAGGAGGCAGCAATGAGAAGCGCAGCCCACGATTAGGATACAGGTTCATCTGCATGCTCCAGTATGATGAATCAGGAGAACTATACATGTTCTATGCTATTTTACCTGAGAGAGAGCAGCATGAGTGATTTAGCTAGTTCATGCTCTTATAGTACTTTGTCCTCTCATTTCCGTGTTCTTCGTCCTGAACTTAATCTCAAAGGATGATTTGCTTTTGTGGTGTTATGAACTCTTGTAATATCATGACCATGTTGAACTCGATGATATCCTTGCTTCTCGTACAAGTGAATGATTTTTTTAAGCTATAGTGTTGGTGGTGATTAGATAGCGGTAATGACTATGATGATTAAATAGTGGTAATTCTATTATATATATATATATATATATATATATATATATATATATATATATATATATATATATATATATATATATATATAGGGTGGGTCTATTCTCATAACACCCCTCAAGATCTTATTCTCATAACAAATGCCTTATTCTCATAACACCCCCCACTTAACCCAGGTTTCTAGCGCGACAGCGCCCCCGGGACAGCAACCCGCTCCCCACGCCGCCTTCTAGCACCGCAGCGCCCCTGCGGCCGGCGGTGACCCGATGAGGCCACAAACCCCCACCCCCTCTCCCCACACTGCTCCCACGACCGTACCTACCTCCCGATCCCCGTCTCTTGTCTTCCACCTGCTGCCCCACCGCAAACTTCCTCCCGTCACCAACCTCCCACCACGCCGCCCAGGATCCCCACCACCGACCA
>LR738714.1:161497649-161517009 GCA_902687465.1 Secale cereale | reverse complement strand
CCCCCCACCCCAAATTCAACCCATGATCTCTCAAGATTTGACCACTACAAACAAATGCTTGAGCGTCAGCGTCTCTTCCTAAACACACATAAAAACGCGTCAAAAGCTCATTCATACACACAGGCAAAAAGCTCATCAAAACACACACGTCCAATAGGGGCGTCGATCGGATGGTTGCGTGCTAAGATATGATATGATTAGATCCTTGGGAGAAGAGAGGCCTCATGCAGTTCCTTTAGGTTTAGGAAAAGGCGGCATACTGGCGTCTTTTCGAGCACCGCTGTGGCCTGCTAGTGACAACGTACGCATACCATCGCCGGAGCGCGCGACGACGGGCTGTCTGATGGTGAATGAATGATTTGATGTGTAGCCAGACCCTAGTGCATTTCATGGCGGGGTATGTGGTGTGTGGTGTGCCGTGATTCGATCCAGCGCCGGGCGTTGGGATCGTAACAGCCGCAGCACCTTCAACAGAACAACCCAAATGGACAGCGCATATGTCCTAGATTAGGATCGACAGTACGACGCGTCGACCCATTTTATGTCCACGTGGCCGGCTAACAGCCTCAAATAGCTACTTTTTGGTATTGTTTCACACATATTTTTGCATTCAAATATATAATCAAATAATATAGTTTCGTTCAAATAAATAGCATAGTTTTATCAGCCGAATAAAAGTAGAAACGTCTCACATAGTTTTACAAGCCGAATAAAGAAGATACATCTATTGGTTGTCAACATGAGCCCACATATGCTCAATCAAATTATTTTGCAGTTGCACGTGACTTTCCCAATCACGCATGTCATAATGAAACTGGGTGAACTGTTCGAACGTTGCCGCTCCTCCATACTCAGGCACAACATTCTCATCCTGAAATTGAAAGCCTTGATCGTACGGACATTCAGGACACTCATCTTCTACGATCATTTGGGTCAGCGCGTTAGACCGACTTTTGTGTTCGCACCAGATAAAACGGACGCTAACGGACGAAATGAGTCGCCCCGTTGAAATTGCTCTTAATACTCCATGCGTGAATATTCACCTCTACGAAGATGCACACACACGTTACCCTGCCATCAGTTTTGAGAGACTAAGACAGAAAATCTTGAATTAACGTATACTCGTTCCTATCCATATTAATTGTCGCCACTTGGGTACAACTTTCTACGCCGCTGCTAAAGCTGGTGAAATTAATACTCCAATATATAGTTTTTGAGAGAATTTTGTTTCAGTGAGGACTGCACATTTGTTTTACCACAGATTTTACTGATAAAATGTAAATTATATGTTATAAAAATTAAACTGGTGAAAACTCTTTCTCATACAAATCCATCAATATATAGTTTTTGACGTACATGCTTTACATTTTGTTGGTCATATGGATTGTCAAGTCTGACCCAAAATACATCATAGCGGTGACGGGAGCAATAAACCCGGAAAAATTAAAGGGGCTAGGAACAATCAATTTGTATTCCCACAAAAACATTGTATTTCCTCGAAAAAAATAGTTATACTTGCTACGGTGCCCTATGTCAAAGGTCGCCACACAGTGTAGTTCGTCATCTTTGACGCTACCTAGAACTTTAGGACGCATAGATCCGGGACACGTAGTGTTGTCTCTGTTCCCCTTTCTCTTTCAAGTGCTGGAGGGTCTTACACACTGAAAAAAATAGCACGCTATAGCGCCGCTAATAGCACGCTATAGCATATAGAGAGTTGGCTCGCTAAATAAGTCAATGTACAATGCCTCGCTAATAGCACGCTATAGCGCGCAATAGCACGCTAATAACATATTTTCAGGGGCCACGCTATTTTCTGTAGCGCGCTATTTTTTTCATTGCTCTTACATGAGCTATTCAAGAACTGTTTCCAGATGACCACGGACCAATCAGCTGCAATCGCCAGGCATATTATGGATACGATCCAGTACTAGCGCAACATCAATAGAGAGATCACGGAGCTACCTTATGTGCCGCTTAGGCAACATAGCAACTTTACATGATGGACTTAAGGATACGTGGTGCTCATCCACTCACTCCTGACCTGTTTCCACAATGGTTCATAGCGGGTGCGTTTGGTTGCAAGGATGCCCAAGCGCCGGGTGGGATTGTTCAAAAAATAGATATGCTTGGTTATAAAGCACTTGAATGGTTCCACTAAAAAAAAGAATATTCTGAAGATGCTGAATCATTCCATCCCAAGAAATCGGTCGAATCATATGGCCACCCATTGCATACATAATCATGTGAACATGACTGATGGTCTCATCCCATATAATTAGCTCATCTCTTATATACAGCCAAACACATGAATTAAATGGTTCCATGCAAAAAAACTGGGCGGTCCAGGGCACCTTCAACCAAACACATCCTTAGGCGTCAAGGAAGCATCAAACTCTCCCCGCCCCTTCCCCGTGCGGCCACGCCGCGTCGCACCGGGGAACCCCGCCGGCCAAGTGTAGTCTCTACCACAAGACATCCTATCGCGTCGCCGCCACTAGGGGCATCACAGGATGTGCCGCAGCAGCGGCGGCGGCGACGACGACGACGTCTCACGTCGGCGGCACTCCGGTTAGGGTGGCAGCGATGCGCTCTGGCCGGATCTGCCGTAGTGGTGCGGGGCAGCAGTGGCCAGGTCCGGCAAGCAAGCGGTGGCGTACGACGAGATGTCCAATGGCGACGGCTAAGGCGTCCGATATGGGCCCAGATGGGCTTCGGTGAGCCATGCATGCTACTGTCATGTACCCTCCATGCTCCAGCAAAGGAAAACTGCTCCTGGGCTCGACTCGCAACACGAGGACGTCGGGGGCTCTGGCCCTGGGCGTAGTGGAGGTGGCCACCTCCTTCAACGGAGGTGGTCGGCAAGCTAGTTGTGGCATCACACATCCAGTCCTGATGCCGAGTGGGGAGACGATGCTTCCGGTGAAAACCGTGCTATGAATCCGGTCATGGTGGGCGATGGTGGCGCGCATCGTTATCTTGATGAAGACATTGCCACTACTACTATTGTCGACTCGCTTACGCTACTCCGCGTGAAAACCTAGACCTGCGGTTCTCGGAGCGGACGATGGCGGCGCTTTCGGCGCGGTTCTCCCTCATGGGGGCAATGTTTTTGGAGCAGCGGCCGAATGAAGGAGACAAGTGGTGGAGCGATTTTTCATTTATCGCATAAAAGACGGCGAATCTCGGCTGCAAGGAGATTCGACTTCCGATGCGCGGTGGTGGACTCGCGCAGGAGGAGGGTGATGTCTGGCGTCTTGGTGGCGTCGATGGCAAAGAGGCCTGGCAAGGTCGGTGCTTCTGTTTCTTCTCTGAAGATGGATTGGTGGAAGATGGCGGCGACGGCACATGATAGTAGGCCAGGCTGGTTTGTGCCCCAAACCCAGTACATGGCTTGGTTGGGGCCTCTTACTTTATATGTTATACATTTGTGTGATGTCTCTTTGGTATTAGGCTTGGACTATCGGTGCCCCATGATCAAGTGGATAGGAGTAACGGCAGGTGTTGTTAAGATGGTGGCTTTAAGAGTGATGCTATGCTCACGGGACTCAAGGCGCCTCCTTCTACCATGCCATATTCTTCCTCGCTAGAGCCTGGAACCCGAATGGTGCCGGTGGACGTAAGATCGATGATGGATCCATCCTGGGACGAGCCAGCAACATCAACCATGACACGATTGCAATGCCCGGACTGGAGAAACTAGATGAGAAACCGACGGATGGGGTTCTGATGGGACAAGAAAATGGGAGGAGCGGTGGTAACTATTATGCGTGTTGCTTCTCGATGTGGTCGAAGCTTATGCGAGAAGGCATAAGAGAAGGCGGTCGAATTAGGAGTCATCAAACATCCATCTGGCGGTACGTAGTGTTCCAAGGATGGTGAGGAGGTAGCAGCACAGAGGCCATACATCGTGTATCCAACGGACACGAATCAAACAACTTTATTTTATTTATTTATTTATTTATTTTGTAATTAAAAATGGAGAGAAAACCAATTATGTCCATGACTTTTAAAGAGTCATTCAAGGTTATTCAAAATGATCATGTCTTGGTAAACCCCGAGGCCACATCGTCTCGTGGCAAGTTCAAACGTGAGGTGGAACTTGTGATCATCACTGGAATCAGACATGATCCGCTCAATATTTTTCATGTCACATGAAAAATGTAAAGGTCCGTTCATCGCCAACCACTCCTGTCAAATCATCAAATGGAAGGAAAACCCCATTGTTGTCACAAGGTACAAAAAAAATGGGATATGCGACGTGAGTGCTTGTGCACGACTTTTAAACTGCTATTCTCGCAAGGTGATTCAAAATGATCATGTGTTAATAAACCCCGAGTCCACTTGTGTCGGATTTAGGGCTCCGCAAAACCCAAGAAGTTCGAACACAGGGGCGTGAACGAAGATCTCTCCCACTCACGTCTACCTAGCGTCTCGCTCTTGTCTTGGTGAAGGGATTCAAGCAAACAACAGATAGTGTACGGAAGAGTTTACACAGGTTCGGGCCACCGTATGGTGCAAAACCCTACATCCTGCTTTGGTGGATTGGCCTCAGGAGGGCTGGAATATGAGCTAGTACAGTGGTTCCTGAGCTCAAGAGGCGAGCTCAGGAGGGTTAGGAGGCAAGCGTTCTTGCTCCTTGCGTGGTGGCAGAGTGTATGGATCCAATACCCTCTTCATAGTGAGGATCCTAGCTACTTATATAGGCGGCCACGGTCCTCTTCCCGTAAATTTTTTAGGCGGGAAGGGATCCCACAACGGCCATTTTTGAGCGGGAACACAAGGACGTTCCTACCCTCACAAAAGCAGTCTTCGCCTGCAAAAGGATCGGGCGGTGACGCGGTGGTGGGCTCGACGGTGACATCCTCCTTGTCGTCCTTGCGGTCTTCGATCTTGTTGCACCAAAGGGGAAACCTTTGCCCCGCTCCTTGGGAACCCGCGGCTGCGATGTCCCCTTCGCACTGAAATGGCAACTGCGCCGCTGGCGAACGCTGGCATCCGTTGGCACGGTGCATCACTGCTGACATCACTGCCTCCTCCTGAGGCACGCTTGGCCTTGGATTCGCCGCCCCTCCGGAGCACCTTGCTGACGCCACTCCTGAGGGGGTCTTGACGTTGTTCTCCTCGCGAGGCTTAGCTCCCTTGCGAGGGTCTAGGGCGGCTGGTCGATCAGCTGGGCCATACCAGGCCGTGGTAGGAGCATGCCGCGGCCCGCAGACAGGCAAGTCTGGGTACCCTGGTTCCCAGGACGCCGACAGTAGCCCCCGGGCTCAAGGCGCGTGCGGAGTTGGCTTCGGGGCGAAGCCTTAGTCGAGGATGAAGCGCTGCGGGCCCCAAAAAGGCTGCAGGCCAGGCTGGCGCGTGACTGTTGGATGGGACGTGGGCGGCTCCGCGTCCCACGCAGTCTTGGTAGTCATGCGCCTTGCCAATCGCACGACCGGTAGGACTTCTTGCTGCCGCCTCTGCTTTCTGCCCTCCAATCGCTCCCTTTCTTCACTCGCCTTCTCTGCCCCTTCCTTCCTTGCCATCATGCTGCGCAGGGCGAAGAAGAGGGGGGACGGCGAGCCTGCCGCGTCGCCGTCGGTGTTTGAGCCGGCGCTGGGCCGCTCCCTCATAGTGAACCAAGAGGGTCTGGACAAGGTGCGTCGCGCCTTGACCGACGCATCTAACGAGTGGGGGCCGACCCGGGCCTGGCTGCTTCCTGGCCGGTGGCAGAGCTTGGCGCCAACGACATCCAGCTTCATCTCCACGCCATCTTCAGGGGTCTCCTTCCCCCCTTCTCCGCCTTCTTCTATGCAGCACTCACGCATTACCAGATTCGGGCGTTACACCGGGACCCTTGGTCCATCATCCTTCTTTCTGGCTTGGCGTTCCTATGTGAAGCTTTCGTTGGCGTTTCCCCGTCTATAGCCTTGCTTCGCCACTTCTTCGCCCTCTCCTTGGTTGACAGGGGGCAACGCTCGGGGTGCGTGTCGTTGCACTTGGTGGAAGCGACTGCTGCCTCCGGAATTGACTTCTCACTTCATCCAACCACAGAAGGTTTCGTCGGCAGTGGGTGTACGTTGATGCCGCTGCGTACAACCGCCAATTCCATCTTCCAGATGCGCCGGTGGTGCCGAGCTTGGGCTGGGGGCACGAGGTCCTTTCAGATCCACGGGCGGAGCCAGTTATGCGCCGACTGGCTATCCTGAGGAGAAGTGGATTGACCCTAGCGATGGTGCTGACAGACTTCCTTGTCCTCCGTGTCGCCCCACTCCAGCGCCATTCTAACCCTGGTTCTTGATGATCGCGCGCATCTCCAGCGGAAGCAGCTCCCTCCTGAGACGCTCCAGGGGTTGCTGCGGCTACTCGTCGGTGGAGTGCTGAAGCTCGCCCTGGCTCCGCGACTCCCTTGTACTTGGCTCCTGTCGCCGGAAGGGCTCTTGCTGAAAGGATGCCCCGCTTCGATGCATGGGGATTGTTGCCGGGGGCACCCTTGATCCTCATGATGATCCCTTGGTGGTGGCATCAGGGCTCGCGAGTCCATCCTTCCCTTCGGGGGCGGACGCGCAAGGCGGAGCCCCTGGCCTGGAGTCCACTCCGTCCTTGGAGCTAACGGACGGAGCACGAGCGCCGGTGTTGACAGAGGCGGTGGAAAGTACCGAGGCACCGCTGGCTCCTGAAGTGACAGAAGGGGTGGCGCAGCAGCCCCGGGTCGAGGCGAGTCCGGGGGGCATCGCATCAGGGAGCGGGGCACCGGCCGCGAGCGCCTGCCGCGACCTTGCCCCGGGTCTAGGCACATCTGCCTCAAGAGGCCTCCAGCCATCCTTCGCGGCGCTAGGCAAGAGGCGGAGGTTGAGGAGCATCTACGGCCATGCCCCGAGGGCTCTGAAGAGGATGAAGCTGACTGTACCAAGCAGGTGCGTGTCCCTCCTCTCTTCTTGTCTTTCTCAATATGGTTCTACTGACCCCTTGCTCCGCAGGGTCTCCTCCGACTTGTCCTCGAGCCGCTCGGTGAGGCCCGCAGGAGCCTCCGCCTGCATCCCTCCTCTGGATCATGCTGGGCCTTAGGGAGGCCTCGCGCGGGGTCTTGAAGCCATGTCCGGGCCTTAGGTCGTGCTCCCAGCCCCCGAGCGCTTCTGGGGCAAGGCAGCTCTTGGTACGTCGGGGCCCCGTCCCATGCCCCGAGGCTTGCCTTCACCATGGGTCACCAAGCTCTCGAGGCGGCCCGAGCGGCTGTCCACTCATCAGGACCACGCCTGCTCCTCGTGCCGGAAGCACCACACGCTCCTAGAGCTAGGCCCGAGGCGCACGCTGAACGGGAGGGAGAGGGGGGGAGCCCCTTTGGGCGGCGCGGATGTCGAGGACGTGCCCGGTCGCCTTCTGGAACTTGCACTGCGCAGGAGTGCGGTCTGTCATGATATTGTGCGGGAGGCGTCGGACGCCCTGAAGCGTGTCAAATTCGAGGTTGCTTAAGTGGATGGCGTGTTGAGGCCGAGGGTCTGCTTCTGGCGAAGGGTTGGCGCCAGCTGAGGAACGTCGTTAACCTGATCCAGTTGCAGCATGAAGCCGCCCTAAGGAAGGCAGAAACGTCGGCCGCCGCGGCTCAGGAGGCTTGCGACCGCGCCCTGGAGGATGCCCGAGACGCCGAGCGCTGCCGCGCGGCCGCCGAGGAGCGTGAACGCGAGCTTGAAGCCTCGAACGCCACGCTCGAGTGCCAGGTTCGTGCACGAAGGGTTGCCCTTGCCTCACATGCGGCTGATGATAATAGCCCGGCATGGCTTTCAGCGCGGGAGGAGGCGCTGGCACTCGAGGCGATGGAGCTTAACATGGAGCGCGAACGCCTGGAGACGATGGAGCGCCAGATAGCCGAAGCTGAGGGCAACCTTGATGATCGCGAGGTTGTCATGAAGAAAGCTGCCAAGGAGGCGGAGCGTCTTCGGAAGGATTACCGCGAGAAGCTGGGGCTTCACGAGACTCGCTTTGCTGATAAGCGCAAGGAGCTCCAGAAGGAGGTCATGGCTCTTAAGATCAAACTGGCGAACGTCGAGCGCCGTCTGCAAGTGTCGGAGAAGGCTCGCGCTGCAGCCGAGTGTCGCGAAAAGGTGTCGAAGAAGGCATGTGCCGCAGCGGAACGCCGCGAGCGGGCGTTGTAGAAGGCTCACGCCACTGCTAGGGCAAAACTGTCCTGCTTTCACAAGCAAGTGGAAGACATTTCCGCCCTCGCGGCTCGAAATTCTGAGGAGGCTGCACGAGCCCATGGGATGCAGCACACCCGCTCGGAGATGTTTGAGGCCCTGCGGCACCGGGCCGGCCGAGCCCTAGGAGAACTTCTTGGCTCGAGGGTCGACGGCCCTCTGGTTGATGATGACGCCGGGTATCTCGGGTTCTTTACCAGGCTGGTGGAGCTTCTTGAAGGCGGGGTCAGGAAGGCTCGGTAGCTCGTTGAGGAGCAGAGCCGCGGCGTCCTGAGGAGTGCGGCCTCCCGCATCTTTGGCAACTTGCATCGTCTTGACCCTCATACGGACTTCGAGGCCCTGCTGGAGCCTGCGCCTGAGGCAGTCGCCGGCCCCTCGGAGGAATGGGTGAGCTCTCACTTGGACGTGTTGGTGACGGAGCTCGTTCTAGCCATCGATGACACTCCGGTGCTTGAGGGGGGCGACACCGATAGTTCCAGTGAAGAAGTCGATGCTTAGTCCAGCTCCTGCTGTAAATTTGTTTTTGGTAGTGGCTCCAGAGCCGGGTGAGATGGGTGTCACAAGGCTTAAACTCTTGATGATGTAATTGAACACCGTAAGGATAGGTTTTTAGGCACTCCCTTGTTTGTCCCTTAGGCTGCGGCCTCAAGCCTTTGTTACGTGTCAGAGAGGAGCGTCTGTCGACCTCATCCGGGCGCGCCTCGCGAGTACCTGCTATGGGCGCAAGAGTGGTTGGCGGTCCGGCCGCGGATCAGATAGAACGTGCGCCCACGCCTCGGCCCCTGCTCACGACGAGCGCCAGGACGGGGTCGCGCACGTAGCCCGGCTCCGCCGAGCAAGACGAAAAATGGACGGGCGAAGAAAAACTCAGCAGAAATCGCAAAACACAGACAAAAATTCCCCCCTTTATTCAAGAAACAAGTCGCGTGGTTGCGGGATCGGCTTGAGAAAGCGGATACAGAGGAGGCAAGGGAGAATGCCAAGATCAAAAAAAAAGGGGGGGGGGGCGCGTCCGGCCCTTGAGCGGGTCTTCGATCTTCTCCCCACTGCGGAGCATAGGGCTACCACCAGCGATGTGGGCATAGCCATGGGAGGGCAGTGTCGATGGCCAGCGCGGAGCATGGTGCATCCACTGGGGCATGGGAGGGAGCCCCCGAGGTCCTAGGGCGATGCTCAGGGGACTCCGGGGCGTGTACAGCCCCACTCATTATTACGTGAGAGTGTCACGAGTGGAGATCTTCTGATGTGCCTGCCCCTTCGCTTTGAGGGCCCCACCGCGCTAGTCCGCTCCCGCCATGAACTCACCCGAAGGCGGCATTCATGAGGTGGGACACTGCGCAAGATGGGGGGATGGGACCTTGGCCATAGGCCCCCCTACCGAGCACCAGCTGCACCGCTCCCGCGATCTCCAAGAGCGCTTCGCCCCTGGGGGCTAACGTCGTCCGGAGACGCGGTGTCTTGAAGTGCGAGGGGGACCCCGCCCTATCCACACTCCTAATGTCCCCTGAGCCCCTCCTGATCAGGGTCGGGCCCAGAGGGTACGGGATTTCGTGAGCAGGGGAACGGAGCCGCGCTCTTGGGCCCTCCTAGTGCGTGTAGGACTGGCTGCCGTACCGCCTCCAGACGCACCCTCCGCAGCCCGGGGGATGGTACGCCTGGAGGAGCTGCGTCTTGAGGCTGAATTGAGGGGTAGAAGGCCCCTCCCCGCACATATCATACCCGCCGCCAGCGAGCCCTGGTGAAATCTAGGGCGGGCTCATGCGCGACGGGTCACGCGTGGGGGGACGAGGGCCTAACCCGAGCCTTCCCTTCCCTTTCTGTCTTGGCATGGTAGCCGGAGTATTTCCCTGGCCTGTCGAGTTTCGGGCCAGCAATGTTGCTCGTCTGGGGCCTACGGCGGGTGCCGCGTGTGCCGGCCCTCACCGGCACTTGCGGCGCTTCATTCGCGCTCCATGACCGTCGGTGACAATGGCGAAGGGTTGAGGGCTAAGAGCGGGGGGTCTGTCCCTTGGCCTTCCGCTCTTGAGCCCCTGGGTGCCGGGACTTGATTGCCCCCGACGTCCGGCGTAACTCTGGGGTCGCCTCCTAATGGCTCCTCGACGGGAGCAGTACCTGAGTACAAAGGGCTTCGAGGCAGAGGGGCGGCGACATACGCAGGGTTCAGCAAATCATACCCCATGTCGCCCTCGTAGGTCACCGCAGGTCTTGACCATACGGGCGACCGGGTGCGGCCGGGGCGGCACCCGATCCCCGACATCGTCGTGTGGAAGCAAAATGGCTCGGCTCCGGTGCTGGAAGCGTCGAGGAGCTCGGCCACCCTGAGGAGTAGCGCGTCGTGGACGCTATCGAGCAACCGGCACCTCAGCAGTTCCCTAACCACTAGCAGCGCGGCCCTTATGTTCGCCATTTCGCGCCGGTCCCGTGAGTTCCCTGCTGCGTGCTTGGCGGCCCATGCCGCCGCGCGGCTTTGGCGTCGAGTAGGCGGTGGGTGCTGCCGGTCCCCCGGTGGCGGGTCGGTGATGCTCATCGTGCCGTCGGCGGGATCAAGGCCGGGTGACGGCGAGTCCCGCGGCCGAAGGGCGATGCCCGAGCTGCACGGGCGCCACGGGCTTCCGCACGCATCTGATGTGCCTCTGCCATCGTGGCTGCGGTTTGTTGAAGCTGGGCGACACGGGGTTCATGGACGAGAGCGGGACGAGGTCGTCGGAGAGGCGGGATCTCGACACGCCCCCTACCTGGCGCGCCAAATGTCGGATTTAGGGCTCCGCAAAATCCAAGAAGTTCGAACACAGGGGCATGAACGAAGATCTCTCCCACTCACGTCTACCTAGCGTCTTGCTCTCGTCTTGGTGAAGGGATTCAAACACACAACATATAGTGTACGCAAGAGTTTACCTAGGTTTGGGCCACCGTGTGGTGTAAAACCCTACTTCCTGCTTTGGTGGATTTGCCTCAGGAGGGCTGGAATATGAGCTAGTACAATTGTTCCTGAGCTCAGGAGGCGAGCTCAGGAGGGTTAGGAGGCAAGCGTTCTTGCTCCTTGCGTGGTGGCAGAGTGTATGGATCCAATCCCCTCTTCATAGTGGGATCCTAGCTACTTATATAGGCGGCCACGGTCCTCTTCCCCCGAAATGTTTAGGCGGGAAGGGATCCCACAACGGCCATTTTTGAGAGGGAACACAAGGACGTTCCTACCCTGACAAAAGCAGTCTTCGCCTGCAAAAGGATCGGGCGGTGACACGGTGGTGGGCTCAACGGTGACATCCTCCTTGTCGTCCTGGTGGTCTTCGGTCTTGTTGCACCAAAGGGGAAACTTTTGCCCCACTCCTCGGGAACCCGCGGCTGCGCTGTCCCCTTTGCACCGAAATGGCAACTGCGCTGCTGGCGAACGCTGGCATCCGCTGGCGCGGTGCGTCACTACTGACATCACTACCTCCTCCTGAGGCAGGCTTGGCCTTGGATTCTCCGCCCCTTCGGAGCACCTTGCTGAGGCCGCTCCTGAGGGGGTCTTGATGTTGTTCTCCTCGCGAGGGTCTAGGGCGGCTGGTCGATCAGCTGGGCCGTACCAGGCCGCAGTTGGAGCGCGTCGCGGCCCGCAGACAGGCAAGTCTGGGTACCCTGGTTCCCAGGACGCCGACAACTTGGTCACATCACAAGTCCAAATGGGAGGTCGAACTTGTTATTGCTACTTCTCGAGCTTGCGTTGTATTCCCTCGACGAGGAAAGGGAGATGCAACATAGTAGCATAAGTATTTCCCTCAGTTTTTGAGAACCAAGGTATCAATCTAGTAGGAGACCACGCGCGAGTCCCTCGCACCTGCACAAACAAATAAGAACTTCGCAGCCAACGTGATAAGGGGTTGTCAATCCCTTTACGGTCACTTACGAAAGGGAGATCTGATAGAGATGATAGTTTATATTTTTGGTATTTTTGTTTATAAGAACAGAAAATAAAAGCGATAAAAGTAAAGTAGATGTAGATTGATATGTTGAGAATAGACCCAGGGGCCATAGTTTTTCTCTAGTGGCTTCTCTCATGATAGCGATATTCGACGACGGGTAAACAAATTACTGTCGAGCAATTGATAGAAAAGCGAATAATTATGAGACTATCTAGGCATGATCATTCTATGTAGGCATCACGTCCGAGACAAGTAGACCGAAACGATTCTGCATCTACCACTATTACTCCACACATCGACTGCTATCCAGCATGCATCTAGTGTATTGAGTTCATATGAACAGAGTAACGCCTTAAGAAAGATGACATGATGTAGAGGGATAAACTCAAGCAATATGATATAAACCCCATCTTTTTGTCCTCGGTGGCAACAATACAATGCGTGCCTTGCTGCCCGTACTATCACTGGGAAAGGACATCGCAAGATTGAACCCAAAGCCAAGCACTTATCCCATTGCAAGAACTATAGATCTAGTAGGCCAAACCAAACCAATAATTCAAAGAGACTTGCAAGGATATTATGAGCACACATAAAAAGTTCAGAAAAGAACCAAATATTTCTCATAGATAATCTTGATCATAAACTCACAATTCACAGGATCTCGACAAACACACCGAGGAGAACTCTGTATTGAGATCCACAGAAGAAGCCATCTAGATACTAGCTATGGACCCGAAGGTCTGTTGTAAACTTCTCACCACTCATGGTGAGGGCGATGATGATGATGAAGAAGAACTCTGTGATGGATCCCCCTCCGATGGAGCTCCGGAACAGGCCGCAAAATGGGATCTCACGGGAACAGAAGGTTATGGCACTAGAATTAGGGTTTTCTCTCTATTGCTGATGGTTTCAGGGTACATAGACTTATATAGGAGGAAGGAGGACATCAGGGGAGTCACGGGGACCCCACGAGGCAGGGGGGCGCGCCCCCACCCTCGTGGGCCCCTCGTGGCTCTTCTGACGTGGTTCTCAAGTTCTCCGTGCGTGAGTTTCTCCAAAAATGTCTCTTGCAAAGGTTTCATTCCTTTTGGACTTCGTTTGATATTCTTTTTCTGCAAAACCCTGAAACAGGCAAAAAAGCAGCAATCTGGACTGGGCCTTTGGGTTAGTAGGTTAGTCCCAAAAATGATATACAAATGTAAGATAAATCCCATTAAACATCCAAGACTCCATGAATAATAGCATGGAACAATCAAAATTTATAGATACGTTGGAGACGTATCAAGCATCCCCAAGCTTAATTCCTGCTCGTCCTCGAGTAGGTAAATCCTAAAGAAAGAATTTTTGATGTGGAATGCTAACCAACATAGTTTTTCAATGTAATTCTCTTAATTGTGGCATGGATGTTCAGATCTGAAAGATTCAAGATAAAAGTCTATATTGACATAAGAAATAATAATACTTCAAGCATACCAACAAAGCAATCATGTCTTCTCAAAATACTATGGCTAAAGAAAGTTATCACTACAAAATCATATAGTCTGGCTATGCTCCCTCTTCATCACACAAAATATTCATATCATGCACAACCCCGATTTCAGCCAAACACTTGTTTTCATACTGCATTCTTTCAAACCTTTCAACTTTACATGAGCGTGAGCCATGGACATAGCACTATGGGTGGAATAGAGGTGGTTGTGGAGTAGACAAAAAGGAGGGAGATAGTCTCACGTCGACTAGGCGTATCAACGGGCTATGGAGATGCCCATCAATAGATATCAATGTGAGTGAGTAGGGATTGCCATGCAACGGATGCACTAGAGCTAAAAAAGTATGAAAGCTCAACAAAATAAACTAGTGGGTGTGCATCCAACTTGCTTGCTCACGAAGACCTAGGGCATTTCAGAAAGCCCATCGTTGGAATATACAAGCCAAGTTCTACAATGAAAATTCCCACTAGTATATGAAAGTGACTAAGCATGAGACTCTCTACAATGAAGAACATGGTGCTATTTTGAAGCACAAGTGTGGAAAAAAAAGATAGTAGCAATTGTCCCTTTTTTTCCTTTTTTTTTCTTTTTTTTGGCCTTTCTTTTTTCTTTGCCTTTTTTTTCTTTTTTTTGCGGAGGGGCTTTATTGATTTAGCCTTTCCTCCCATGGGACCATGCTCTAATAATGATGATTATCACACTTTCATTACAACTCGATATTACAACTCGATACTGCAACAAAGTATGACTCTATATGAATGCCTCCGACGGTGTACCGGTGTGTGCAATGAAACAAGAGTGACATGTATGAAAAGTTATGCATGGTGGCTTTGCCACAAATACGATGTCAACTACATGGTCATGCATGGCAATATGACAATATGATGCGTGTCATATGAACGGAACGGTGGAAAGTTGCATGGCAATATATCTCTGAATGGCTATGGAAATGCCATGATAGGTAGGTATTGTGGCTGTTTTGAGGAATAATATGGTGGCTGTTTTGATGAAGGATATATAGTGGGTTTACGGTACCGGCGAAAGTTGCGCGGTAGAAGAGAGGCTAACAATGGTGAAAGGGTGAGAGTGCGTATAATCCATGGACTCAACATTACTCATAAGAACTCATATACTTATTGCAAAAATCTACGAGTCATCAAAACAAAGCAATCAACGCATGCTCCTAAGGGGGAGGTTGGTAGGATTTAACCACCGCGCGCCCCCGACCTCCACACAAAGGTTGACAGTTTACAAATACCTCATGCTCTAACTTCATCACATAGCGGTTCACCATACGTGCATGCTACGGGAATCACTAACCTTAACACAAGTATTTCTCAATTTCATAATAACTCCACTAGCATGACTCTAATATCACTATCCTCATATCTCAAAACAATTATCAAGCATCCAACATCTCATTCTATTCAATGCACTTAGTGTGATTTTTTTTACTACATTGACATTGGATGTCTATCATGTGAAGACTAGTTTTATAGCCTAAACACATTACCATGCTGTTTTAATAGACTCACAAATAGATATAAGTGAAGCATGAGAGTTCAACAATTTCTACAAAATATAACCACCATCGTGCTCTAAAAGATATGAGTGAAGCACTAGAGCAAAAACTATTCAACTCAAAAGATATAAGTGAAGCACATAGAGTGTTCTAACAATTCCTAGGCCATATTTAACTCTCTCAAATAGGTGTGTCCAAAAAGGATGATTGTGACAAACTAACAAGCAAAGACTCAAATTATACAAGACGCTCCAATCAAAACACATATCATGTGGTGAATAAAAATATAGCTCCATGTATAGTTACCGATGGATGAAGATGAAAGAGGGGATACCTTCCCGGGGCATCCCCAAGCTTATGCTTTTGATTATCCTTGAATTTTACTTGGGGTGCCATGGTCATCCGCAAGCTTAGGCCTTTGCTACTCTTTGTTCCATAGTCCATCAAAGCAATACTCAAAACTTGAAAACCTCACAACACAAAACTTAGACAAAAATTCTCGTGAGCTCCGTTAGTATAAGAAAGCAAACTACTATTCAAAGGTACTGCAATCAATTCATTCTTTGTTTATATTGGTGTTAAAACTACTGTATTCCAACTTCTCTATGGTTCATACCTCCAAATATTACTCATAGATGCATTGAAATAAGCAAACAACACACGAAAAACAGAATCTGTCAAAAACAGAACAATCTGTAGTAATCTGCAGGTTTCGCATAATTCTGTAACTCCGAAAAATTCAAACAAATTGGTAAATGTGAGGAATTTGTCTATTAACCATCTGCAAAAATAATCATCTAAATAGCACGCTCCAGCAAAATCTGATGACCATTCTAGTGAGCGCTAACGATTCTGTTTTTCACAGCAAGATCACATAAACGTCACACACATCTTCCCAAAGGTTCTACTTGGAACAAACAATAAACAAAACATAAAACCACATCTAAACAGAGGCTAGAAGCCATATTTATTCCCTAACAGAAACAAAAACAAAAAATATAAAATTGGGTTGCCTCCCAACAAGCGCTATCGTTTTATGCCCCTAGCTAGGCACGATACAAGATAAATCTAGGTATTGCCATCTTTGGAAGGCAACCCATAAGTGGCTCTCATGATAAATTCATATGGTAATTTGATTTTCTTTCTAGGAAAGTGTTCCATGCGTTTCCTTAACGGAAATTGGAATCTAATATTTCCTTCCTTCATATCAATAATTGCACAAATCGTTCTAAGGAAAGGTCTACCAAGAATAATAGGACATGAAGGATTGCAATTTATATCAAGTACAATGAAATCTACGGACACATAATTCCTATTGGCAACAAAAAGAACATCATTAATCCTTCCCACAGGTTTCTTAATAGTGGAATCCGCAAGATGCAAATTTAAAGAACAATCATCAAGTTCATGGAACCCTAGCAAATCACACAAAGTTTTTGGGATAGTGGAGACACTTGCACCCAAATCACACAAAGCATAGCATTCATCATCTTTTATTTTTATTTTGATAGTAGGTTCCCGTTCATCATAAAGCTTTCTAGGGATAGAAACTTTGTGGGAACCCCGACTTAAGAGTCGAGATCACCGAATGCATGTGTACAGTGATCCCAGAGATCAATGCTCACTGAACACACAGAAGCTGAATAACAAGAGTCTTACATCCATACATATCGTCTTACACAAATTATGGCCATTATGGCCAAGTCTTACATAGATAAAGCCTCAAGGGCTGAATAGCAAATAACTCGAATAGCGGAAGTCTTCGAAGATAAGTAGAACCCATGCCATCTGCCTTAACCCTACAGGCATTCTGACTGGGATAGCGTCCTAGTTCGCATGTTCGTCTCCAAGAATTCTTCTTCATTTTCCTGTTCCTCCATGCTTGGCCAATTAAATAACCAGTGGCAAGCCAATGAGTACTTTGAATGTACTCGCAAGCAACCCATGATTTGGTTCAAGATAATAATGCAATTGTACAACAATGAGCAATCTAGCTACGAGCTAGAATAAATATTCTACCATCAAGTATATGCATCAATATATTCACGTAACCTCGAGGATAGGTTACCAATATCAACATGAATAGGATTCAACTCAACGAGTCAAGTCACCACCTTGACTCAACATACACACACGCACACAAGGTTTCGCAAACATTGGATGTAGCCCAAGAGCGGTTACCCAACTGTCCTTGACCGTGGACACGACTATTCGAATAGTTTTACACTCTGCAGAGGTTGCGCACTTTACCCACAAGATCCAGGAAGCTTTCGTGTCACCCAGGATCCCGCAGTACCTCAAGTACCCGGGGGAAGCACCTGGTCATTATCTTTCCCTAGACGACACTAGCATAGGGTCCACTCGCTGGTACACGGCCCTCGAGTACAAACAATAGATCATGGGACTTGCCCTATTTTCAATGTCACGCGTACACGAAGGGACCAACGGTGTGTCCGGTGCCCTGTAAAAACAGTCATGGTCGTCTATCCAAGCACGTCCCCGTCCCGGGAAAGACCTCAAGTCTTCCCGTCACTAGTAATGCTGGCACCATGCTAGTATCGGCCTAAGTAATCAATGATGCCCCGTCCCATAAGGGGTAGAGTGGTTGCACATGTAAGGTTGGAATAACGGTCGCAACTTAAACCAATCCGTTTGAAAAACATCACACACTTGTCTTGGTACACCACTTCGTCATCAAGTGGTTACCCATCTCATCTTTTCCCCCGGGCATAAGTGGCACCCGATGGGGCCTTAAAAAGAATGCAACCACGAAGGTATCATGGCACACATGCATCTCTAAGCATCACTACTAGTCATTTGCAATGCATCTAGCACATAGCAAGATTATGAGTAAAGCATGCATCATGTGGTGGTTCTTAACTAAGTCACCACCGTCATTCTTATCATCATGCATTTGGAAACAAACGGGTTCCGAAGAACACAAGTGTATCATGGTCAAAGGGCTGCTTGCCTGGATTGGCTTGGTCTTCAAACTCTTCAAATCCTTGCCCTCCTTCTTCTTCAGCAACCTCGTCAAATACGGTATCTAATCGTCGCAAAATAACAACGGGAAAATAAGACCACAATAAAAACAGAAAAATCAAAGTGCTAAGAAAAATGTCAACTTAATTTTGTTAAATACTAGAGGGAAAACTAAGGTGGTAAAAATTCTTAGTTTGAGTTTTGGAGTGGTAGAATGGGGTCATTGAATATTTGAACAGAAGTTTTAATGTTCAAATATGAATTTAAATTTGAACAGAACAGAAAAGGTTCATGGATATGTGTGAAACTGACACCATTAAATAGGCTGGATTTTTACAAGTTTTTAGGAACTGGAATTAATTCTATTGGATATATATTTAATTCTGTGGAATTATTTGAAATTTCATAGAAAAGAAAAAGGAAAAAGGCTGTGTGCCACTCGGCCAGAACGGCCACAATGTAACGGCCCAGGGCGAACAGCCCACCGCACGGGCGCCAGCGCGCGCGCCAGGGTTTTCAAACCTGACGGGCGGGGCCCTGTGTCAGTGAGTGGAGAGAGGTGCGAGGGCGAGGGGAGGCTGACAGGCGGGGCCCGCCTGTCATCCCTAACCCTCCGGCAGAGAGCCGTCAAGCTCACCGGCGGCGATTCCGGGCACGACAGGGCGAGCTGAGGGCAGGAATGGATCCAGCGGAGAGTCGCCGTTCTAGTGGTGGTGGTGCAGGTCGCCGGAGGGGCCTGGTTCGCCGGTGGCGAGGACACGCGGCGGAGGAGCTTCGGGTGGATGCTGCCCCGGTCGATTCCGGCAGCTGCAGAGAGGGGAAAGAGGGGGAACGCATCAGTGACGTGCTGTGGTGCCAGATCGAGCGAGAGGAGAGGCTGGGGTGGCATGTACGGAGCTGGCGACGATGAGCCGCCGCGACGGAGCTCGAGCTCAATCTCAAGCTCGCGCGGGTCTGGAGAGTGGCGAGTGGCTCTGTGGGAAGATTGAGAGGGGGGTAATGCTGTTGGTGAAGAGGGGAGGGGCTCGGGGGCCCTATTTATAGGAGGACGACGAGGTGCCGTGGACCTGTGCGCCGGCGAGCCTTTGCTCGTCGCCACAGTGCCCGGGAGGCGCTGGGGATGCGTCTGTGGTGTTGCTGGACGAGTTCCAGGGCAGAGGAGAGGAAGAGGAGAGCGGGGGAAGGTTTTGGAGCTACGCGCGTGCGAGGCCGACGAGCGGAGCTTGCGGACGGCCGGCGCGCATGTGAGGGCGTCCACTGGAGGGCAAAGGAGGAGGGGGACAGCGC
>LR738714.1:161464893-161497524 GCA_902687465.1 Secale cereale | reverse complement strand
CATTGAACGGTGCGAGGGGGAATCACGAGGTGGTCGGGGGCGATGGATTGGGCGAAGCTACAGTGCGGGTGCGCACTGTAGCGCGCTCTAGAGCGTGCTTATCGCATGCCACGGCATGCTGTTGGCTCACTGGGCGTGTCCGCCGTGTCTGGGGGGTCCAGCACGAAGTAAACAAACCAGCTGTGGCTTTGGATGCATTGGATGTCAAGTGAGAGAGGAGGGAAGCTGGTAGATGGTAAGACCTGGGCTGTCCAGCAAGGTAATTTGGGGTTTTCACCCTTCAATCATGGAGCTCTGGTCATGGGGGAGTTACTGGAGATAGAATGTAACTAGGTGAGGCTGTGGTAGAAAGTTGAAGCAAAAGTAAATAGTAAAAGAGGTCAAGATGATGGTTTTGGTGAGATGGCAGAAGGTGTTTGATCATGTTTTGGGCAAGCAAATGATCTCCACTGGCTATGACACTTAACAGGATTATATGACATATCGAAATAGGGTGTTTCACCAAATTTGGGCTTGTTTGAAGAAACTTGCCAATGTAACTTTGGTGAACCCTAGAAATCAACAAAAATGGCTTCACCATGTCTAAGTCAAGCTAATCATCTCCCCTTGATGCACCACTCGGTGTAGTTTCATCATTTGGGGTTATGATCATGCTCACAAAGTTTGAAGCCGCAGGTAAAAAGTTGGTAATGTAAAGTTGTTCAAATTTGAAATTGAACAGAAATGGTTTTGGGGTATTCTGATCAAGTTACCCTTCTCCAAAGCTTGTGCCATTTGGTATAGATGCCTTATTAGGCCATTCTAGCATGTGCACCAAGTTTGAGAGCATTTGGACAAGTTTGGCAATGTAAAGTTGCTCAAACTTCAGATATGGACATAATGGTTTTGAGGGGTTTTGATGATGTTTTCTTGCTTCCCAAGGCATGGGGCTTGGCAAGATCATCAAATATGTCATATATGACATGATGGAATTTCCCTGGAAGTTTTAGAGAATATTTCCTTTGTAAATATTTCAAAAGCTTGAAATATCCAGAAAGGGTTTTTGAGGGATTAGCCCATTATTTTGAACATGACCAAGTGTTGAAATTCTTATATATGGACAATATATGTCCTATGAGTCTCCCTGAATTTTGGCAAATATTTTTGAAATACTTAAATAATTTTTTCCCTATTAAAGACCATTTCTGGCCTTAAGAAAAGGCTTTTAAATAAAATAGGAAAATAACTTTTAAAATTATACTTTTGTGGTTTCTGGGAGTCCTATGACTACTAGGTCTCAAATATACTTTTTGAAATAATTTTCTAACCCTAAATCAAGCACTTGCAGTGCAAACCTCAATTCAGGGGTTTTTGGAATACTACTTTTTGAAAATACATTTTGGCCAAATTAATTTTATAAGAAAATACTATACTGCTATAAACACTTGGTATGATCATTGGGCAGAAGTTTTGGGTAAGGAGATGAATTCTACAAGAGTTAATAGTTGACTTTAATGAGCACATGAAAAACACAGGAAGAAAAACTCAAATCCAAATAAAAGCCAAATGATGCCAAAAAAAATTGCTGGTCCAAATTTTCATGCTTCATTGCTGCAAATGACATGATACAAAATGCAGGGTGTGACTGACCTACCCCCCTTACAAGATTCTCGTCCCCGAGATTCCTAAACTAGGTCTTAAAAGAGATCGGGATACTCGGATCTAAGATAGTCTTCATGTTCCCAGGTCGCTTTAGCTTCCGTGTGGTTGCTCCACTGGACCTTGAAGTACTTGATGGTGCGGCTTCGCGTCCGTCGTTCTGCTTCATCCAGAATACGAATGGGCTTCTTGCGGTAGGTCAAATCAGGCTGGAGATCAACGGCTTGGTGATCAACATCCTTGTAGAGATCCGGCTTGCTCGGAACTTGGAGACATTTCCGAAGTTGTGACACGTGGAATACGTTGTGCACATCGGATAGCTCAGGTGGTAGTTCCAACTGGTAAGCCACTTCTCCTCGTCGTTCGATGATCTTGAAAGGGCCAATAAATCTTGGTGCAAGTTTCCCCTTAATGTGGAAACGCTTGGTTCCCTTCAGAGGAGTTACTCGCAGGTACACATGGTCCCCGATACGGAAACTCATGTCTCGGCGACGCGTGTCAGCATAGCTCTTCTGCCTTGACTTGGCTGCCTTCAAACGCTCTCTGACTAGTTGGACTTGCTCTTCTGTTTCGCGGAGAATATCCGGTCCAAAGACAAGCCCTTCTCCAGTCTCTGACCAGTTGAGGGGTGTGCGACATCTGCGTCCGTACAACACCTCAAATGGTGCCATCTGAAGGCTTGACTGATAAATGTTGTTATAGTAGAGCTCGGCAAAAGGGAGGCAGTCTTCCCACTTGGCCCCATATGCCAAGACACAGGATCGGAGCATGTCTTCGAGAATTTGATTTACTCGTTCTGTCTGACCTCCGGTCTGTGGGTGGAAAGCCGTGCTGAAAGACAACTTGGTTCCCAAGGCTTCTTGGAATATTTTCCAGAACCTTGAAGTAAACTGGGTGCCTCGATCTGACATAATTTCTTGTGGAACACCATGGAGGCTCACGATTCGGTTGATATAGAGAGTTGCCAACTGGTTGCCTGTATAGGTAGTCTTGACAGGAATGAAATGGGCCACTTTGGTCAAATGGTCGACTATGACCCAGATGGAGTCATGTCCTCTATTCGACCTTGGTAATCGAGTGATGAAGTCCATTCCGACTTTATCCCACTTCCAATCAGGAACCTCGAGTGGTTGTAGCAATCCAGCGGGTCACTGACATTCAGCCTTGACCCTTTGGCACACATCACACTTTGCAACATAGGTTGCAATCTCTCTTTTCATCCTGTGCCACCAGAATCTTTCCTTCAAGTGTTGATACATCTTGGTTCCTCCAGGGTGGATGGAATACGGAGTGTCGTGGGCTTCTTGCAGGATCAGGTTCTTCAGCTCCATCTTGTTTGGTACGCAGATGCGGCCTTTGTACCAAACAATCCCGTGCTCGTCCTCGGAGAATCCTGGGGCCTTGCCTAGCTTCATCTTCTTCTTGATGCCTTCAATGCTTGCGTGCCCACCTTGTGCCTTCTTGACTTCGTCCATCAAGGTTGGTTTGACTTCCAAATGATCCAGAAATCCAGGGGTGACCAATTCCAAACTGAATTGTTCGAGCTCCTTAAATAGGGATGGCTGCCTCTTTTGAATTATGGCATTCAAGGAGCAAGCCTTTCTACTTAAGGCATCGGCCACCACGTTAGCCTTCCCGGGGTGATATTGAACACTGAGGTCATAGTCTTTGATGAGTTCCAACCATCTTCACTGCCTCATGTTCAATTCCTTTTGGGTGAAAATGTACTTCAGACTTTTGTGGTCTGTGTATATCTCACACCGTTTCCCTAGGAGGTAATGCCGCCATGTCTTCAAGGCATGAACCACTGCTGCTAACTCAAGATCGTGAGTAGCGTAGTTCTCTTCATGAGGTCGTAGCTGCCTGGAGAGTTAAGCTATGACTCGGCCTTCTTGCATCAGAACGCTTCCCAATCCGGTTCAAGAGGCATCACAATATATCACGAACTCCTTGTGAATATCAGGTGTTGCCAGGACTGGGGCGGTGGTCAACCTCTTCTTGAGCTCTTGGAAGCTCTCTTCGCATTTTGGCGTCCACTCGAACTTCTTGTCCTTCTTCTGAGTCATTGGCCGGGCAATGCTAGAGAATCCTTCCACGAATTTGCGGTAATAGCCCGCAAGTCTGAGGAAGCTTCTGACTTCCTTGACGGTCGTTGGAGATTGCCATTGGGTCGCAGCTTCGATCTTCGCTGGATCAACTGACAATCCTTCTTGGGTCAAGACATGACCTAAGAATCCAACTTTATGCAGCCATAACTCACACTTGCTGAATTTGGCGTATAGTTGGTGCTCCCGAAGCTTGTCTAGGACCATCCTCAAATGTTGCTCGTGCTCTTCCTCCGTCTTCGAGAAGACAAGAATGTCATCGATGAAGACAACAACAAACTTGTCCAAATATTCCATGAAGACTTTATTCATGAGATACATGAAATAAGCTAGGGCATTGGTTAACCCAAAGGACATGACCGTGCACTCGTACAGGCTATATCAGGTTAGGAATGTCGTCTTCGGAATATCTTGGGGTCTGATCTTCAGCTGGTAGTACCCAGATCAGAGGTCGATCTTGGCGAACACCTTGGCTCCGCTGAGCTGATCAAACAGATCTTCAATCTTGGGAAGTGGATATTTGTTCTTGATTGTAACCTCATTGAGGGAACGGTAGTCAATGCATAAGCGGATGGTACCATCCCTTTTTGCCACAAACAGAACAGGTGATCCCCAAGGGAAGGCACTTGGACGGATAAATCCCTTCCTCAGCTGCTCTTCCAGTTGCTTCTTCAACTCGGCTAACTCTTCCGTCCCCATTCTATAAGGCTTCTTATAGATGGGTCCTACCCCGGGCACGAGCTCGATGATGAACTCAATGTCACGGTCAGGGGGCATTCCCGGTAGCTCATCCGGAAAGACATCGGGATACTCACATACTACCGGTACTTGCTCCAGCCCAACTTCAGACAGACAGTTGACTTGAGCGGCTTGAGCGGAAGAGGAGTTGGAAGCAAACTTAACTTCGACTCCTTGGTCATTGGTCATAGTGACAGTCCGATTGGCACAGTCTAACAAGCCTTGGTGCTTGCTGAGCCAATTCATGCCTAGGATCACATCCAAGCCTTGTGATCTCAGGACGATAAGGTCTACTAGGAAATCTACCCCGTTAATGGTAATACTGACTCCTTTACAGGCTATCTTAGCTCTCATCTTTGCTCCGGGGGTTTGTACCACCATGGGGTTATTCAGGGGTGTAGGGGTCATGCCACTTTTTAATGCAAATCTTTAAGTGACAAATGAATGCGTGGCTCCAGAATCAAACAAGACAGTTGCAGGTGCTGAGTTGACAAGGAACGTACCCAGCACGACGTCCGGGTCTTCCTGGGCATCTTCAGCAGTGACGTAATTCACACGCCCCTTCCCATGGTTAGGCGGGTTGCGAGGAGCTGGGTTCCTTGGTGGCATCCCGCGGCCTTGTCCTGGGTTCTGCGCATTGGGGCGCGGGGCATCATGCTTCTTGTTGGGGCACACCCTTGAGATGTGTCCTGACTGACCACATTCAAAGCAAGTGACTTGGTTTGGATTATTGATCTTGTTGCCACCACTGTTATTGGGGTTGAATGCTGGTCTTGGGTTGGCATACTGCTGAGGCTGATAGTTGGTGCGAGGTGCAGGAGCTCTTGGTTGCTGATAGGTTGGCTTGACCGGGGTTGACTGCCACGGGCGAGGCTTCTGGTTGCTGGAACTTCCCTTGCTGACCATCTTGCGCTTGCGAGTGTCTTCCAGAGCACGCCGCTTGTCTTCAAGCATGAGTGTTTTGTTCACCAGGTCAGGGAAGGTCGGGCAGTCGCACACGACAAGCGAGTACTGCAGAGTCTGATTGAGGCCTTCCATGAAGCGCTCCCTTTTTGCAGCATCAGTGCTGACATCTTCAGGGGCGTACCTTGACAGAACACTGAACTTCTGCATGTACTCCTTGACAGTGCCACTTCCTTGCTTCAGGGCTCGAAACTCACGCTTTTTGATAGCCATGATTCCAGAAGGAATGTGGGCTTTGCGGAATTCTGCCTTGAAGTTGTCCCAAGTGATGTCTTGCCCAGCATGCATGACCTTCAATCCATCCCACCAAGCTCTAGCAGGCCCCCCGAGGCAGTGGGCTACATAATCCACCTTCTCGCGATCTTCCATGCATCCGACTAGTTCCAGCAAGTCCTCAATGGTGCGGACCCAGTCGTCTGCATCCAGGGGTTCAGCAGTCTCTATGAAAGTTGGCGGTGCATGCTTCTTGAACTCTGCCAACGTGGAACGTCCATTGCCATTCCCCGCAGGCTGGCGGTTGTTGGTGACAGCTTGAGCAATCAACTGAAGGGCTGCGGTGTTGGCTTGGCGTTCCTCTCGGAAAGCTTGGAGAAGCTGAGCCATGTCCATGTTCGGAGGAGGTGGTGGTGGAGCTAGGTCGTTGGTTTGGTCGTGGCCTGCCTCTGATTGAGCGGATGCTCCGGCTTCAGGCTGCTGGGTAGAGGTACCAGTATGAGTTACAACAGGCATCCTGTTGGAGTGGTAAAAGGTCTCATGATTGGAAGAGGGAAAGCAATAAAGATGGGTGCCTAGTAAGGGGTGGGTGTGACACTAATCAAATCATGCAAGGGCTGTAAGGTCAAAACACATTCATTAAAATCCAAATGGGTGATGCAGTCGTTTACATATTCCCGAAGGGAGAATACAACATACATCCAAACACAACAAAAGCAAACACTAGATGGTTTCATATGAACCATACAAGGACTCGACTGCGCATAGGGGTTACATGACCTATCCTACCGTAGAGGTCACGAACTGGCATATCTGAGTTGCGAATAATGCCTAAGCGGCGGAATGCTTGGTCGCGTATTCTGGCTCTTCTAGGTCTTCCTCCTTGTCTTCATCTGTCTGGGGCCCCTTGTCACTTGAGGGTGTGGGGGAGTGGAGGAGCTGGATACGACGGTGCTTTGTTGGTGGTGCAGGGAAAAGCTTGCGATATTCCCTTGCCGTCATATGGCGTCGCCGAGGTGGTTCTACATCCTTGGAAGATACATCTCCAGAGGGCCTTCCGCCTCGGTACGCGATAGCGGACTGTCCGGGAGGCGCACCTTCCTTCTTGATCCTATCCGTCTTCTCTTGTGCTCGACGAAGAAGTGCCTTGGTCTTGTGAAGTTCTTCTCGGAGCTTCATCGATTCCGAGGCCAAATCTTGTGCCAAGCTGTCGGCACATAGACTGAAGTAGGTCTGGAATCGAAGCGGGAGTCCTTCCTTCAGTGGAGGGGCTAGTGCGCTGCTTTCATCTTCACCTTCCTTCCGGTAAGGCAAGAAGCGGGTTGTCATCTTAGCTGCCATCTCCGGAAGAAGCTCGCGGAGACGGGTTAGTGCCTTGGGTGCAGCAGCTTCGACAGCGAGAGGTAGTGTTTCCATCTGGGGTCCCTCGAAGAACCAACTTGTGGGAGGATCATTTGCCTTCATGATCACTTCCATATGGTACTCCACCTCAGTGTCGCTAACCCAATGCTCAAGGTAGGTGAGGATGGGTGCTCGGTGGAACTGGCACTCACGGAGGCTATCCTCGAGAAGCAAGGGAAACCCAGTGGTCAGGTGCTCTTCAGGTACAACGGCCATCTACAAAGGTTGAATAGGAGAGGTTAATAAGCTGATGATATCTCAGGTTGGTAAGGTTTAGAAAATAAGAGAGGTTCAGAAGGTTTTTTTGCAAAAGGGGTCTCATCTAACTAACGCCCATGCTAACTAAGGCTTCCTACAGTCAGGATGACTCTGATGCCAGCTCTGTGGGAACCCCAACTTAAGAGTCGAGATCACCGAATGCACGTGTACAGTGGTCCCAGAGATCAATGCTCACTGAACACATAGAAGCTGAATAACAAGAGTCTTACATCCATACATATCGTCTTACACAAATTATGGCCATTATGGTCAAGTCTTACATAGATAAAGCCTCAAGGGCTGAATAGCAAATAACTCGAATAGCGAAAGTCTTCGAAGATAAGTAGAACCCATGCCATCTGGCTTAACCCTACAGGCATTCTGACTGGGATAGCGTCCTAGTTCGCATGTTCGTCTACATAGAATTCTTCTTCATATTCCTGTTCCTCCATGCCTGGCCAATTAAATAACCAGTGGCAAGCCAATGAGTACTTTGAATGTACTCGCAAGCAACCCATGATTTGGTTCAAGATAATAATGCAATTATACAACAATGAGCAATCTAGCTACGAGCTAGAATAAATATTCTACCATCAAGTATATGCATCAATATATTCCCGTAACCTCGAGGATAGGTTACCAATATCAACATAAATAGGATTCAACTCAATGAGTCAAGTCACCACCTTGACACAACATACACACACACACAAGGTTTCGCAAACATTGGAGGTAGCCCAAGAGCGGTTACCCAACTCTCCTTGACCGTGGACACGGCTATTCGAATAGTTTTACACTCTGCAGAGGTTGCGCACTTTACCCACAAGATCCAGGAAGCTTTCGTGTCACCCATGATCCCGCAGTACCTCAAGTACCCGGGGGAAGCACCCGGTCATTATCTTTCCCTAGACGACACTAGCATAGGGTCCACTCATTGGTACACGGCCCTCGAGTACAAACAATAGATCATGGGACTTGCCCTAATTTCAATGTCACGCATACACGAAGGGACCAACGGTGTGTCCGGTGCCCTGTAAAAACAGTCATGGTCGTCTATCCAAGCACGACCCCGTCCCGGGAAAGACCTCAAGTCTTCCCGTCACTAGTAATGCAGGCACCATGCTAGTATCGGCCTAAGTAATCAATAACGCCCCGTCCCATAAGGGGTAGAGTGGTTGCACATGTAAGGTTGGAATAACGGTCGCAACTTAAACCAATCCGTTTGAAAAACATCACACACTTGTCTTGGTACACCACTTCGTCATCAAGTGGTTACCCATCTCCTCTTTTTCTGTCACACCCTGCATTTTTTAACATGTTATTTGTAACGTTTAAGCATGAAAATTAGGACCAGCAAATTTTTTTAGCATCATTTGGCTTTTATTTGGAATTGAGATTTCTTCATGTGCTTTTTCATGTGCTCATTAAAGTCAACTATGATCTCTTGTAGATTTCATCTCCATACCCAAAACTTCTGCCCAATGATCATGCCAAGTGTTATATAACAGTATAGTATTTTCTTACAAAATTAATTTGGCCAAAAAGGTATTTTATAAATTTAGTGGTTCAAAAACCCCTGAATTGAGATTTTGCACTGTAAGTACTTGATTTAGGGTGAGAAAATTATTTCAAAAGGTTTATTTGAGACCTAGTAGTCATAGGACTCCCAGAAACCACAAAGGTATAATTTTAAAAGTTATTTTTCTATTTTATTTAAAAGCTTTTTCTTAAGGCCAAAAATGGTCTTTAATAGGGGAAAATTATTTAACTATTTCAAAAATATTTGCCAAAATTCAGAGAGACTCAGAGGACATATATTGTCCATATATAAGAGTTTCAACACTTGGTCATGTTCAAAATAATGGGCTAAACCCTCTAAAACCCTTTCTGGATATTTCAAGCTTTTGAAATATTTACAAAGGAAATATTCTCCAAAAATTCCAGGGAAATTCTATCATGTCATATATGACATATTTGATGATCTTGCCAAGTCCCATGCCTTGGGAAGCAAGTAAACATCCTCAAACCCCTTCATAACCATCCTGTCCATATTTGAAATTTGAGCAACTTTACATTGCCAAACTTGTCCAAATGCTCTCAAACTTGGTGCACATGCTAGAATGACCTAATAAGGCATCTAGACCCAATGGCACAAGATTTGGAATAGAGCAACTTGATCAGATCACCTCAAAACCCTTTCTGTTCAAATGCATATTTGAACAACTTTACATTACCAACTTTTTATCTGGAGCTTCAAACTTTGTGGGCATGATCAATACCCCAAATGATGATGCTACACCAAGTGGTGCATCAAGGGGAGATGATTAGCTTGACTCAATCAAGATGAAACTGTTTCTGTTGATTTCTAGGGTTCACCAAAGTTACATTGGCTAGTTTCTTCAAATGAGCCCAAGTTTGGTGAAGCACCCTATTTTCTCATGTGTTTCAACCCTGTTAAGTGCCATGTCAAGTGGAGTTCATTTACTTGACCAAACATTGATCAAACACCTTCTGCAGAATTGCTAAAACCTCCAACTTGATCACTTTCACTCTTCTCCATGGCCTGTACTTTTTACCACATGATCATTGAGTTACTAGCTACCTCCAGTAACTTCCCCAGCACCCCAGCTCCATGATTGAAGGGTGAAAGCCCTGTTTTACCTTGCTGGACAGCAGGTTTTCACCATTTCACCAGCACTCTCACTCTCTCTCTGCATCTCCAGGGCATCCAAGGCCTCAGGCCATTTCTTTACTCCTCCCTCAACGTGCTAGACACTGCTGGACACGTTGGTTTTGACCAGGACGGCGAGAGCGCGGCGATGCCAGCCAAACGCGCGCTCTGGAGCGCGTGACAGTGCAGACAAGCACTGTAGCTTCGGCCAATCGGCCTCCCCCGACAGCCTCGGGCCTCCCCCTCACGCCAGTCGAGGCCTCTCGACGTCCGTGACCTCCCCGGCGCTGTCCCCCCTCCTCCTGCGCCCTCCAGTGGCCGTCGTCGCACGCGCGCTGGCCGCCCGCGACGGCCACTCTGCTGCTTCGCACGCGCGCGCACTCCAGACGTTTCCCCGCTCCTCTTTTCCCCTCAGCTGGACGTGGAGCAAGTCCACGGTCCTCCCCGGCATGATCCCAGGCTCCAGAACCCCTCCTAGCCTCGCCTGCAACCTCGCCGGCGCACGGGTCCGCGGTGGACCGTGGGCGCGGCTATATAAGCCCCTCCCGAGCCTCTCCAGCAGCATCAGCAGCTCCACCACACTCCACTGAGCCCCCCAGCATCATCCACTCCTCCCCAGATCGTCCTAGTTCTCGGGATCGACCGGAGCTCCGCCGCATCGGGCCGCGGTGATCCCGTAGTACGGGCCTTCCCCGCTCTTCTTCTTGCCCGACCTAGAACCACCGAGCCACACTGACCATTTCCCCCTTGTTTCCCCTCTCTGTGGCAGTCGGAAACGACCAGAACCACGACCCTCCGACGAGCTTCCGCCGTCCCACCTCGCCGCCTGTGAACCAGACCTCCCCGCCGTGCCGCACCACCACCCCTGCATCTCCGACACGACGCTGATTCCATCCATGCCCTCCGTTGCCGTCGCCGTGGCCGGGAACCTCGCCGGTGAGCTCGCCGTCACCATGACCGCAAGGTTGGAGATGACAGGCGGGCCCCGCCTGTCATCCCCACACCTCTCTCCCCCTCCTCTCTGTCACTGACCCACGGGCCCCGCCCGTCAGGTTTAAAAACCTGACGTGCGCGCGCAGGCTCCCGTGCGGTTGGGCTGGACCGCCTGGGCCATGCACTGTGGCCTCCTCTAGCCCAGTGCACAGGACCCTTTTTCTTTTTATTTTTCTGTAAATGTTTTAAACATTTCTACAGAAAAGAATAATGGTCCAAATTAAATTATTCCAACTCCTATAATCTTGTAATATTCCAACCTATTTAATGGTACTACTTTCACTCAAATCCATGAAACTTTGCTGTACTGTTCAAATTTAAATTCAAATTTGGGCAGTAATACTCCTGTTCTAAAATCAATAAATTCTATTCTGTAACTCCAAAACTCTAACTAAGATTTTTCCCCATCTTAGAAATTCCTCTAGTATTTTACAAAAATGAGTTGACATTTTTCTGAGCACTTTGATTTTTCTGTTTAGTTTGTATTCTTATTTTCCCGTGGTTATTATGCGACGTATAGATCCCGTATTTGACGAAGTTGCTGTGGAAGAAGAAGGAGAAGGATTTGATGACTTTGAAGACCAAGCCAATCCAGGCAAGCAGCCCTTTGACCATGATACACTTGTTCTTCGGAACCCGTATGTTTCCGATGCATGATGTTAGGGTTACGATAGTGACCTAGTTGATTCCACCATATGATGCATGCCATGATCTTGATCTTGCTATGTGCTAGATGACTTGCATATGGTTAGTGGTTATGATTAGTGGTGCATGTGTGACATGAACCTTCATGGTTGAAGTCTTTGCATAAAACCCCGTCGGGTGCCATTTATGCCCGAGGGAGATGATGATGATGAGTTGGGTGACCACTTGATGACGAAGTGGTGTGCCAAAGCAAGTGTGTGTGTGTTTTTCAAACGGATTGGTTTAAGTTGCGACCGTTATTCCAACCATACATGTGCAACCACACTACCCCTTATGGGACGGGGCTTTATTGATTACTTAGGTCGATACTAGCATGGTGCCCGCATTACTAGTGACGGGGAGACTTGAGGTCTTTCCCGGGACGGGGTCGTGCTTGGATAGACGACCATGACTGTTTTCACAGGGCACCGGACACACTGTTGGTCCCTTCGGGTATGCGTGACATTGAAATTAGGGCAAGTCCCGTGATCTATTGTTTGTACCCGAGGGCCGTGTACCAACGAGTGGACTCTATGTTAGTGTCGTCTAAGGAAAGATAATGACCGGGTGCTTACCCCGGGTACTTGAGGTACCGCGGGTCGTGGATGATACGGAAGTTCCCCGGATCTTGTGGGTAAAGTGTACAACCTCTGAAGAGTGTCAAACTATTCGAATAGCCGTGTCCACGGTCATGGACAGTTGGGTAACCGCTCTTGGGCTACGTCCAATGTTTGTGAAACCATGCGTGTGTATGTGAGTCAAGGTGATGACTTGACTCGATGAGATGAATCATATTCATGTTGATATCGGTAACCTGTCTTCGAGGTTACGCGAGTTTATTGATGCATTAACTTGATGGTAGAATATTTGTTCTAGCCTTGCTAGATTGATCATTATTATTCAATTGCACTGTTACTTTGAACCACATCATGGGTTGCTTGCGAGTAAATTCAAAGTACTCATTGGCTTGCCACTGGTTATTTAATTGGCCAGGCATGGAAGAACAGGAATATGAGGAAGAGTTCTTTGGAGACGAACATGCGAACTAGGACGCTATCCCAGTCAGAATGCCTGTAGGGTTAAGGCAGATGGCATGGGTTCTACCCGTTTATCGAAGACTTCCGCTATTTAAGTTATTTGCTATTCAGCCCGTGAGGCTCTATCTATGTAAGACTTGGCCATAATGGCCTTAATTCGTGTAAGACTATTTGTATGGATGTAAGACTCTTGTTATTCAGCTTCTGCATGTTCAGTGAGCATTGATCTCTGGGATCACTGTACACGTGCATTCGGTGATCTCGACTTCTAAGTCGGGGTCCCCACAGAGCTGGTATCAGAGCCATCCTGACTGTAGGAAGCCTTAGTTAGCATGGGCGTTAGTTAGATGAGACCCTTTTTCAAAAAACCTTCTGAACCTCTCTTCTTTTCTAAACCTGAGATTTCATCAGCTTATTAACCTCTCCCATTCCACCTTTGTAGATGGCCGCTCTACCCGAAGAGCACCTGACCACTGGGTTTCCCTTACTTCTCGAGGATAGCCTCCAGGAGTGTCAGTTCCACCGAGCACCCATCCTCACTTACCTTGAGCATTGGGTGAGCGATACTGAGGTGGAGTACCATGTGGAAGTGATCGTGAAGGCAAACGATCCTCCCACAAGTTGGTTCTTCGAGGGACCCCAGATGGCAACACTACCACTCGCTGTCGAGGCTGCTGCACTCAAGGCATTAACCCGTCTCCGCGAGCTTCTTCCGGAGATGGCAGCCAAGATGGCAACTCGCTTCTTACCTTACCGGAAGGAAGGTGACGCAGAAAGCAGCGCACTAGCCCCTTCACTGAAGGAAGTACTCTCGCTTCGGTTCCAGACCTACTTCAGTCTGTGTGCTGACAGCTTGGCACAAGACTTGGCCTCGGAATCAATGAAGCTTCGAGAAGAACTTCACAAGACCAAGGCACTTCTTCGTCAAGCTCAAGAGAAGGCAAATAGGATCAAGAAGGAAGGAGCACCTTCTGGACAATCCGCTATCGCATATCGAGGCTGAAGGCCCTCCGAGGATGTATCTTCCAAGGGTGAAGAACCACCCCGACGACGCTGGATGACGGCAAGGGAATATCGCAAGCTTTTCCCTACACCACCGACGAAGCACCGTCGTATCCAACTCCTCCACTCCCCCACTCCCTCAAGCGACAAGGGAGCCCAGACAGATGAAGACAAGGAGGAAGACCCAGAAGAGCCGGAATACGCGACCGAGCATTCCGCCGCTTAGGCATTATTCGCTACTCGGATATGCCAGTTGTAACCCCTACGGTAGGATAGGTCGTGTAACCCCTATGCGCAATCGAGTCCTTGTATGGTTCACATGAAACCATCTAGTGTTTGCTTTTCTTGTGTCTGGATGTATGTCGTATTCTTCCTTCGGGAATGTGTAAACGACTACATCACCCATTCTGATTTTAATGAATGTGTTTTGGCCTTACGGCCCCTGCATAATTTGATTTAAGTGTCACACCCACCCCCTTACTAGGCACCCATCTATCTTGCTTTCCCTCTTCCGAGTCATGAGACCTTTTACCGCTCCAACAGGATGCCTGTTGTAACTCGTACTGGTACCTCTACCCAGCAGCCTGAAGCCGGAGCATCCTCTCAGCCAGAGGCAGGCTACGACCAAACCAACGACCAAGCTCCACCACCAACTCCTCCAAGCATGGACATGGCTCAGCTTCTCCAAGCTTTCCGAGAGGAACGCCAAGCCAACACTGCATCTCTCCAGCTGATTGCTCAAGCTGTCACCAACAACCGTCAGCCGGCGGGGAATGGCAACGGACGTTCCACGTTGGCAGAGTTCAAGAAGCATGCACCGCCAACCTTCATCGAGACTGCTGAACCCCTGGATGCAGAGGACTGGGTCCGTTCCATTGAGGAGATCCTGGAACTAGTCGGATGCACCGAAGATCGCGAGAAGGTGGCTTATGCAGCCCACTGCCTCGGGGGAACTGCTAGAGCTTGGTGGGATGGATTCAAGGTCATGCATGCTGAACAAGACATCACTTGGGTTAACTTCAAGGCAGAATTCCGCAAGGCCCACATTCCTTCCGGAATCATGGCTATCAAAAAGCGCGAGTTCCGAGCCCTGAAGCAAGGAAGTGGCACTGTCAAGGAGTACATGCAGAAGTTCAGTGTTCTGTCAAGGTACGCCCCTGAAGATGTCAGCACTGATGCTGCCAAAAGGGAGCGTTTCATGGAAGGCCTCAATCAGACTCTGCAATACTCGCTTGTCGTGTGCGACTGCCCATCTTTCCCTGACCTGGTGAACAAGGCACTTATGCTTGAAGACAAGCGGCGTGCTTTGGAAGACACTCGGAAGCGCAAGTTGTTCAGTAAGGGAAGTTCCAGCAACCAGAAGCCTCGTCTGTGGCAGTCAGCCCAGGCCAAGCCAACCTATCAGCAGCCAAGAGCTCCTGCACCTTGTGCCAATCCTCAGCCTCAGCAGTATGCCAACCCCAGGCCAGCCTTCAACCCCAATACCAGTGGTGGCAACAAGATCAACACTCCAAACCAAGTCACTTGCTTTGGATGTGGTCAGTCCGGACACATCTCAAGGGGGTGACCCAACAAGAAGCCTGATGCCCCGCGCCCCAATGCGCAGAACCAGGGACAAGGCCGTGGAATGCCACCAAGGAACCCATCTCCTCGCAATCCACCGAACTATGGGAATGGGCGTGTGAATCACGTCACTGCTGAAGAAGCCCAGGAAGACCCGGACGTCGTGCTGGGTACGTTCCTTGTCAACTCAGCACCTGCAACTGTCTTGTTTGATTCTAGAGCAACGCATTCATTTGTCACTCAAAGATTTGCATTAAAAAGTGGCATGACCCCTACACCCCTGAATAACCCTATGGTGGTACAAACCCCCGGAGCCGAGATGAGAGCCAAGATAGGCTGTAAAGGAGTCGGTATTACCATTAACGGCGTAGACTTCCTAGCAGACCTTTTCATCCTGAGATCGCAAGGCTTGGATGTGATCTTAGGGATGGATTGGCTCAGTAAGCACCAAGGCTTGTTAGACTGTGCGAATCGAACAGTCACTGTGACCAATGACCAGGGAGTCGAAGACAAGTTTGCTTCCAACTCCTCTTCCGCTCAAGCCGCTAAAGTCAACTGTCTGTCTGAAGTTGGGCTAGATCAAGTACCGGTGGTATGTGAGTATCCTGATGTCTTTCCGGATGAACTACCGGGAATGCCCCCTGACCGTGACATTGAGTTCATCATCGAGCTCGTGCCCGGAGCAGGACCCATCTATAAGAAGCCTTATAGAATGGGGACGGAAGAACTAGCCGAGTTGAAGAAGCAGCTAGAAGAGCAGCTAAGGAAGGGATTTATCCGCCCAAGTGCCTCCCCTTGGGGATCTCCTGTTCTGTTTGTGGCAAAGAGGGACGGTACCATCCGCTTATGCATGGACTATCGTTCCCTCAGTGAAGTTACAATCAAGAACAAGTACCCACTTCCCAAGATCGAAGATCTGTTTGATCAGCTCAGCGGAGCCAAGGTATTCTCCAAGATCGACCTCAGATCTGGGTATTACCAGCTGAAGATCAGACCCCAAGATATTCCGAAGACGGCATTCGTAACCAGATATGGCATGTACGAGTGCACGGTCATGTCTTTTGGGTTAACCAATGCCCCAACTTACTTCATGTATCTCATGAATAAAGTCTTCATGGAATATTTGGACAAGTTTGTTGTTGTCTTCATTGATGACATTCTTGTGTTCTCGAAGTCGGAGGAAGAGCACGAGCAGCATCTGAGGATGGTCCTAGACAAGCTTCGTGAGCACCAACTGTATGCCAAATTCAGCAAGTGTGAGTTCTGGCTGCATAAAGTTGGATTCTTAGGTCATGTCTTGACCGAGGAAGGATTATCTGTTGATCCTGCAAAAATCGAAGCTGTGACCCAATGGCAATCTCCAACGACCGTCAAGGAAGTCAGAAGCTTCCTCGGACTAGCGGGCTATTACCGCAAGTTCGTGGAAGGATTCTCTAGCATTGCACGACCAATGACTCAGCTCCTCACAAAGGACAAGAAGTTCGAGTGGACGCCAAAATGCGAAGAGAGCTTCCAAGAGCTCAAGAAGAGATTGACCACCGCCCCAGTTCTGGCAACACCTGATATTCACAAGGAGTTCGTAATATATTGTGATGCCCTCGAACCGGATTGGGAAGCGTTCTGATGCAAGAAGGCCGCGTCATAGCATACCTCTCCAGGCAGCTACGACCCCATGAGGAGAACTACGCTACTCACGATCTTGAGCTAGCGGCAGTAGTTCATGCCTTGAAGACATGGCGGCATTACCTCCTAGGGAAACGGTGTGAGATTTACACAGACCACAAAAGTCTGAAGTACATTTTCACCCAAAAAGAATTGAACATGAGGCAGCGGAGATGGTTGGAACTCATCAAAGACTATGACCTCAGTGTTCAGTATCACCCTGGGAAGGCTAACGTGGTGGCCGATGCCTTAAGCAGGAAGGCTTGCTCTTTGAATGCCGTTATTCATGAAAGGCAGCCAGCCTTGTTTAAGGAGATCGAACAATTCAGTTTGGAATTGGTCACCCCTGGATTTCTGGATCATTTGGAAGTCAGACCGACCCTGATGGACGACGTCAAGAAGGCACAAGATGGACACGCAAGAATCGAAGGCATCAAGAAGAAGATGAAGCTGGGCAAGGCCCCAGGATTCTCCGAAGACGCGCACGGGATTGTTTGGTACAAAGGTCGCCTCTGCGTACCAAACAACATCGAGCTGAAGACGCTGATTCTGCAAGAATCCCACGACACTCCGTGTTCCATCCACCCCGGAGGAACCAAGATGTACTAAGACTTGAAGGCACGATTCTGGTGGCACGGTATGAAGAGAGACATTGCAACCTATGTTGCAAAGTGTGATGTGTGCCAAATGGTCAAGGCTGAATATCAGCGACCTGCTGGATTGCTTCAACCACTCAAAGTTCCTGAGTGGAAGTGGGATAAAGTCGGAATGGACTTCATCACTGGGTTACCAAGGTCGAATAAAGGACATGACTCTATCTGGGTCATAGTCGATCATTTGACCAAGGTGGCTCATTTCATTCATGTCAAGACTACCTACTCAGGCAACCAGCTGGCAACTCTCTATATCAACCGAATCGTAAGTCTTCACGGTGTTCCCAAGGAGATTGTGTCAGATCGAGGCACCCAGTTCACTTCAAGGTTCTGGAAGAGATTCCAAGAAGCCTTGGGAACCAAGTTGTCTTTCAGCACAGCTTTCCACCCACAGACCGGAGGTCAGACTGAGCGAGTCAATCAGATTCTCGAAGACATGCTCCGAGCCTGTGTCCTGGCATATGGAGCCAAGTGGGAAGACTGTCTCCCTTTTGCCGAGTTCTCCTATAACAACAGTTACCAGTCAAGCCTTCAGATGGCACCATTTGAGGTGTTGTACGGACGCAGATGTCGCACACCCCTCAACTGGTCAGAGACTTGAGAAGGACTAGTCTTTGGACCGGATATTCTCCGCGCAGCAGAAGAGCAAGTCCGACTAGTCAGAGAGAGATTAAAGGCAGCCAAGTCAAGGCAGAAGAGTTATGCTGACACTCGACACCGAGACATGAGTTTCCGTGTCGGAGATCATGTGTACCTACGGGTAACTCCTCTGAAGGGAACCAAGCGTTTCCACGTCAAGGGGAAGCTCGCGCCAAGGTTCATTGGCCCTTTCAAGATCACCGACCGACGAGGAGAAGTGGCTTACCAGTTGGAACTACCACCTGAGCTATCCGATGTGCACAATGAATTCCATGTGTCACAACTCCGGAAATGTCTCCAAGTTCCGGACAAGCCCAGTCTCTACGAGGATGTGGATCACCAAGCCATTGATCTGCAACCTGATTCGACCTACCGTGAGAAGCCCATTCATATTCTGGACGAAGCAGAACGACGTACGCGGAGCCGTACCATCAAGTACTTCAAGGTCCAGTGGAGCAACCACACCGAAGCAGAAGCAACCTGGGAACGAGAAGACTATCTTAGATCCGAGTTTCCCGACCTCTTTTAAGCCCTACTTTAGGAATCTCGGGGACGAGATTCTTGTAAGGGGGGGTAGGTCTGTCACACCCTGCATTTTTTAACATGTTATTTGTAACTTTTAAGCATGAAAATTTGGACCAGCAATTTTTTTAGCATCATTTGGCTTTTATTTGGAATTGAGATTTCTTCATGTGCTTTTTCATGTGCTCATTAAAGTCAACTATGATCTCTTGTAGATTTCATCTCCATACCCAAAACTTCTTGCCAATGATCATGCCAAGTGTTATATAACACTATAGTATTTTCTTACAAAATTAATTTGGCCAAAAAGGTATTTTATAAATTTAGTTTTTCAAAAACCCCTGAATTGAGATTTTGCACTGCAAGTACTTGATTTAGGGTGAGAAAATTATTTCAAAAGGTTTATTTGAGACCTAGTAGTCATAGGACTCCCAGAAACCACAAAGGTATAATTTTAAAAGTTATTTTTCTATTTTATTTAAAAGCCTTTTCTTAAGGCCAGAAATGGTCTTTAATAGGGGAAAATTATTTAACTATTTCAAAAATATTTGCCAAAATTCAGAGAGACTCAGAGGACATATATTGTCCATATATAAGAGTTTCAACACTTGGTCATGTTCAAAATAATGGGCTAAACCCTCTAAAACCCTTTCTGGATATTTCAAGCTTTTGAAATATTTACAAAGGAAATATTCTCCAAAAATTCCAGGGAAATTTTATCATGTCATATATGACATATTTGATGATCTTGCCAAGTCCCATGCCTTGGGAAGCAAGTAAACATCCTCAAACCCCTTCATAACCATCCTGTCCATATTTGAAGTTTGAGCAACTTTACATTGCCAAACTTGTCCAAATGCTCTCAAACTTGGTGCACATGCTAGAATGACATAATAAGGTATCTAGACCCAATGGCACAAGGTTTGGAATAGAGTAACTTGATCAGATCACCTCAAAACCCTTTCTGTTCAAATGCAAATTTGAACAACTTTACATTACCAACTTTTTATCTGGAGCTTCAAACTTTGTGGGCATGATCAATACCCCAAATGATGATGCTACACCAAGTGGTGCATCAAGGGGAGATGATTAGCTTGACTCAATCAAGATGAAACATTTTGTGTTGATTTCTAGGGTTCACCAAAGTTACATTGGCTAGTTTCTTCAAATGAGCCCAAGTTTGGTGAAGCACCCTATTTTCTCATGTCTTTCAACCCTGTTAAGTGCCATGTCAAGTGGAGTTCATTTACTTGACCAAACATTGATCAAACACCTTCTGCAGAATTGCTAAAACCTCCAACTTGATCACTTTCACTCTTCTCCATGGCCTGTACTTTTTACCACATGATCATTGAGTTACTAGCTACCTCCAGTAACTTCCCCAGCACCCCAGCTCCATGATTGAGGGGTGAAAGCCCTGTTTTACCTTGCTGGACAGCAGGTTTTCACCATTTCACCAGCACTCTCACTCTCTCTCTGCATCTCCAGGGCATCCAAGGCCTCAGGCCATTTCTTTACTCCTCCCTCAACATGCTAGACACTGCTGGACACGTTGGTTTTGACCAGGACGGCGAGAGCGCGGCGATGCCAGCCAAACGCGCGCTCTGGAGCGCGTGACAGTGCAGACAAGCACTGTAGTTTCGGCCAATCGGCCTCCCCCGACAGCCTCGGGCCTCCCCCTCGCGCCAGTCGAGGCCTCTCGACATCCGCGACCTCCCCGGCGCTGTCCCCCCTCCTCCTGCGCCCTCCAGTGGCCGTTGTCGCACGCGCGCTGGCCGCCCGCGACGGCCACTCTGCTGCTTCGCACGCGCGCGCACTCCAGACGTTTCCCCGCTCCTCTTTTCCTCTCAGCTGGACGTGGAGCAAGTCCACGGTCCTCCCCGGCGTGATCCCAGGCTCCAGAACCACTCCTAGCCTCGCCTGCAACCTCGCCGGCGCACGGGTCCGCGGTGGACCGTGGGCGCGGCTATATAAGCCCCTCCTGAGCCTCTCCAGCAGCATCAGCAGCTCCACCACACTCCACTGAGTCCGCCAACATCATCCACTCCTCCCCAGATCGTCCCAGTGCTCGGGATCGACCGGAGCTCCGCCGCGTCGGGCCGCCGGTGATCCCGCAGTACGGGCCTTCCCCGCTCTTCTTCTTGCCCGATCTAGAACCACCGAGCCACACTGACCATTTCCCCATTGTTTCCCCTCTCTGTGGCAGTCGGAAACGACCAGAACCACGACCCTCCGACGAGCTTCCGCCGTCCCACCTTGCCGCCGGTGAACCAGACCTCCCCGCCGTGCCGCACCACCACCCCTGCATCCGCGACACGACGCTGATTCCATCCCTGCCCTCCGTTGCCGTCGCCGTGGCCGGGAACCTCGCCGGTGAGCTCGCCGTCGCCATGACCGCAAGGTTGGAGATGATAGGCGGGCCCCGCCTGTCATCCCCACACCTCTCTCCCCCTCCTCTCTGTCACTGACCCACGGGCCCCGCCCGTCAGGTTTAAAAACCTGACGTGCGCGCGCAGGCTCCCGTGCGGTTGGGCTGGACCGCCTGGGCCGTGCACTGTGGCCTCCTCTGGCCCAGTGCACAGGACCCTTTTTCTTTTTCTTTTTCTGTAAATGTTTTAAACATTTCTACAGAAAAGAATAATGGTCCAAATTAAATTATTCCAACTCCTATAATCTTGTAATATTCCAACCTATTTAATGGTACTACTTTCACTCAAATCCATGAAACTTTGTTGTACTGTTCAAATTTAAATTCAAATTTGGGCAGTAATACTCCTGTTCTAAAATCAATAAATTCTATTCTGTAACTCCGAAACTCTAACTAATATTTCTCCCCATCTTAGAAATTCCTCTAGTATTTTACAAAAATGAGTTGACATTTTTCTGAGCACTTTGATTTTTCTGTTTAGTTTGTATTCTTATTTTCCCGTGGTTATTATGCGACGTATAGATCCCGTATTTAACGAAGTTGCTGTGGAAGAAGAAGGAGAAGGATTTGAAGACTTTGAAGACCAAGCCAATCGAGGCAAGCAGCCCTTTGACCATGATACACTTGTTCTTCGGAACCCGTATGTTTCCGATGCATGATGTTAGGGTTACGATAGTGACCTAGTTGATTCCACCATATGATGCATGCCATGATCTTGATCTTGCTATGTGCTAGATGACTTGCATATGGTTAGTGGTTATGATTAGTGGTGCATGTGTGACATGAACCTTCATGGTTGAAGTCTTTGCATAAAACCCTGTCGGGTGCCATTTATGCCCGAGGGAGATGATGATGATGAGTTGGGTGACCACTTGATGACGAAGTGGTGTGCCAAGGCAAGTGTGTGTGTTTTTCAAATGGATTGGTTTAAGTTGCGACCGTTATTCCAACCATACATGTGCAACCACACTACCCCTTATGGGACGGGGCTTTATTGATTACTTAGGTCGATACTAGCATGGTGCCCGCATTACTAGTGACGGGGAGACTTGAGGTCTTTCCCGGGACGGGGTCGTGCTTGGATAGACGACCATGACTGTTTTCACAGGGCACCGGACACACCGTTGGTCCCTTCGGGTATGCGTGACATTGAAATTAGGGCAAGTCCCGTGATCTATTGTTTGTACCCGAGGGCCGTGTACCAACGAGTGGACTCTATGTTAGTGTCGTCTAAGGAAAGATAATGACCGGGTGCTTAACCCGGGTACTTGAGGTACCGCGGGTCGTGGATGACACGGAAGTTCCCCGGATCTTGTGGGTAAAGTGTACAACCTCTGCAGAGTGTCAAACTATTCGAATAGCCATGTCCACGGTCATGGACAGTTGGGTAACCGCTCTTGGGCTACGTCCAATGTTTGTGAAACCATGCGTGTGTATGTGAGTCAAGGTGATGACTTGACTCGATGAGATGAATCATATTCATGTTGATATCGGTAACCTGTCTTCGAGGTTACGCGAGTTTATTGATGCATTAACTTGATGGTAGAATATTTGTTCTAGCCTTGCTAGATTGATCATTATTATTCAATTGCACTGTTACTTTGAACCACATCATGGGTTGCTTGCGAGTACATTCAAAGTACTCATTGGCTTGCCACTGGTTATTTAATTGGCCAGGCATGGAAGAACAGGAATATGAGGAAGAGTTCTTTGGAGACGAACATGCGAACTAGGACGCTATCCCAGTCAGAATGCCTGTAGGGTTAAGGCAGATGGCATGGGTTCTACCCGTTTATCGAAGACTTCCGCTATTTAAGTTATTTGCTATTCAGCCCGTGAGGCTCTATCTATGTAAGACTTGGCCATAATGGCCTTAATTCCTGTAAGACTATTTGTATGGATGTAAGACTCTTGTTATTCAGCTTCTGTGTGTTCAGTGAGCATTGATCTCTGGGATCACTGTACACGTGCATTCGGTGATCTCGACTTCTAAGTCGGGGTCCCCACATTTTCCCCCGGGCATAAGTGGCACCCGATGGGGCCTTAAAAAGAATGCAACCACGAAGGTATCATGGCACACATGCATCTCTAAGCATCACTACTAGTCATTTGCAATGCATCTAGCACATAGCAAGATTATGAGTAAAGCATGCATCATGTGGTGGTTCTTAACTAAGTCACCACCGTCATTCTTATCATCATGCATTTGGAAACAAACGTGTTCCGAAGAACACAAGTGTATCATGGTCAAAGGGCTGCTTGCCTGGATTGGCTTGGTCTTCAAAGTCTTCAAAACCTTCCCCTCCTTCTTCTTCAGCAACCTCGTCAAATACGGTATCTAATCGTCGCAAAATAACAACGGGAAAATAAGACCACAATAAAAACAGAAAAAACAAAGTGCTCAGAAAAATGTCAACTTAATTTTGTTAAATACTAGAGGGAAAACTAAGATGGTAAAAATTCTTAGTTTGAGTTTTGGAGTGGCAGAATGGGGTCCATGAATATTTGAACAGAAGTTTTAATGTTCAAATATGAATTTAAATTTGAACATAACAGAAAAGGTTCATGGATATGTGTGAAAGTGACACCATTAAATAGGTTGGATTTTTACAAGTTTATAGGAACTGGAATTAATTCATTTGGATATATATTTAATTCTATGGAATTATTTGAAATTTCACAGAAAAGAAAAAGGGAAAAGGCTCTGTGCCACTGGGCCAGAACGGCCACAGTGCAACGGCCCAGGGCGAATAGCCCACCGCACGGGCGCCAGCGCGCGCGCCAGGGTTTTCAAACCTGACGGGCGGGGCCCGGCGTCAGCGAGTGGAGAGAGGTGCGAGGGCGAGGGGAGGCTGACAGGCGGGGGCCGACTGTCATCCCTAACCCTCCGGCAGAGAGGTGGCAAGCTCACCGGCGGCGATTCCGGGCACGGCAGGGCGAGCTGAGGGCAGGAATGGATCTAGCGGAGAGTCGCCGTTCCAGTGGTGGTGGTGTGGGTCGCCGGAGGGGCCTGGTTCGCCGGCGGTGAGGACACGTGGCGGAGGAGCTTCGGGTGGATGCTGCTCCGGTCGATTCCGGCAGCTTCAGAGAGGGGAAAGAGGGGGAAACCAATCAGTGACGTGCTGTGGTGCCAGATCGAGCGAGAGGGGAGGCTGGGGTGGCCTGTACCGAGCTGGCGACGATGAGCCACCGCGGCGGAGCTCGAGCTCGATCTCGAGCTCGGGCGGGTCTAGAGAGTGGCGAGTGGCTCTGGGGGAGGATTGAGAGGGGGAGAATGCTGTTGGTGAAGAGAGGAGGGGCTCCGGGGCCCTATTTATAGGAGGACGGCGAGGTGCCGTGGACCTATGCGCCGAGGAGCCTCTGCTCGTCGCCACAGTGCACGGGAGGCGCTGGGGATGCATCTGTGGTGTTGCTGAACGAGTTCCAGGGCAGAGGAGAGGAAGAGGGGCAGCGGGGGAAGGTTCTGGAGCTGCGCGCGTGCGAGGCCGACGAGTGGAGCTTGCGGGCGGCCGGCGCGCGTGTGAGGGCGTCCACTGGAGGGCGAAGGAGGAGGGGGACATCGCCGGGGGGGAGCTGCGGACGTCGAGGCGCATTGAACGGCGCGAGGGGGAAGCACGAGGTGGTCGGGGGCGATGGATTGGGCGAAGCTACAGTGCGGGTGCGCACTGTAGCGCGCTCTGGAGCGTGCTTATCGCATGCCACGGCATGCCGTTCGCTCACTGGGCGTGTCCGCCGTGTCTGGGGGGTCCAGCACGAAGTAAACAAACCAGCTGTGGCTTTGGATGCCTTGGATGTCCAATGAGAGAGGAGGGAAGCTGGTAGATGGTAAGAACTGGGCTGTCCAGCAAGGTAATTTGGGGTTTTCACCCTTCAATCATGGAGCTCTGGTCATGGGGGAGTTACTGGAGATAGAATGTAACTAGGTAAGGCTGTGGTAGAAAGTTGAAGCAAAAGTAAATAGTAAAAGAGGTTAAGATGATGGTTTTGGTGAGATGTCAGAAGGTGTTTGATCATGTTTTGGGCAAGCAAATGATCTCCACTGGCTATGACACTTAACAGGATTAAATGGCATATGGAAATAGGGTGTTTCACCAAATTTGGGCTTGTTTGAAGAAACTTGCCAATGTAACTTTGGTGAACCCTAGAAATCAACAGAAATGGCTTCACCATGTCTAAGTCAAGCTAATAATCTCCCCTTGATGCACCACTTGGTGTAGTTTCATCATTTGGGGTTATGATCATGCTCACAAAGTTTGAAGCCCCAGGTAAAAAGTTGGTAATGTAAAGTTGTTCAAATTTGAATTTGAACAGAAATGGTTTTGGGGTATTCTGATCAAATTGCCCTTCTCCAAAGCTTGTGCCATTTGGTCTAGATGCCTTATTAGGCCATTCTAGCATGTGCACCAAGTTTGAGAGCATTTGGACAAGTTTGGCAATGTAAAGTTGCTCAAACTTCAGATATGGACAGAATGGTTTTGAGGGGTTTTGATGATGTTTTCTTGCTTCCCAAGGCATGGGGCTTGACAAGATCATCAAATATGTCATATATGACATGATGGAATTTCCCTGGAATTTTTAGAGAAAATTTCCTTTGTAAATATTTCAAAAGCTTGAAATATCCAGAAAGGGTTTCTGAGGGATTAGCCCATTATTTTGAACATGACCAAGTGTTGAAATTCTTATATATGGACAATATATGTCCTATGAGTCTCCCAGAATTTTGGCAAATATTTTTGAAATACTTAAATAATGTTTTCCCTATTAAAGACCATTTCTGGTCTTAAGAAAAGGCTTTTAAATAAAATAGGAAAATAACTTTTAAAATTATACTTTTGTGGTTTCTGGGAGTCCTATGACTACTAGGTCTCAAATATACTTTTTGAAATAATTTTCTCACCCTAAATCAAGCACTTGCAGTGCAAACCTCAATTCAGGGGTTTTTGGAATACTAATTTTTGAAAATACATTTTGGCCAAATTAATTTTATAAGAAAATACTATACTGCTATAAACACTTAGTATGATCATTGGGCAGAAGTTTTGGGTAAGGATATGAATTCTACAAGAGGTAATAGTTGAATTGAATGAGCACATGAAAAACACAGGAAGAAAAACTCAAATCCAAATAAAAGCCAACTGATGCCAAAAAAATTTGCTGGTCCAAATTTTCATGCTTCATTGATGCAAATGACATGATACAAAATGCAGGGTGTGAAAAACTTCTAACTCAAGTTTTTCTTCATAAGATTGCATCAAAGCATCAACTATGTGTTTGGTTAAAGCTTTACTTTAACTATAAGCATGCAAAGAATTTAGTTCGGAATTTAACATGGATATACAATCAATCAAAGAGCAGTTATCATAATTGAATCCCTTGAAATCCAAAGTAGTGGGTTCATCACTATGCAAAGTTTTAATCTCTTCACTCCCACTTTTAGCAATTTTAGCATCAAGATCTAAAAACTCTGAATCATTGGGACACCTTAAAGCAGAATCATCTCTAATACTATCTTCATCAAAATTTATACTAGAAAACAAGGATCTAATAGGAGACACATCAATAACTTTCATATATTCATCTTTATTTTCATGATAACTAGAAGAACACGCTTTAATATAATCCTCTCTTTTAGCACGCATCCTAGCGGTTCTTTCTTTGCATTCATCAATGGAAATTCTCATGACTTTTAGAGACTCATTGATATCATGCTTAGGTGGGATAGATATAAGTTTCAAAGAATCAACATCAAGAGTAATTCTATCCACACTTCTAGCCAATTCATCAACCTTAAGCAATTTCTCTTCCATCATAGCATTGAAATTCTTTTGCGAGATCATAAACTCCTTAACACTAGTTTCAAATTCAGAAGGCATCTTTCCATAAGAGTTGTTGTAGGAATTACCATAATTATTAGAGGTGTTACTAGGAAAAGGCCTAGGACTAAAATTACCTCTATAAGCATTGTTACCAAAATTATTCCTACCAACAAAATTCACATGCAAAGATTCATTGTTATTTTCAATAAAAGTGGACAAAGGCATATCATTAGGATCAGAAGAAGCACTCTTAGCAGCAAACAATTTCATAAGTTCATCCATCTTTCCACTCAAAACACTAATTTCTAGCATGCACTTTTTTACTAGTAGATCTTTCGGTGTACCATTGAGAATAATTAACCATAATATTATCTAGGAGTTTGGTAGCTTATCCTAAGGTAGTTTCCATGAAAGTGCCTCCTGCGGCCGAATCTAAAAGATTTCTAGAAGCAAAATTCAAGCCAGCATAAAAGTTCCGAATAATCATCCATAGATTCAAACCATGTGTAGGGCAATTATGTATAATTAATTTCATTCTCTCCCAAGCTTGTGCAACATGCTCATGATCTAGCTGCTTAAAATTCATAATATCATTTCTAAGAGAGATGATCTTGGCAGGAGGGAAATACTTAGAGATAAAAGCATCTTTGCACTTATTCCACGAATCAATACTATTTCTAGGCAAAGAGGAAAACCAAGTTTTAGCACGATCTCTCAGTGAAAACGGAAATAACTTCAATTTAACAATATCGATATCTGTATCCCTTTTCTTTTGCATATCACACAAATCAACAAAGTTGTTTAGATGGGTAGCGGCATCTTCACTAGGAAGGTCAGAGAATTGATCTTTCATGACAAGATTCAACAAAGCAGCATTGATCTCACAAGATTCAACATCGGTAATAGGAGAAATCAGAGTGCTAACAAAATCATTGTTGTTGGTATTGGAGAAGTCACACAATTTGCTATTATTCTGAGCCATAGTGACAAGCAAGCAATCCAAGACACACAAGAAAACAAGAAGCAAGCGAACGATAAACACACGGCGGAAGAAGGGAAAATAAATCAGCAAGGGTGAAGTAGGGGAGAGGAAAACGAGAGGCAAAAATATGCGAAGGATAAGGATTTGTGATAGGTACTTGATATATGACTTTTGCGTAAGCCTCCCTGGCAACGGCGCCAGAAATTCTTCTTGCTACTTCTCGAGATTGCGTTGTATTCCCTCGAAGAGGAAAGGGAGATGCAGCACAGTAGCGTAAGTATTTCCCTGAGTTTTTGAGAACCAAGGTATCAATCCAGTAGTAGACCATGCGCGAGTCCCTCGTACCTTCACAAACAAATAAGAACTTCGCAGCCAACGCGATAAGGGGTTGTCAATCCCTTTACGGTCACTTACGAAAGTGAGATCTGATAGAGATGATAGTTTATATTTTTGGTATTTTTGTCAATAAGAATAGAAAATAAAAGCGATAAAAGTAAAGTAGATGTAGATTGATATGTTGAGAATAGACCCAGGGGCCATAGTTTTTTCTAGTGGCTTCTCTCATGATAGCAATATTCTACGGCGGGTAAACAAATTACTGTCGAGCAATTGATAGAAAACCGAATAATTATGAGACTATCTAGGCATGATCATTGTATATAGGCATCACGCCCGAGACAAGTAGACCGAAATGATTCTGCATCTACTACAATTACTCCACACATCGACCGCTATCCAGCATGCATCTAGTGTATTGAGTTCATAAGAACAGAGTAACGCCTTAAGAAAGATGACGTGATGTAGAGGGATAAACTCAAGCAATATGATATAAACCCCATCTTTTTATCCTCGATGGCAACAATACAACACGTGCCTTGCTGCCCCTACTGTCACTAGGAAAGGACACCGCAAGATTGAACCCAAAGCCAAGCACTTCTCCCATTGCAATAACTATAGATCTAGTAGGCCAAACCAAACCAATAATTCTAAGAGACTTGCAAGGTTATTATGAGAACACATAAAAAGTGCAGAGAAGAACCAAATATTTCTCATAGATTGTCTTGATCATAAACTCACAATTCATCGAATCTCGACAAACACACCGCAAAAAGAGATCATCGAATAGATCTCCTCGAAGACCGAGGAGAACTTTGTATTGAGATCCAGAGAGAGAAGAAGCCATGTAGATACTAGCTATGGACCCGAAGGTCTATGGTAAACTACTCACAACTCATGGTGAGGGCGATGATGATGATGATGAAGAACTCCGTGATGGACCCCCCTCCGGTGGAGCTCCAGAACAGGCTCCAAGATGGGATCTCACGGGAACAGAAGGTTACGTCGGTGCAATTAGGGTTTTCTCTCTGTTGCTGATGGTTTCGGGGTATGTAGAGTTATATAGGAGGAAGGAGGACACCGGGGGCGTCACGGGGGCCTCACGAGGCAGGGGGCGTGGCCTGGGAAGGGGGCGCGCCCCCAGCCCTCGTGGGCCCCTCGTGGATCTTCTGACGTGGTTCTCAAGTTCTCCGTGCGTGATTTTCTCCAAAAATATCTCTTGCAAAGGTTTCATTCCGTTTGGACTCCGTTTGATATTCTTTTTCTGCAAAACCCTGAAACAGGTAAAAAACAGCAATCTGGACTGGGCCTTTGGGTTAGTAGGTTAGTCCCAAAAATGATATAAAAGTGTAAGATAAAGCCCATTAAACATCCAAGACTTCATAAATAATAGCATGGAACAATAAAAAATTATAGATACGTTGGAGACGTATCAGTTATCATCACTGGAATCAGACATGATCGTGCTCAATATTGTTCATGCCACATGGAACATGTAAAGGTCTGTCCATCGCAAAACTCTCCGGTCAAATCATGAAATGGAAAGTAAACCCCTCATGGTGACCAAGTACAAGCAAATAAGATATGAGACATGAGAAGCTGGGCAATACATGCACAATGTGGTTCGTACATTATGGAGAGCTTGTGTGAGCGAATTTTAAACTGCTATTCTGGCAAGGTGATTCAAAATGATCAATTCTTTGTAAACCGTGAGCCCATATCTTCACGTGGCAAGTTCAAATGTGAGGTCAAACTTCTGATCATGAATGTAACAGAAAACATGATCCGTGCTCAATATTATTCATGGCACATGGAAAATGTAATGCCGTGTTCATTGTGAACCTCTCATGTTGAATCATGCATCATATTATGGTGGATCAAACCTATTCATAAGCAGATACCAAACCGAACATTTGCAATTAGTTGAGAGGCTTTTTGACCTCACCAATGGGGCCACAATAATACAATTTGAGAAAGTGTACATTTTTTTACCAATAATTCTGCTCGATAGTTTTTTCAGCGTAAAATGGATAGAAAATCTGAACGGTTGTCACGACTATTTTGTAAAGCAACTTGAATACTTACGACCAACCCCACCCTATAGGACTAAAAATATATTTAACTTTCCCTCCAAATTTTCGCTCCCACTAGTGTTTTCGTTCCCTCCACTAATTTTGAATGAACGCTCAATTTTCAACACCTCCTCCTAAATATACCCACAACTTGACTCTCACCGCTCCCTCATCCCTCTCTTCGACCTCAGATCCGCCGCCCTCCTGGTGACCTATGGCTCCATTTCCGGCAAACAATGGCCGGGACACTCTGTAGCAAGAAACTCTGTAAATCTCCTTTGTGTACCCCAAAACCTTATCATTACGCGACCAGGTGAGAAGTTCTCTGCCATCCTAACCCCACAAGTATATCTATATTTGCGATGGCCACATGGATTTATGCACGTGCTTCATTTTGGCCTCTTGATGTACTTGCAGCTTTCAATTCTTGTAGATCAACTCAATTTGGTTGTATGTATTACAGTTTGTACTTCAGTTTATTGAATCTAGGGATCTAGTTCGCTTCACATGGTCTTATTAGGCGGATCCTGTTTGTTTCTTGATGCTTGTGTATCTTAATATTGATTGATAATTGAAACATAAGTAATCACATAAATGATGACACAGACGTGAATAATTCGTCTTTGATTCTCACTTGCTACTAGCAAATTAACCAAAGTATACGAGCAGATACTCAAGGAAACAATGAAAGACAATGCTGCTACAATATCGGCACGCATGAAGAAACACTATGCTGGTACCATTGGTCCACCAGATTTTGCTTGTATAGCTCATTCTTTTGTGTGTGCTGGTGCACAAACAGATGATGATTTAGATGAGGAAGCTGATGTCTACAATGTTGCTATAGATAAATATGTACCTTCATCTTCATTTACGAAAAAGAATAAATGGGCCCCGTCTATTTACAAGGTAAACTTTCTTTGCTAATTTCTCATGCATCTGTATTATGGAAATCTGCGATAACGCATTCATGAAAACATGCAATGCATGTGTTCAAACTTTCATCGGTACATGGTTTCTTCAGAGGCAGCTCGAAGTTGACTTAATGTATGCATTTGTGGATGAATTTTGCAAAGAGTGCTCAACATCGTAAATATAACTTCATTACCAAATGTTCTAACAACGTCAGGAGTCGTACATAATGCTTTGGCTTTCTCTGGAGATTTTAGAGTTTTGCACTCACGGTCATACTAAGTTTTTGCTTCATGTCGTAGCAATTTTTTGACAAGGGAAAAGCAAACATACAAGTGCTGGTAAGTGGTATGTCTTGTAGTTCAAAATATGATACCCCCTGAGGGATTCATGGACTAATGGGTCCTCAGGGCGACGGCCCATTATACATGGGCCGGACTGGTGAAGCCGTACTGTGACAGAAGATCGACAAAGTCATGATGTGCCCTCCAAGTCAAGAAGGCGTATGATCTCCTTTATTCCTTATTGTAATCTATCTTCGGCAACCCTAACCCTATCGGGGTCTATATAAACCGAGGGTTGTAGTCATTAGCGGGAGAGCCATCTTCATCCCTTGTAGCCTAGGGTTAGCTCATACTAATCTCGAGAGGGCCCGAACCTGGGTAAACTTTGTGTTCGTCGTCCCTTGTTAACATCGATCCTAGATCGACAGCACGGGACCCCCTACCCCGAGATCTGCCGGTTTTGACACCAACATTGGTGCTTTCATTGAGGGTTTCATTGTTGGATCACCGGAAGGACCGATGGATCTCCTAGTCCTTGGAGAGGACATCAGTCCCATGGATCTTTTTGTCCCTGGCCAACTCTTCACTTTTGGCAGCATCGTGTTTAGGGACATCCCAAACGACAGACTTGATTCGGCAATCTGTAGTACGTCACTAACGTGCAGGGAATTTTGTTTTCGCGAGATTCACCACCTCCGCGGGTCTTGTCGCGCCTGCTCTGACTACACCCCCAACCAATCTATGAATTGGCCCCGGTCCACCAAACGGCATCGAGCCAGGAAGGACTCCCTGAGAGAGGGGATCTTGCCCCACCAATGACCGAACTTACATCGGCAGAGGATTTATCCTTAGCCCTCGAGGCAAAACCGAAGGTCAGAGGCCAAGATTCGATCTCGACCGAACTCCTCCCCCTCAACTACCTGCTGGCCTCATGCCCACACCCTGAGTCAATGAATAGTGGCCAGGGTTCACCCATGGCCCAAAACGACCGGACCCCAAACCTTGGTGTGAAAGGTGCACGGGAGGGTAAAAACACACCCTCAGTTTCCGAGGATAATC
>LR738714.1:161410120-161464800 GCA_902687465.1 Secale cereale | reverse complement strand
CCCCCCCCCCGAGGTTTCGGTCCCGAGCCCCGATGATAGGTTCGTCCAGGACCAAGGATCCATTGAGTCATGGACCGACCTCCGCTCCGTCACCACCAAATCTGGCTTAGATCCCTCCAGTCCGGCAACCCTCGATATGTTGAACCAGGCGCTAGACCGAATCCAGAAAATGACTATCCAGGAGAACATGCCCTCTGCTTTCAGTCAACGACCCTTCGAGGTGTTTGACAGGGAATATTGCGCCCCGCCCACCACCCATTTGGTAGCAACTGTCGATGATTTAACCGATATGTTAGACTACAATTCGGAGAATGCCGAATACATGGACAAGGAGGACACATACACGACTAATGCTGAGATCGGTCCCCCCATCACGGCCTGCTGGACGGCCACATCCACCTATGGCATTTACATGGTGGACACCCCAAAGGACAGCAATGACACTCCTGAGCAAGACCGAGAGAAGCCCGGAGACGAGGACCCCAAACACCGAAAATAGCGCTGGCGATCAAAGCCACGTCGAAGCTATGCAAGCAACATGGACTCTGCGGAAAACGACACCATAAATAATACCAATGACCCCGCCGGAGATGCAGCCTTCACACATCATCAGGATGACCCCGCAGGACAGAAGGACCCGCTTAATTCAGAAAACCCTGATGACTCCGAGGACAACAACTACCTCCCACTCTTTGTAGAGGAAGCTAGTCTTGGGGAAGTTGATTTCATCATTCCCAAAGACCCTCTGGAGGAAGAATGGTTCAAACAGAGGCTTTTAGCCACCGCCCGCAGCCTAAAGAAATAGAAACACAAAATCAAGGTCGAACAGGACACCCTCAATGACCGATGGACTAAAGTCCTAGCTGCCGCAGAGGGGTACGACCACAAATCAACCAACCAGGAGTTATCCCAAGTGAAGGATATTGCCCCAGTTTGACGACAAGGCTACAGAGCCAACACGCCTGATGTACACAAACTCCAAACAGCCAGACCGCCCCCTAGAGGGGAGGACAAGGAAGCTATCGAGGCCGAACACCTAGTTGTCAGTGTCAAAACCGGCAGATCTTGGGTAGGAGGGCCCAAGCTATGCGTCTAGAGGATCGATGGTAACATGAGGCTGGGGACACGATGTTTACCTAGGTTCAAGCCCTCTCGATCAAGGTAATACTGATGAGGACACCACAACCATCGACAAGTCTCCAACAATTATAGGTCCAATCACAAGAAGTCACGCCAAACAAATAAGTGACCAGGTGAACGCTAACTTAAGTTTGCCTTGTAACCTTGATGACACAACTATGCTTTCATCTCCATTGTTGTTGGTTGAACTTAGGTATAATATGGAAGCAATCCAAGAACCTATGAGCTCTTGAAGCAACAGCTTTGGAGGAACAAGTTTGGAGAAAACAAGTTGCAAGTGAAGCTGATGCTGTCAGTTTTTATCTCTGATGTTTTGGTGTGGCACGCTCATGTGATGGAGAGACGGGACCATAGGGGTACATCACCAGAATCGACATCAAATTATCTTTCCAATGCAAAAAAACCTCACAACATTTGGAGTTATGAGTCAAAAGTTCTAGTCATTCTCGTGGAAGGTGTCCAGGCTGTCAAGACTTCGCGAATTTCCGAGGAGCTGTGCAACAACTCCCAAAGTTAACTGCTTATTCACCCAAGAAAGTCATGCAAACCTGCTTACTTTTGAAACCATTTTCACACCTAGCTAAGGGGGGTTGTCCCTTCTATAAAACCCCATCTCCCCCATCATCTAGAGAACCTTTGTCAAACCATTCAGCTACAAGCTTATGCAGCAAGACTGCTAGACAGATCTGAGAGATCTTGCTACCTTTGCTCTTGTGAGTTCATTCTGATTTGAGAGAAGGAGCCTCTGGTTCCCCCTAGTTTGTGCTCTACGGTTTCGGCCGTTTTGTGTGGATTAGTCCCGGTTTGTGGTTCTGCGATTGTTCGGACAGAGTGTTGGAGTTCTTGTAGCTTCGGTCAGCCATCCCCAACGTACGGGTTGCATCCAACCTTGGCAGGTATAAAGCTAGTTATCCCGGCTGCTTGCAGCTAGTTATTCCCCCCGATTCGATCCTACGACGTGAAGATCGGGCCACCCTCAGGCGTGAACTAGTTCATCGGGTTCCCACCTATCATTTGGCATCAGAGCTTTCTTTAACACGGTAGGATTTTTTATCCAACTTTATCTTGCTATCATCCCTTTAGATCGAGTGTTTTTCATGCTATATTTTCTGTCCTAGAAGTCCAAAGCCCCACCAAAAATAAATCCAAGCCTTGTTGGTGCTGAGATCATGTTGTTGCATACCTTGCATGTTCTTCATCTTTTAGATCTGCACCAAGTTCATCTTCATAATTGCTTTCAGATTTGGTTGTTGTGCTTGATATAATTGCTTTTAGATCTGCACCAAGAGTGGCGAAAAAATCAAATAGAGAAAAAAGTGGAAAAGAGTCAAGAGAGAAAAAGAAAGTCTTGTGTAAGATCCAAAAGTTTCAGCTTGATAGATTTTTTTTCAGAAGCTTGTGTGTTGTGTTTTTCAATCTTGGTGCAAAGGTGCAGAAGATCCATCCACATATTTTCTTGGTTTGCATCAACTTGATTTCAGCACAAGCCCCTTTTTGTTTACCCCACCGAGCTCCACGAAAAACCGAATATAGTTCTTTGATCCCTTTCTTTCAGTCGCTTTAACACATCCGGGAGAAGCACAATCTGATGTGAACTCATAAGAACTTCGGTGACTAAGAGGTGAGGTTGTGTGATTCCACAAAATTATCATACTCCACTTTTGGCCTTACTAACATGGCAGGATCTAGATCCAGTGTTCATGGAGAAAACCATGGGGAAGAAGATGCCCCGGTCACACGTGCTGATGTTCAGGAATTACAGAACATGGTTCGAGACCTTGGAAGGATATTTCATGAGCGACCTCTAGCAGGTGGTGATAGGGTTCGACACCGACAACACCCTATTGACCCACTTGAGAAAGTTCGGGATGAAAATTATGTGCATTCTGCTGTGGATGGTGACTTGGAGGATGATAACAACAGCCATGGTGGACATGTGGCTGCTGCTCGTGGGCGTGGTGTTGCTGCTCATGGAGGGTAGCAATGAGGACAACTTCGAGGGCGAGGGCATGGTCCTCGTGGGCACTACTATGACCCTAATGAGCGTGTTGCTCATGGTCATGGAGATGATTTTGATGATTATGATGGTGTCACATACCGTCGTGCTGCTGAAGATGGCGTCGTGCAGAACGTCGTGATCGAGATTGTCGAGATGACATAGCAAGAATCAAGTTGCATATCCCCAAGTTCACAAGAAAGGAAGGCCCCGATGCATATTTTTACTGGGAAGAGCAGTGTGATCAGATTTTTCGTATCTATAACCTTGCAGATCCGAAGAGAGTAAACCTTGCTTGTGTTGAGTTTTCTGGTTATGCACTCACTTGGTGGAATCAACTATAAGAAAATCAACTGCTGCTAGGCCGTGATCACATTGACACTTGGGAAGTGATGAAACAAGCCATGAGGCGAAGGTTTGTTCCTTCACAATATCAAAGAGATCTCTGAAACAGATTGCAGCGTCTCAGCCAAGGTACGCGCATGGTGGATGAGTACTATAAAGAGATGGAATTGTTGTTGGTTCGTGCTCGTATTCATGAAGATGAGGAGTCAAAGATGGCAAGATTTTTGCATGGTCTCAACAATTAAATTTCTAATTTTGTGGAGATGTTTCCCTATAACACTCTATAAGATATTTTGGAGCAAGCAAAGCGCACGGAGAGGAAGGTGCTCCGGAGTGGTCATGGACGGATATCTCATAACCGCACCACCACACCATGGCAAAGGTTCCAGCCAAGTGCCTCTCATGGTGGTTCTCAGTTTCAGCATACTTCACACCCTACTACCACCCGGCGAACAGCGGCTTCATCGTCTTCATCAGCAGCCCCTAGGAATGTGGACAAGCGTACTCCTTCTGCTGCTGGAAGTACCTCTAACCCCACGGCTGTACCATCATTTCGAAGCCGAGATATTGAGTGTTGGAAGTGCAAAGGGCATGGTCACATTTCTTCTGAATGTCGAAACAAGAGAGTTCTCTTTGTGAAGGAACAAGGTGAATGGGAATCTGAGAGTGAGCATGAAGATAATGGAGCATCGGGTGATCATGAGGATGAAGAGGGCGGGAAGAGTGGTTGTGATATTCAGGCCGACATGGGAGATTGCTTTGTTTCTCATTGTGTGCTTAGTGTTAATGCAGCTAGAGAAGAGAAAGGGCAGTGACATAATATTTTTCACACCCGTGGCACCATCAACGACAAGGTTTGCAGAATTATTATTGACAATGGCAGTTGCAACAACATTGCAAGTTCAGATTTGGTAGAGAAGTTGGGACTGAAACAAAGAAGACACCCAAGTCCATATAAGATGCAATGGCTCAATGATTGTGGTACACTTTGAGTAAGCAACCTTGTCACCGTTCAATTTTCCATCGGGAAGTACCGGGATCAAGTGGAATGTGACGTGGTGCCAATGCAAGCATGCCAATTGCCGTTGGGAAGACCTTGGTTGTATGATCATGATGTGCAAATCAGCGGCCGTACTAATCGTCTCTCATTCCAATACGAGGGAGAGCGCATATCTTTGCTCCCTTTGACACCCGAAAAAATATTGACGGATGAACTGAAAAAGAAAGAGAGAGTGAGCGAGAAACACTTGAGTGACATCCACCAACATAGTGAGCGAGAGTATCCAAAGCAAAATAAAACCCCACATCCTAAATTGACCAAGACATGGGAAAAACAAGGATTAGTTATGATGGCTAGGAAAAGGGACATGAGAGAGTTGAGAGAACCCAATTCCGTGTCCTTTGTACTTTTGTACAAGGACAATTTTCTTACTACCAATGAATTAACCTCCACCACTCCTAGTTTTGTTGTTGAAATTTTGCAGGGGTATGAAGATGTGTTCCCCGAGGAGATACCACCAGGGCTGCCACCACAAAGAGGCATTGAGCACCAAATTGATTTGGTACCAGGATCCCCATTGCCGAACCGACCACCATACCGCACAAACCCGGAGGAAACCAAGGAGATTCAACGACAAGTTGAAGGCCTACTAAACAAAGGTTATGTAAGGGAAAGTCTCTTCCTTGTGTTGTACCCATTCTTTTAGTACCAAAAAGATTGATCTTTCTGAATGTGTTGTGATTGTAGGCCTATTAACAACATCACCGTGAGGTATAGGCACACCATACCTAGGCTTGATGATATGCTTGATGAACTTAGTGGCGCCACCATCTTTTCTAAAATTGACTTGCGAAGTGGCTACCATCAAATTAGAATAAGAGAGGGTGATGCATGGAAAACTGCTTTCAAAACAAAATCTGGTTTGTATGAGTGGTTAGTTATGCCATTTGGATTGACAAATGCACCTAGTACTTTCATGAGATTAATGAATCATGTGCTTAGAATGTTCATTGGCAAGTTTATGGTTGTTTACTTTGATGACATCCTGATTTATAGCAAAACTTTGGATGAACATGTTGAACACATTCGGTGTGTGCTTGTTGTCCTAAGAGAGGAGAAATTATATGCTAACAAGGAAAAGTGCACATTTTGCATAGAAAAAGTTGTGTTTCTTGACTTTGTTGTTTCAGGTCAAGGTGTGGAGGTAGATGAGGAGAAGGTCAAGGCAATCCATGAGTGCATGCCTCCACAAAATGTAAGCCAAGTACGAAGCTTTCTTGGCCTTGCTAGTTTCTACCGTCGGTTTGCGAAGGACTTCAGCACCATTGCTGCCCCAATGAATGAGCTAACCAAGAAAGATATTCCTTTCAAGTGGGAAAATGCACAAGAGAAGGCCTTCCAAGAGCTGAAAGAAAAATTGACATATGCACCATTTCTTGCACTACCCAACTTTGGTAAGACTTTTGAAATTGAATGTGATGCAAGTGGTGGTTGTATTGGAGGCGTAGTAATGCAAGAAGGCAGGCCTATTGCATATTTTAGTGAGAATCTAAGTGATCCAACTCTAAATTATTCAGTTTATGACAAAGAATTATATGCACTCGTGAGATCTTTGGAAACATGGCAACATTATTTGTGGCCTAAAGAACTTGTGATACATTCCGACCATGAATCTTTAAAGCACCTTAGGGGTCAACAAAAACTAAACCATAGACATGCAAAATGGAGTGAATTCATATAATCTTTTCCCTATATTGTCAAGTACCAGAAAGGAAAAGATAATGTTGTTGCTGATGCTTTGTCCAGACGCCATATTTTACTCTCACAACTTGATACTAAAATTCTTGGGCTGCAAAGCATCAAAGAATTGTATGCCAATGACCCATATTTTGCTGAACCACACTCAAAGTGTAGTGAGGGGAAAGGTTGGGAAAAGTTTCACTTGCATGATGGATTCTTGTTTCGAGCTAACAAATTGTGCATCCCAAATTGCTCTGTTCGTTTGTTGCTTTTACAGGAGGCTCATGCTGGTGGTCTCATGGGACATTTTGGAGCAAAGAAAACTGAGAGTGTGCTGATTGACCATTTCTTTTGGCCAAGGATGAGGCGTGATGTTGAGTGCTACATACTACGTTGTGAGATTTGCCACAAAGCTAAGTCACGTTTAAACCCTCATGGACTTTAGACGCCCCTATCCATTCCTAGTACACCCTGGGAAGATATTTCTATGCACTTTGTTCTTGGATTACCACGCACTAAGAGGGGGAGTGATTCAGCTTTTGTGGTGGTTGATAGGTTTAGCAAGATGGCTCATTTTATCCCGTGTCATAAGAGCGATGATGCTTCATACATTGCTGACTTGTTTTTCAGGGAAATCGTGCGGCTACATGGAGTACCATGCACTATTGTTTCAGATCGTGACGCCAAGTTTCTGAATTATTTTTGGAAAATGTTGTGGGCAAAGCTAGGGACAAAGCTTCTCTTTTCCACTACATGCCACCCACAAACGGATGGACAAAATGAAGTTGTCAACCGCACGCTATCCATGATGCTGAGAGCAGTTTTAAAGAAAAATTTGAAGATGTGGGAAGAATGTATCCCCCACGTGGAGTTTGCATACAATAGGGTAGTACATTCGACCACTAAATTTTGTCCTTTTGAAATTGTTTATGGTTTGAAAGCTGCTGCTCCCATAGATCTTTTGCCTTTACCATTGCAGGAGCGAACCAATCTTGATGCAAGTAAGCGTGCTGACTTTGTGAAGAAAATTTATGAGAAGACCAAGGAAAATATTGAGAAGATGACTGAACAATATGCGAAACGAGCAAACAAGGGAAGAAAGAGGTGTTGTTTGAAGAAGGTGATCTTGTGTGGGTACACCTGCGGAAGGATTGTTTCCCAGATCAACGCAAATGCAAGTTGCAGCCACGTGGAGATGGTCCATTCAAAGTTCTTGCGAAGATCAATGACAATGCCTACAAGATTGACCTTCCGATGGATTAATGGTGTTAGTCCAACTTTCAATGTGTCCCACCTCTCTCCATACTTTGGACCATCAGAGTCGAGGACGACTCCTCTTCAAGAGAGGGAGGATGATGAGGACACCACAACCATCGACAAGTCTCCAGCAATTATATGTCCAATCACAAGAAGTCGCGCCAAACAAATAAGTGACCAGGTGAACGCTAACTTAAGTTAACCTTATAACCTTGATGACACAACTATGCTTTCATCTCCATTGTTGTTGGTTGAACTTAGGTATAGCATGGAAGCAATCCAACAACCTATGAGCTCTTGAAGCAACCGCTTTGGAGGAACAAGTTCAGAGAAAACAAGTTGCAAGTGAAGCTAATGCTGTCAGTTTTCACCTCTGATGTTTTGGTGTGGCAGACCCATGTGATGGAGAAACGGGGCCATAAGGTTAGATCAACAGAAGGTACATCAAATTATCTTTCCAATGCAAATAACCTCACATCATTTGGAGTTGTGAGTCAAAAGTTCTAGTCATTCTCGTGGTAGGTGTCCAGGCTGTCAAGACTTCGCGAATTTCCGAGGAGCTCCGCAACAACTCCCAAAGTTGACTGCTTATTCACCCAAGAAAGCCATGAAAACCTGCTTACTTTTGAAACCATTTAAACACCTAGCTAAGGGGGGTTATCCCTGCTGTAAAACCCCATCTCTCCCATCCTCTAGAGAACCTTTGTCAAACCATTCAGCTACAAGCTTATGCAGCAAGACTGCTAGAGAGATCTGAGAGATCTTGCTACCTTTGCTCTTGTGAGTTCATTCGGATTCGCGAGAAGGAGCCTCTAGTTCCCCCTAGTTCGTGGTTCTGCGATTGTTCGGACAGTCGGTTGGAGTTCTTATAGCTTCGGTCAGCCATCCCCAACGTACGAGTTGCATCCAACCTTGGCAGGTATAAAGCTAGTTATCCCAGCTGCTTGCAGCTAGTTATCCCTCCCGATTGGATCCTACGACATGAAGATCGGGCCACCCTCAAGCGTGAACTCGTTCATCGGGTTCCCACCTATCAAATACCCTACTTCCTGCTATATTAATATGGATGAATATGAACACAAGAGTTGATCTACCTCGAGATCGTAATGGCTAAACCCTAAGTCTAGCCTATGAGGATATTGTAAAGATCATCCGCTCTACAGACTAAATCCCTCAGCTTGTGGAGGAATTAATTGATACATCCAAACTCTACACCTTCCTTTCTACGTACATAGGAGTCCTGACCGAATACGGGGGAGGGCCTTCTGCTTCTTCTTCATACGGCCCATCAATGCGGCCCAGCTTCAATGACCCGGATGACTGAGGACCCCTAAATACAGGACGCCCTTAGTAGCCCTCGGACTTGCCTTCAAGGATGAGATTGTATCCGGCTTCATGTCTTCGGTCTTGCAAGGTGAGTCCTCCTGGATGATAGTTCGACTTCTTCAAATATTATAATCTGCCGATTCCTCGCCGCCCTCGTCTCGTCTTCCACGTGTCCAATGAATGTTAATCATCTGGGCGCCTTTTGCAAATACCCGCTTGACTGTTCAGGGAAGGAGCCTATATAAGGGACTAGATCCAACTGCCTTTCCATCTCATTCCACGCGGAAGAAACCCTAGTGCCTGCAAAAAATCTTCAAACATGGCCAGTGCCCTAGATCCTCCTCGCGCCCTCATGGCCCTCATGCAGGAGATTGGAGAAGCTGCTATGTGCCTCACGCGCATCTGCGAACACTGCAAGCGCAAGGGTATCTCCCCCCGGAGGATCTAGTCTCCGTCCGGGCCGGACTAACGTTTGTCGACAACCAAGCCCTGGGAGAGAGCTTTCCCAACCCCTCCGATGGAGAGCGGGTATGTCTCATCCCCTATCTTTTAAGAGGTGTGGGGTTCCCTGTCCATCCCTTTCTTAGGGGACTCCTGGAGTTCTACGGCCTCCAACTGCACAATCTTATTCCACGGTCAATTCTGCACATTGCGGGTTTTGTCGCTTTATGTGAGCTGTTCTTGGGCTCGAGCCTCACTTTGAGCTGCGGAGAAGGTATTTCTACCTTGTCCCTCGATCGGAAGAAGGATCCATATTTGAATTTGGGAGCGCCGAAGTATGGCGTATAGCCAGGACAGGCTATCTCTTCGGTACTCCGAAGAAGGCATCCGAAGAGTGTCCCTCGGAGTGGTTTTGCATTGAAGATGTCACTTTGCTGGATCTAGTTCGGCGCGGACTCCCCATGTATTCTAGTGCTCCGCCAAAGAAGCTTTTCAACTGGCGTCCCCATGGTCCTTCGGAAGAAGAGAGAGTGGAGGTTAGCCGACTGGCCGGCAAGATCAAATTGCTTGCCAGTTCGGGATTAACTATAATCGAAGTGATGGCCATTTCAATGAAGCGACGTGTGCAGCCGCTCCAAGCCAGAGGACTTCCAATGTATCATTATAATGGACAGAATGATGCCTCGTGCCACCTACGACTGGATCTAGATGACCCTCTTATTCTAGGTGCAGTCCTAGAAGGCCTCCACCAAGGAGAGAAGCAGGACTTCGTCCGTTTAACATGCCGGGAAGGCCTTTCTATGTACAATCTTCCCGACTGGGTGAGTCCCACTCTTTGACCGCCCCATTTTTCTTTGTTATAATGTATTGACCGAACTGTATTCGGCTTATCCCAACAGGAGTGGAGGAAGTTATTCCAAGGGATTGACAATCCCGCCCCTCAGCCAGACCACCCGTTCCAAAAGATGGGCCCCGGATATGAAGAGGACCCGGATATAGGCGTAGAGTTAGAAGAGGGAGTCTTCCATCTGGCCTGCCGTGAGGGCACCTTGGTGGCTATAGTAGCCGATTACCCAGGCCTCATTCCTTCTTCCCGAGTAATTAATTTAGGGGATATCTCACCAATGAGAAGATTCCCAGTGCGCATTTACCCACTGTATTATATCATACTTAAATAGGGACAATGCTCCTCACTCCGAACTACGTGTAGACTGCCAACCCAGAGGGCGGCGCCAGCGTTGGGCGAGGCTTTGAAGAGGAAAAGGACCACGAACATCAGCGGACCTTCAAAGAGGTATGTTTGTTTTATCATGCGCTGGGCGGTAAAATTGTTATTATAACTTTCCGCATTGTTTCTTCCTTTTAGGAGGAATTCAAGCCAGACTGTCTCCGGAGGCGACGTGGGACAAGCTCCAGCCAATCCGGCATTAGGCCCATCAAGGGTGAATCCTAATTCGGTGCCGGATTGTCCTCTCTAGGAGGATTCGGATGAAGTATCAGCTACCAATTCCGAAGTGGAGGCCGCGATGATTCATCGGTGGCGGAAAGCGGCCTTGCGTGACCCTGATTTTTCTGAGGAGGCATTTAACGCCCTCAATTCTGCAGATGCCTATATCCAAGCCGCTCAAGACGGACTCGCCGGAGCCACTCATCAACTTTCAAAAGATATGAGAGTAAGTATTTAGTTTGAGTATTCCATGCTAGTAGCCCCTGATACTTAAAGAAGTTGGTACAACTGATTTGAGGATCATTGTATTTTTATAGGTCTTTTGAGAAAAGAATAACTCTTTATCCAAAGAACTCGAAGTGTGCCGAACATAGCTCACCGAATTGAAAAATTTGAAGGAATCCGGAAAGGATGTTGTTGGTAAGAATAATTGTGTCCAGAAGTTATGACAGTTCTGCTGATTACTATGATATATATACTAATGTGTAATACAACAACATGATCGACCGACCAACTGGAGAGGGAGCTAAGAGCTGCCCTAGCGGACAAGAAATTTGCGTAATAGGAAAAAGCCGCTGGCGAGCGTGCACTAACGCAAGCTATGGAAAAAAGGAACCAAGCGCATGATGGAAAAATTAGGCTCGAACAGGAGCTATAGGGCGTAAAGGCCCAACTCTGAAGCGCCTTGGAAGAGAACCGGAGGCTATAAAGCGGAATGTTTAGTATGTCTCTTATACCTATCTCTCCTTGTAGTCTCTTAGTTCGAAAGTTTCTTATAAAAACTTTTCCTGCAGGTTTATTGACTGGTCAACCTGAAGGCGGAGTGTCTAGTTTTGAGGGCGATGTGCTGCAAGAGCTTTCCAGGGTCCATGAACGGGCTCGGAAGGCCATGAAGAGTATGGCCAGAGCTCTATGACCTAGCGACTCCCCTCCGGAATCTATGGAGGATTTGGCGGACCTATTCAAAGGGGCTCGGCGCCGCTTCAAACTATGGAAAGCATCAGCATGCCGCATGAGTGCTCGAGAAGCATGGGCTATGGTGAAGACGCGCTACACTCATCTTGGTCCAAATATTATGGCTCGTGTGGGACCTCGAGGGTCCGATGGACAGGAAATTCCTCCGCATTTGGTTTATAACCAAGTAGAGATAGCTGCCAAGCTTTCCCATCAAGACTATAAGCTAGACAGCCTGATAGAGGGAATAGAAAATGAGTAGTCATTTGATTCTATGTATTAATGTACTTTTACCATCAAACTTATCTCTGGACGAATTTATATAAAGTTTGTCATGGCCGACCATCTACTTCGACCTCCATAAACCCAAAGGCTGGAGTGCTTCTGAATACTATATTTGTGGTAAAGCACGTGATATGTTCGGAAACCAGGCATTCCGGTCATAATTGCTTAAACTGACGAACTCAGTTTGGGGAGTTATGTTATATTACTGTTTAATGTAAGAAACATCTTCAAGAGAGAATAGTTCCGTTAGGGGTTCCTTTCCCTGGGTCGGCGTGAATGAAGATGTGGGCCTAGGCTATTCGATCCTATGAGAAGGATAGTAGGAAGCCATCCCTGTGATAGTTAAGATACGCTTTAAGAATGCGATATGTCGCGTGTCCGCCGACCAATTATTCCCTTAAGAGCGCTAGCTTTCGGCTTCACCCAGTCTGAGGTACATATCCGGATTACCCGGTTGTAAAAATCGCAGAGGTGCTCTCTTTACGCCCTAGCCAAAGAATCGGAAACATAGGGGTAAGCATAGGAGCCAGGCAACCCAGCTTGGCCAGAATGTAAGTCATATCGGTGCATATAATGGCAAGGATGAACTGTAAAAATAGGTGACATTTTTAAGAAAGAAGGTTTATCGATTAATGGGCTTCGTTAAAGAAGCCCCCAGGTATATTTGAGGTAGGTGCATTCGAGGACGTACTCGTCGTGTGGCAGTTCGGGTGAGCCGAATACTTGCCATTGAAGAAAATGTAAAGGGAAAAAAGGGAGAAAAAAGTAAAAGAAAAGACCTAACTTATAAAGAGGAAGAAATTGCTACCGAACTATCCATAAAATCGTCGGAGCCTGGCAGCGTTCAATGGGTTCGGCTCAAGGCGGTTGTCCTGTGCATTGCGAAGGCGATAAGATCCACAGGTGAGTACTTCGTCAATAATGAAGAGGCCCTGCCATTTTGGTTTGAGCTTGTCCTTTTTATTTCTTGGAGGCGTAAAACAAGTTCGACGACGTTGTATGTCTTGGCCCGCACTTCTCTGCTCTGGTATCGCCTAGCCCGTTGTTGGTAAAATGCGGAACATGCTAGCGCTGTATCGCGCTCCTCTTCAAGTCCATCTTGGTCATCCTGCCGATCTCACTTGTCCTCCCTCTCCTCGTACATGCACACTCTAAGTGAGTCATGAATAATGTCGCAGGGCAGGACGGCCTCTGCGCCGTACACCATGAAAAAGGTGTATATCCGGTCGTACGATTACGAGTGGTCTGCAGCCCCCAGAGTACAGAGTCAAGCTCTTAGACCCAGTGTTTATCAGACTCTCGTAGGGAGCGCACTAGCCGGGTTTTAATACCGCTCATTATCAAACCATTGGCCCTTTCGGCCTTACCATTTGTTTGAGCATGGTATACGGAAGCATAGTCGAGTTTTATACCCAACTTTGCGCACCAATTTTTTACCTCATCAGCTGTGAAATTGGAGCCATTATCTATGATAATACTATGCGGGACACCATAACGATGTACTACGCTGGATATAAAATCTATCACAGGCCCAGCTTCAGTTGTTTTTACTGGCTTGGCTTCTATCCACTTAGTGAACTTATCTACCATCACCAGTAAGTATTTTCTTTTATGACTTCCCCCTTTAAGGTGTCTGACCTTATCAAGCTCCCAGACCGCAAAAGGCCAAGCAATGGGGATTGTTCTCAGTGCGGTGGGAGGCATGTGACTTTGACTTGCAAAGAGATGGCAGCCAACGCAGTGTTGGACTAAGGTTTGGGCATCTGCTCGAGCAGTAGGACAGTAAAAGCCAGCTCGAAAAGCTTTGCCTACGAGCGCCCTTGCTGCGGCACGGTGACTGCCCATTCCAACGTGTATTTCAGTGAGAATTCGCCTTCCCTCCTCTTCGGAGATGCACCTTTGGAGAATACCAGTTGTGCATTTCTTGTATAGTTCACCTTCGTGAACTTTGTAGGCTTTAGAGCACTGGACTATGCGGCGGGCCTCATTTTGATCATCAGGGAGCTCCTACTTATTAAGGTAAGCTAGGAAAGGCTCTGTCTAGGGGACTATGACAGCCATGATTTCGTGAGTCGAAGGAGTTATCTCCATGCTTGGATCTCAGATGACATCGTGATTGAGTTTGGCTGGGGGTGTGTTTGGATCCCTATTTGTATCGCCGCTCGTGTCCTGCCATATTACTGATGGCTTAAACAACCGTTCCACAAATGTGTTTCATGGGATGGGGTCGCGTTTTGCTCCCATGCGTGCGAGTACGTCAGCGGCCTGGTTATTATCCCGGGCTACGTGATGGAATTCCAACCCCTCAAATCGAGCTGATATTTTCAGTATGGCATTGTGATAAGCTCCAATTTCTTAATTCTTTGCATCAAAATCCCCGTTAATTTGGGAGATGGAGAGGTTTGAGTCTCCGCGTACCTCGAGGCATTGTATGCCCATGGATACCGCTAGTCGGAGACCATGCAGTAGGGCCTCATATTCGGCCGCATTGTTTGAGTCCGTATACATAATCTGTAATACGTATCAAACTGTATCCCCTGTTGGAGATGTCAATATTACGCCGGCCCCCAGCCCGGCTAGCATTTTGGAACCGTCGAAGTACATTGTCTAGTGGGAGTATGAGCCGTACTCTTTAGGGAGTTCGGCTTCGGTCAATTCCGCGACAAAGTCGACCAACACCTGGGATTTAATAGTCCGACACAGCTTGTAGGATATTTTGAACGGCAAGAGCTCAATGGCTCATCTGGCTATGTGTCCCGTGGCATCTTTATTATTGATAATATCATTGAGTGGTACCTCGGATGCCACTGTGATCGAACACTCTTGAAAGTAGTGTCGGAGTTTCTGAGATGACATGAAGACCGCATAGGCAATTTTCTGGTAGTGGGGGTACCATGGCTTACACGGTGTTAGAACCTTGGATACATAGTATACGAGTTTTTGAATGGGGAATTTATGTCCCTCTTCGGCTCGCCCGACGACGAGCACAGCACTCACCACCTGGTGAGGGGCTGATATGTACAGCAGCATTGGTTCGCCAACACCGGGGGCGGCTATGATTGGGTTGCTTGCTAGTAGAGCCTTTATTTCTTCCAATCCGGCTATGGCCGCATTGGTCCATTCGAAATTGTCAGTGCGCCGTAGCAATCTGTAAAGTGGCAATGCTTTTTCTGCCAACCTGGAGATGAAGCGGCTTAAAGCCGCTACGCAGCCTGCTAGTTTGTGCACTTGTTTGAGATCGGTTGGTATTTTGAGTTATGACAAGGCCCGGATTTTGGCTGGGTTAGCTTCAATTCCTCTGTGGGATACGATGAACCCTAATAGCTTTCCGGCTGGAATGCCGAAGACACATTTTTTCGGATTGAGCCTTATGTCATATTCTCGGAGGTTGGCAAACATAAGGCGGGGATCATCCACCAAGGTCTCGGCGTGTTTGGTATTTACTACTACGTCGTCAACATATGCCTCCACTGTTTAGCCATTTGGATTTTCTAAGCATGTTTGAATCATGTGTTGATATGTGGCGCCATCGTTTTTGAGTCCAAAGGGCATAGTGTTGAAACAAAAGGGGCCGTACGGAGTGATAAATGCCATTGCGGCCTGATCGGATTCCTTCATCTTTATCTGATGGTATCCGGAATAAGCATCAAGGAAGCACAGCGAGTCGTGTCCGGCTGTTGCATCGATAATTTGGTCAATGCGAGGCAAAGAAAAGGGATCCTTTGGGCAGGCCTGATTCAGGTCTATGAAATCGACACACAGGCGCCATGATTTATCCTTCTTCGGTACTATGACTAGGTTGGCTAGCCAATCCGGATGTTTAATTTCTCTGATGAATCTGGCTTCCAATAGTTTGGCTAACTCTTCTCCCATTGCTTGTCTTTTGGGTTCGGAAAATCGTCGCAGTAACTGCTTGACTGGTTTGAACCCTTCGATAATATTGAGGCTATGCTCGGCCAACCTTCGTGCGATTGCCGACATATCTGAAGGGTGCCAGGCGAATATATCCCAATTTTCTCGAAGGAAGGCGTGTAACGCGCTGGCTACGGCCGGATCCAGCTGTGCCCCGATGGATGTTGTCTTTTTTTCGGCGCGGAGTGCTCTATCCGGATCACTTATCATTGTGATCACCCAATTGGGCCCTCACATTTTAAGCTTCATGTACCCGTCATGGGGTATAGCTTGAAAGCGTGAGAAAGCATCCCATCCTAGAAGGGCGTGGTATCCGCTGTGAAAGGGCACAATGTGAAAGAGTAGTTCTTCCGTTCTGTAGTTGTCGGGTGAGCCGAACACTATATCGAGCTTAATGCTTCCCGAACACTTGGCCTCGCGGCTTGGTATAGTTCCCCTAAAGGTTGTGCTGGTGTGCTCAATGCGGGATTTCTCAACCTGCATTTTTGCAAGAGTTTCATCATATATGAGGTTTAGTCCTCTTCCTCCGTCCATAAGTACTTTAGTGAGGCGGAAGCCATCTACTATTGGGTCTAGTACAAGAGCTGCTGATGCTCGGATTGGCCGGACTCAGGGTGTGTCTTCGGCAGAAAAACGAATTGTCGTGTCGCTCATGGGCTTGCGGAGCTAATTTGGTAAACCTCGGCAACTTCGCGATTTGCTCTCTTGCGACGGTTATCTGAGGAGAACGTATCGAAGACAGTGAAGACATCGATGTCTTTCTCCCTTGGTGCGGTTGTGGCAAGAATTGCCGTTTCGCTCTTTGCTACCTGCCGGAGTACCCAACATGCTCTAAGGCGATGGTTTGGGACATTGTCCGGGGTTGCATGTAATTAGCAAGGTGTATCGAGTAGTTCGTCCAGTACGGGCCTATGCCTTAAAAGGGGTTTGTTCTTCTTGGCAATAGGAATGCTATCGGATGACCAACTAGGGTAAGTCCATTTAGCTTTGATAACGTGTTGTCCGGATGTGGACTGTTCTAGAGGTGTATTCCAGGCTTTCCAAGTATTTTCGATTGCACAGTACTTCTGTACTAACCGCGATAATACTGTGAAACTCAGAACACGACATCGGTTAAGGGCGTTCAAGACTCCCTCGTCCATGCAATTGTGGTGAAATAGAGAGACCGCCTTGTCGTCGCAGCAGTCCCTGACCTTGTTTTTAACAACTAGGAAAATGGCCCAGAAGTGGTTGACGTTTCCTCGGGCTGATGTTGTATGTTTGCGAGGTCATCTATGTCCGGGATTCCGGATTTACTTGAAGAGTTTTTCCCAGGGTGGGTGGGTGTTGGAAATTTCGAATACCGACCTAGAGTGATATTTGGGGTAATAGCAACCTCCGATGGAGACAGTCCAGATTCGATGGGGTCTAATTTCCCTTCGGGTCTGGCGTCGGAACCAGAGCTCAAAGAACATAGTGTGTCTCCTGACTGGGAGGTGTTCGGTTCGATGGGTTCAGAGATTCAGACTATTGCAGTCTCTGTCTGGAGAGGAGAAGTCTCTATAGCTCTGTCGTCCACTGCTGCTACCAGCTGAGTGATCGGAGAAGGGCCGATCTCATCATGGCTGGATTTAAGTGCGATTTGATCTCCTGGCGATGAAAGCCCCAGGGCGGCGATGCGATCCAGCAGCTCGTTTATGGGTGAGATTTCTGCCAAAGCCGCATCATTGGAGTAGCCGAAATCGACATAAAGGTGATTCTGGACGGCCGCAGGGAGTGCGGCCGGCCCAGAGGCCATGCGGGCGCATACAGCGAACCAGCCGAGCTGGATGATCTGGCCGATAGCCAGTTTATCTCCGATGGTGATCCCGTCATCGATGACGAGATGCGCCATCGATTGCTCATGGCGAGCACACAGTGGAGCTATCAATGAAAGCACCATTGTCGGTGTGAAACCGGTAGATCTCAGTAAGGGGGCCCAAGCTATGCGTTTAGAGGATCGATGGTAACAGGAGGCTGGGGACACGATGTTTACCCAGGTTTAGGCCCTCTCGATCGAGGTAATACCCTACTTCCTACTATATTAATATGGATGAATATGAACACAAGAGTTGATCTACCTCGGGATCGTAATGGCTAAACCCTAAGTCTAGCCTATGAGGATATTGTAAAGATCATCCCCTCTACAGACTAAACACCTCGGCTTATATACACACCGTAGGGGACCTAGGGTTACAAGGGTGACTTGGGGAGGAATTAATTGAGACATCCAGACTCTACACCTGCCTTTCTGCGTACATAGGAGTCCTGACCGAATACGTGGTCCTGACCGAATACGGGGGAGGGCCTTCTACTTCTTCTTCAAGCGGCCCATCAATGCGGCCCAGATTCAACGACCCGGATGACTGAGGACCCCTGAATACAGGACTCCCTCACCAGCCGCCCCACCTCGCCGTCACGACAATGATCAAGTGTGGTCCACTTATTAATATGACCTCCGCCATGACTTAGATGCTTGTGTGGGCCGTACCAGGTCGATCTATGGACCCAGAGAAGATATGCCTGCATACTGGGAAGAATACTATGATCGGTTAAACCAAAAAATAGAGTTTGGGAGCGGCAACAAATTAGGAGGGCCGAAGAACTCCGATGCGACGTGGCCCGAGTTCGGCGCGCTATATGGAAAGACATCGAATCAATTCCCCTTGTGCTTCACAGAGCGGGTCATGCAACATCAATTCCCGGAAGGCTTCAAGCGTGTGAACATCGAATCATACGAGGGAACTACAGATCCAGCCATATGGATATAGGATTTCCTCCTCCATATCCACATGGCACGAGAAGATGACCTCCACGCTATCAAATATTTGCCGCTCAAGCTTAAAGGCCCAGCTAGACACTGGTTGAACAGCCTTCCCGAAGACTCCATAGGTTGGTGGGAAGAGCTTGAGGATGCTTTTTGAGCAAACTTTCAAGGCACCTATGTCCGGCCTCCGGATGCTAATGACGTAAATCGCACCATGCAACAACTCAGAGAATGGCTCGTACGGCAGCTCGCCCAGGCAAACCAAGAATTATGGCAGCCCTTACGTCCCTCATGACCCGCTTTTGCACGGGCGAAGACTGTCGGGTTGCTCGCAAAAACACAAACCCAAACACACCAGGTACCTCTGAGGTTTAGGACGGAAAGCCCCGATAGATCAAGAATAAATGTCGCCACAATGTCGGCGATGGCGAGGATACGATAGTGAATGCCGAATTCCGAGACCAGAAGTCCGGACCCCGAAAGAAAGCCCCTAAAGGAAACAGTGACGACCCGTCTAGACTAGATACAACTCTGGACATGCCTTGCCAGATCCACGGTACACCAGAGAATCCCGCCAACCACTCCAACCGAAATTGTTGGGTGATCAAACAGGTCGTCAAACTCACAGCCTAAGATTCAGGCAAAATCCCATGAGGCGAGGACGATGAAGAGCCCCATAGGTCGAATGGTGCAAGCCAGAAACCCTTCCCTTCCGAGGTAAAGACGGTAAAAATGATCTATGCAGCCCACATACCATAGAAGGAGAGGAAGCGAGCGCTACGGGACGTAAACACCGTTGAGCTTGTAGCACGAAAGTTCAACCCATGGTCTGCTTGCCCAATCACGTTCGATCACAGGGATCATCCCACCAGCATACGCCATGGAGGGTCTACAACCCTAGTGCTAGACCCCATCATCGATGGATTCCACCTCACTAGATTCCTTATGGGAGGAGGGAGCAGCCTCAACCTGATATACGAGGATACAATGAGGAAAATGGGGATCGATCCATCAAGGATTAAGCCTAGTAACACCACCTTCAAAGGAGTAATTCCAGGAGTGGAGGCCCGCTGTACATGCACCGTAACGCTCGAAGTAGTGTTTGGATATCTGGATAATTTCTGAAAGAAGGATTTGATCTTTGATGTTGCACCTTTTCACAGCAGCTATCATGCCCTCCTCGGCCGAAAATTGTTCACTAAATTCAATGTCGTTCTGCATTACGCATACCTCAAGTTGAAGATGCCTGGTCCTTTGGGCGTCATAACTATCAATAGCAACACGGAACGCCTCTTCGAACCGAAGAGCACACTGCGGCCCTAGCGGCCGAAGACCACACCAGCCCGTATAGGCTCGGATGTCGAACCACCGTTGTCGGCATCCTGGGAACGGGGGTACCCAAATTTGCCTGCCTGCGGCCCGTGAGGTGGCTCCATTAGTGCCATGGTGTGGCCCAACTTCATCAACTGCTACTTAAGACCCTCGCGAGGCGGGCGACAGCAAGACCTCCCTGGGGGCAGTCTCACTAGGCTGGCTCCCGAGGAGCGCATATAACTATGCAAGGAGTACCTCGCGAGGTTCACATGACGTGAGCCATGACGACCAAGGCTAGGCGGGCACCAGCGGGCACAGAATGCCAGTTTCCTCTTTGGTGCTAAGAGGGAAAGCGCAGGCGCGGAGTCCCGAGGGATCAGGCAAAGGTTCCGATATTGGTGCAACAAGACCAAGGACCGTCAAGGTTGTAGAATGGAGGTCATCGTGGAGCCCGGCGTGGCGTCACCACCAGAGCCTTTGGCACGCGAAGACTACTTTTGTCATGATAACTTGTACTAGTTGTTCCCCTTCAAATTTGGCCGTTGTGGGATCCCTTCCCGCCGATATTTGGGAAGAGGACCAAGTCCACTATAAACAAACCTGGCCACCACCACAGAGGCCATCTCATCTGGATCTGAGAAAGAGCTCGCCTAGCAGAGGAGACACCACCAGCTCATGCGAACCCAAGAACACCTCTCCTCCGGAGGCTGTTCATCCCTTGTACTAGTTCATTCTCAGCCATACAAATGCAATCCAGCACACACACTGAAATAAGATATTACATCACAGGGTGGCCCAAACCAGTATAATTCTCTGTGTCCCCTGTTCTTTGAGCACGACGAGCTAGGCCACGGAATCGTAGGGTGAGCACGCTGGGGAGGGAGTGTTCTTCGTGCACACCCCAGAGTTCAAAGCTGTCAAGGGTTTGCAGAACCCGAAATCTGACATTTGGCGCGCCAGGTAGGAGTGCGCCGAAGTTTCCCTTCTCCGTCCACACCGCCCTCCATGGGCCAGGCTCTCATGGCAGGTACCTCTTCTCTGACCAGGTCGGTGGGCGCACGCGGCGGCGTAGAAGGCCATCGAGCCTTCACCCCCGCCTTGCGACAGGTGCAGTGTCCGCTCAGGTTTAGGCCGGTGCTGCCACCCTGTCACGACAGAGCGGCAGATCCGGCTGTCTTGCTTCAGGCCTACGAGGAGGCCGTTTCGGTGGCCGGCGGTGACAGCAAGGTCATGGCCAACTAGCTCCCCATGGCGCTCACTGGCGTACCACGCGCCTGGTTTCTCAGCTTGCCATATTCATCTGCGGCATCATCGGAGGAGCTGCACGGCCTCTTCACCGCATGCTTTGTGGCACCGACACCCCATGTCGTTGCGGCCCTCCTCGGCGGCTCTCAGGTGCCGCCCTCAGATCGCCACGTCAAGAAGTTCTTCCGTCAAGTGGGCTCCACCCGAGCCTCGCAGGGAGTCCCTCCAGGGTGGGCTGCGCCTGAGGCCGACCTCACCTTCGACTCCAGAGACCACCAAGTGGTCACCACAGGCGCGGGCGCACTCCCGATGCTCTGCACCCCGACTATCTGCCATGTGGCGGTACCCAAGACCCACCGAATGGAACATCGAGCTTCAGGCGTTCCAGCTAGAGTTCAACACCACCAGGGTCATCAAGGGCGCCACGCTTGCCAGCTTTGTGGCAGAATGGACCGACACCCCAGAGCCTGGAGCAGGTGAGGACCGGTCCCTCTTGCCAGGGAGTGAAGCACCAGATGATTGGATCATGTACTTTGAGGGCGCCTTTGCATGCCTGGGCATAGGGGCAGGCGCCGTGCTCATCTCGCCCACCAAGGACAAGCTCTACTACGCCGTGCAACTCTATTTCCAGCACGGTGAGAAGGTCTCGAACAACATCGCGGAGTACGAAGGCCTGATCGTTGGCCTAAAAGCCGCAGCCGCCCTTGTTGTAAAGCGCCTCACCATCAAGGGCGACTCTCAGCTTCTCGTCAACTTCTCCAACAAGGTCTACGAACCCAGGGATGAGCACATGGAGGCGTACCTAGCGGAGGTGCGCAAAATGGAGAAACAATTCCTGGGCCTGGAATTGCAGCACGTGCCGCGTGACACGAACAAGGAGGCTGATGACATAGACAAGAGAGCGTCCGGGCGCCAGCCGCAGGTGCCCGGCGTCTTTGAGGAATGGATCTTCAAGCCCTCGGCCGTCCCACCAGTTGCGGAGCCGATACTGCTTCAGGTGGAGTTCCCCCCTCCGCCAACCTCGAGAGATCCTACCTATGGCCCGACCTCGGGAGCACGCTTGCACCTTGCGCTCGAGCCCCAGGAGGTGTGCTGAACTAAGGAGTTCAAGACCTACCTGCTACATGGAACCCTGTCGGAAAAGGACGAGGATGCAGAGCACGTGGCCCAGCAGGTCACGGCTTACTGCCTCCAGGATGGTGAGGTGTACCGAAAACAACTGAATGATGTTTCTTTGAGATGCATCTCCAGGGATCAGGGACGCGAGCTGCTAACTGACATACATAGCGGGGACTGCGGGCATCATTCCTCCTCGCGCACCCTGTCGGGCAAGGTGTTCCTTAGCGGAATTTATTAGCCTACAGCACTCAGCGACGTTGTCGAGCTGGTCAAATCCTGCGAAGCTTGCCAGTTCCATGCCAAGTAGATCCACCGGCCAGCTCAGGGCCTTCAGACTATCCCACTTTCATTGCCGTTTGCGGTCTGGGGGCTGGACATCTTGGGGCCCTTTCCTCGAGCACCCGGGGGCTACCACTACTGATAGGTCAATTTTGCATCATGCTATTATGTTGATGGTTATTGCACTATGGGCTGTTATTACATGTTATGTCAAAATACTTATGCCTTTTCCCTCTTATTTTACAAGGTTTAAACGAAGAGGGAGAATGCCGGCAGCTGGAATTCTGGGCTGGAAAAGGCGCAAACATGGGAGACCTATTCTGCACAACTCAAAAAGCTTCGTAACTCCACAAAACACCGTTTCAGAAAATATAAAAAATATCTGGCAAAAGAGATCTGCCGGGGGCCACCACCTGTCCACGAGGGTGGGGGCGCGCCCCCTCCCCCTGGGCGCGCCCCCTGCCTCGTGGAGCACCCGGTGACCCCCTGATGCCCATCTTCTCCTATATGGGGTGTTTTGACCTGAAAAAAATGAGAAGGAGGCTTTCGGGACCAGACGCCGCCGTCTCGAGGCGGAACCTTGGCGGAACCAATCTAGGGCTACGGCGGAGCTGTTCTACCGGAGATACTTCCCTCCGGGAGGGGGAAATCGTCATCGCCGTCATCACCAACAACTCTCCTATCTTGGGGAGGGTTATCTTCATCAACATCTTCGCCAGCACCATCTCCTCTCAAACCCTAGTTCATCTCTTGTATCCAATCTTTGTACCCAAACCTCAGATTGGTACCTGTGGGTTGCTAGTAGTGTTGATTACTCCTTGTAGTTGATGCTAGTTGGTTTACTTGCTGGAAGATCACAAGTTCAGATCCAATATGCATATTAATACCCCTCTGATAATGAACAACATTATGTCTTGTGAGTAGTTAGTTTATTCCTGAGGACATGGGAGAAGTCTTGCTATAAGTAGTCATGTGAATTTGGTATTCGTTCGATATTTTGATGAGATGTATGTTGTGTTTCCTCTAGTGGTGTCATGTGAACGTCGACTACATGACACTTCACCATTGTTTGGGCCTAGAGGAAGGCATTGTGTCAGTGTACAAAAGTAGGGGCGCTCTTTTTTTACCCCTTACTTGTGCACGGGCAGTCAGAGCCACGCATGTGGCCTAACATTACGGGGCAGAAAGAGGAAGCCAGGAACGCAGATTTTCCAGAAAAACGCCAAGACAGGCGACACGAGAAGACCAAACAAGGAGACAAGCTCTCCCCCGGCAAGGACTCGTGCCGGGGCGGCCTGCACACCCCCGGTAAGGGCTCTTGCCGGGGCGATCCACCCAGACGCCTCCGTCGCAGCCACCCTTGAAGCCTATGGGCTCCAATGGTACCAACAACATTGGAGCCAAGGCTCAGGAAGCGCCCACGTGATGGCATGTAGATCTTTGTGAAGACAAAGATATATGACTCCCAAGATAAGAACCAGAAGACATGGCGATCACAAGGCTCCTTGCCGAGGACGCCCACGAGGCCCCGGCAAGGCTCCTTACCGAAGACGCCCCGGAGCCCCGGCAAGCCTCTTGCCGCAGGATACTCACGGAGGCCCCGGCAAGACCCTTGTCGGGAACAGAAGCAAGTCTGCAGCAAGCCCTTGCCACCCTGTCGCCGCCCCAGCTCGGCGGTCGACCCGCTGGCCCAGGCAGGCACCCACGTGGCGATACGTGGTTCCTCGGCCAGCTAGTCAAGCATCTGCGTGGTGGCATGCAGATCTTCATGAAGACCCTACCGCGACCCCACCTCAGCTGTCTGCCTCACTGGCCTGGACGCGCGCCACGATAAGACAGAGCGGCCACGAACGAGACGGGCTTCTTTTCCGTCCCCGATAAAGTAAATAGACACCTAAGCAGCACATTGAATGCACCTTGTCCCGTAATGGCGTGGAATAAGCCTATATACTATACACCTTTCCACCTCCTGTGTGCCACAGTGGCAACCCCTTTAGGCTATAAAAGGAGGTCCACGACATACTGGAGGAGGATTCGGATCCTGAAGAGCTGGATAGGCACCGTAGCTAGCTCAAGAACTCAAGAACACTCAAATTTACACCAAAGCAGGACTAGGGTATTACGCATCCTCGCGGTCTGAACCTGGGTAAACGACCGCTGTGCTGACTCTTAGACCTGCTCTTTGCACAACTTCGCGCCCGCCAACCGTAGAAGGGATTCCAGTGATCCCATAGGTGTCGTTTCGCCCCGACATCTTTGACGCGCCAGGTAGGGGGCTCAGTTGTGGAAATCTGGTCTGGCAGTTAGTATAGCAGTTCTTCATGGCCGTGGTTTCCCAAGAAGGAAAAAACCGAGTTTGGGGCATCATCAGCGAGTACGATGGATGCCTACGTGACGACAAAAAAAGATAAGTCACGCAAGACTTTGAGTAATTACTTTTCGCACGAAGGTTATTCTCCTTGGAGATCTTGCCCTCTGTATGATAAACTTGTATGCAATGGGGCCCTTCCACTATTGGCAAAGCCTTCACTCTGTTTCGAGTCCGCTCAATAGTTTGAGTGGCCGCGTCGAGAATGGCAGGGAAGCCTTTCCATTACTGGCAACGCTTTTGTCCTGTTTCGAGTCCGCTCGACAGTTCAAACGGCCGCGCTGAGAGCGGTGAGGTGGTTTTCCCGGCAACAAGCATACCCGGTAGGCTATTGAGGATCCATCCTCAAGACGCCGCGGCATGGGTTACGCGCCGGCAAGCCCTCCCAATTAAACATAGGGTAGACATAGAGGGAAGGATCAAACAGGAAGATAACATGCATCGCTACAAAATATTACAGAGTTATATTACATAAATTGTTGATGCGGTTCTGACTAAAGATAAAAGCTGTCTCGGTTCCGAACCTGCAGCGACAACAAGAAATGGGGCGCCTAATGCTGACGCTGGCCCTCTACTCTCTGAATTCCGTCGATGTGATCGATGATGGGCTTGATACACTCCTTGAGTGCCGTGAGATCTACATCATCTGGCAAGCTATCCAGCGTGGCATCGAAGTCGAGGTCGGGGTTCCAATAGGCCATCTTGGTGAGCACCTTGGTTAGGGCGCCCCGGCAGAGCTTCTGGGATTCATCAGCTAGACAAGCCGCCTGGTCAGAGTGGAGCTTTCCCAGGGCCTCAATAAAGCATTCGAAGAACATGGTCAAACTGGCGTGGATGGAGAGGTTCACCTCCCGGGAGAACCTGAAGCTTGGCATGCCCATGCTGGCTAGATGCGCGGCGAGTTCCTCCGCGACGGCGACGAGGCGGCTGATCGAGAGCTCCACACCCTTTACGTACTCTGCGTAGCCAGGGCGTCATCCTTCCGCGGCCGCTTCTCCTCCTCCAAACCCTTGTTCAGGGTCTCCTCCCAAGCTGTGGCCTCAGTGAGCATCCCCTTGAGGCCCTCTAGTTCCAGCTTCAGATCCTTGAGGGAATCCTGGGCCGTGGAGAGCTGTTCGGCCTTGCCGAGGACCTTGGACTACGCATCCATCCAGGTAGCATGGATCGTGTCCCTCTCTGTGGTCAGCTCCAGGACTCGCTTGTTCAAGCCTTCCCGCTCCACCTCCAGCTCCTTTACCTTGCCGGCATGGACCCGAGCCTGAGCATTGAGAGCCTTAATGTGCCTCTATTCTAGCTCCTATGTCCTCCGCGCGACAAGCCTGTCAATCTCTTCGTCCTTGCCGCGGAGGGTGGCGGCGAGTGTGTCACAGCCCTAGATTATCCTTTGTTTGTCTGTGCATGATCATCATGTCATCATGTTTGTTTTCAAAGGAAACTTGAAATGGGGATTAACCAACCCTAGCACCCCTTTGAAAAACTAGGTTAAAACAAATTTGATTTCAATGTACCCAAAATGCCCTTCACAAAATGTTCAACATTTTTGGTCTTGGCTAAAACCTCTGCCAAAAATGGTTTCATAATTTTGGGAGCCATTTTGGATCTTTGAATTAAGTCATAAATATTTGCATTTGGACATTTAAAATGCTATAAATATTTTTAAGTGTCCAAATAATTGTGAAAGCAATTTTAGGCTGTTGGGAATAATCTCAAAAGTGCCTCTGATTATTCTCAAAATTTTCCGAAGTGATTTGGTATTTTTACTAAATCAAAACACACTGCAGAAACAAAAGAAAAAGAAAAGAGAGAGAGAAGAACTCACCTGGCCTCCTGAGAGGCCCAGCAACAGTCAACCCACCAGAGCCCAGCCGCCAGTCATCCCCTTCCTCTGGACAAAAGGGCGCCGGGTGTGTGCCTCACGCACGGACCACGCGCCCTACCACCTCCTGCTTCCGCCGCTATCCCGACGCGCCCAGACGACGCCACGCACCTCTCTGGCTCTCTTCCTCACCCCTCCCCCCCCGTCCTTCTCCTCTCCCCTGGTGCTCTCTCTCTCTCGCACACCCGAGCACCGTTGTCGCCGCCACTCACTACTGCCGCGCCCAGTGCAACCGCCTCGCTTCGCCAGCACGCCCACAATCTTCGCCTCCGTCTCCTACGCCTTCTGCACCGAGCCAAGCAACGCCGGAAGCCCCGAATTGCCGTCCCCAACATGTCGTTCCTCGTCGGCTGCCGGAGATCCCCCTCGCCGCCCCGACTGCTCCGGTTCTTCTTCGGGCTCGCCGTCAGCACCATCACGATCGCCGTGAGCCCCTCTTTCCCCTCCCCTAACCCCGTTGTTCCGTTCGACCTCTAGCTGGCGCCGCCGCCATGGCCGAGCTCCGCTGCCGCCTGCCTTGTTATGTGCCACCATTGCAGCCTGCGTCCGTCATTGTTGAGCACGGTAATGAGTCCCTCGTGCTTCCAGGAGGCCGCCTATTCCTTTTTCTAGCTCGCCCGTGCCCCGCAGCACCGCTGCCCGCGTGTGCCCGAGCGCCGCCGCCACCCACCTGGACATCGGCGACCCTACAGCCCTCCCCATGCAGCTGCCACTTGCACCACCCGAAGCGCCTCTCTGCGGGCATTCGAAAGAGCCTAGCCACGCTTCGAAAAACCGCCTGAATCGGCCGGACGGAGTACCTCCGCCGTCGGCTATGGTCGCCGGTGGCTAACCGCTGACGTAACCGGCCATTAGGGCCTAAGCACCCTACTAACTGCCCCCTGGAGTCAAGTACAGCTGGGTCCCACCGCCTAACTAACCGGCTAACTAAAATAGATTAAGGTTAAATCTAATTGCAGTGGGCCGACGTGTCAGCTTTGACTCTGCTAATGTGTCCGTTGACCCGACCCCACCTGTTTGTGACCCTAGGCAACACTGGGTCACTGACCAGTGGGCCCCGCTGGTCAGGTTTGACCTGGTCCAACCCTGTTGACTGAATGACGTCAGCATGATGCAATGTTGACGTCATAAATATTTTCTCGATATTTGATAAATCAGAAATTATTTATTTATTTCAAAAAATATCCTAAACTTCTAAAAATCATAGAAAATAATCTATAACTCCAATGAAAATAATTTATATATGAAAAATGATCAAAAAAATCCAAAGAATCTGTTAATGGCATTTTCATTCATGTTTGGACAACTTACAGCCACTGTTTAGGACAATTTGAACAAATGGCATTTGAATAATCACATATGGAGTTTGAATTTGAACCTTTGATTCAAACCAACTTCATTTAATATGGTTTCTAGTTGCATTAGCTCAATCAACATCACATTGCCATGTTATGATCATGCATCATATTGTCACATTGCATTGATTGTGTTCTTTCTCTGTTGCCGGTGTTTGTCCCCGCTTAGTAGACGTTGTTCCGACCATGTGATCGATGACACTCATGAAGACACAGTACCATCTTCAGAAGTGCCAGGCAAGCAAAACCACATTGAGCATTCCAGTACAATCCCACTCTTTCACTCTTGCTCTCTTTTACTGCATTAGGACAACAACGTTTCAACTGCTATTTGCTGCGGTAGCTGAACCCCTTTTCCTTTGCATGACCTGTCATTGCCACAGTAAATAGTTGAAACCCACTAGCATGAGTAGGAGTTGTTTGAGCCATGATGTGCCTACTCATTCAGGCTTTGTGGTTATGCCTGCTATTTCTTAGAGTTGTGTCAGGTCTGATTCATCGGGGATGAATTGGAATGTGTGAACATGTCCTACTGTTGAGAGCTAAGTGTGTGAACACGATTTGGTAAAGGTAGCTGTTAGAGGCCATGTAGGAGTACATGGTGGGTTGTCTCATTGAAGCCGTCCACAGGAACCGAGTTCTGTGTTTGTGATCCATGAACAGCTACTACAACACATTGGGATCCTTAATTGACTCTCTCGACTTATTAATCGCCCTTGTCCTCTGTCTAGGAGTTGCAATTAGTTTCTGGTGTTTGTAGCATATTGGAGGCTGTACGCAGCCCTGACCCTCGGGGTGGGCTGTGATGCGGTAGGTACGTGGCCCGGTGTACCGAATCGCCCGTTTGGTGCCTCGGGAACCCTGTACACATCGTTCGGGGCCATATGTGGAAACCTCGGCTGGACTCCCTGCGGATGGAACCTGAATAGGCGATAAACCTGGACTAGAGACTTGTGTGGTTAGTCAGGTCGTGACCGACACCCTCGCTTGGCTTCCGCTTGAAGGTTATCGAGTACATATCGTGTAAACGGCGATAATTGGTGAGAGTGTGTGTGAAGAAGTACACCCCTGCAGGGTTAACATGATCGATTCGAATAGCCGTGTCCGCGATAAAGGACTTCTGGGTTACCTGCACAGTTCATAGACAAATGAAAGTGGATACTCTAGAATGTGCAAGATAAGCGTGAGCAAGGTTATCAGAATCACGATTCTATTATACGATTCTACGACTTTACGATCCAAACTAAGCCCTTTGATTCTACGACTTTATTAATAGAATCTACGTTTCTACGATCCTGATAGTGAAGATTCTATGATTTGCGATCCTACCATCGATGCTCCGATCCGATTCAAAATCGCGATTCTGACAACATTGAGCGTGAGTGCTATGGATGGCCTTCTCGTAGGAAGGTGGGAGAGGATCCATTGTGGTGTATTGATTGGTGAATTTGTGGACTCGTGTGCGCCACCTCAAAAGAGTTACTTGCAGTCGTAGTTCAGGATAACCACCGAGTCAAAGCTGGCTTGCTACAGTCAAACTCCACCACTCCCTTTGTTGATACTGATGCATATGTAACTAGTTCTGATGTAAGTCTTGCTGAGTACCTTTGTACTCACGTTTGCTTAAATTATGTTTTTGCAGATATACTTTAGTCTCACTAGTGGTTCCGCGTGGACTTCGACGTTTAGCTTGCTACCTCAGCTATGATCTTGTACCCTCGGGAAGGTCTTGTAGATAGTCAGGCTTCTCAGCCTTTTTCGTTTGTTGTTGTCTGTACTCAGACATGTTATGCTTCCGTTGCCTGTATGCTCTGTATGTTGGGTCATGAGACCCACTGCTTGTAATAAATGTTATGATGGCTCTTCTGGGCCTTTATCTATATGAGTTATTGAGTTATGTTGTGATGCCATGTTGTACACCACATACTTGCATGTTATGCGTACGTATAATGTGTATTGCTATGTGTGGGATCCGACACCTAGTTGTTTACCCTTGGTAGCCTATCTTACAAGGAAATGCCTCCTAGTGCTTCCACTGAGCCTTGGTAGCTTGCTAATGCTCTGCAACACTTAGGCTGGTCGACATGTGTCGTTCTTCGTTCCTATGTCTGCCCCTTCAGGGAAATGTCACACGTTGTTCCTTTAAGTCCTTATAGCTTGCTATGACTTGGGTTCATACGTTGATGACCGACACGTTCATTGCTGGGTCATGTATGCCTGTCTCTGTAATTTAGTGCCACTTTTGGTTTACAACTAGTCATGTCGGCCCGGGTTCTCTGTCATATGGATGCTAGCAACACTATCATATACGTGAGCCAAAATATGCAAACGGTCCTGGGCCAGGTAAGGTGGCAGCCGTGGGGATACTGTGCGTGAGCCCGCAAAGTGATATGATGTGTTACATGCTAGATCGGTGTGACTTAGGATCGGGGTCCTGACAGCTTTGGTATCAGAGCCTGACTGCCTGTAGGATTACTAAGCCAATTGGTCAAAGTCGTGTCTAGAAATTCTTTAGTTATATAAGGGAATTTATTATGGAAGTGAACGTAAGGCTCTTTTTACTCCTTTACCTTATGACCTTCTGATCCGAGTCACCTTCTTCTTTTCCACAGGGATTAAGAACTAGGCTTGTCATCTATCTATCACGATCACGTTAATGGTGAATTCAACCCTCAGTTCAGTTCCTAATACTTCTGTATGGTGACGGTTGATCTCGGAACCTTGATATTGCGATGTCAAGTGGTTATTCCACCATTTTTGTAGGATGTCTCAAATCTTTTTCAAGCATTTAAAGCCGTTATGCTGTCCGGGTCATCCTAGGTTTCTAAACAATCTGATGCATTTGCAAATCTTTCCTGCCTGTTCCTCATATTCTTTTGGGCCAGACTAATCACACTAATCATTGTGTTGAGGTACTCCATTGCCTACACATATTTGTTGAAGCCACCAGGAAACTAGGACATCACAGATAACCACCCGGTAAACCAACTTTATGTTGTGTTCTCAGTGTGATGATTCTGGCCTTTATTCTCAAAAGCATCCCGTGATGCCATTAAGGTAGTAGGCATTATATTTCTGGGTTCTTAAACCCAAGATTCATTCTACTTACTTCATGTTGATAGTGTTTGCTTGTTTCTTTCGGATATTAGTAACCTTGTGATAGTCCTCGAGGTCCGTGGTGTATCATTCTTCCAACACCACGAACCTTAATGGCAGAAGTTCTTCTAAACCGAAAGATCACAATAAGAGTGCTCTTGAGGAGTTTTCGACTCTATGTTGTGATTCTACCAACTCTACCTTTCTGCATGGGTTATCCGAAGGAATTATGTTGAACTCGTTCGACATGCTAATCTATGCATACACAACTCAGAAAGTTATATGTTCCTTTGAGTTATCCCTCTTTAATTGTACTATGACCCCGTCTATCAGTTGATAGTTAGGAGTAGTTGTGCATTCGTGTTCATCGATGCCTTTTACTCTTGTGGTCCGTCAAGCCATTCTATTCTGGAATGACTAGGAGAAACAAACTCATGTGCCTCTTCCATATCTAGGATTGGGTCAAAGCAGTTGTATTCCACAGATCAAAATGCTAATCCAGATTTTGTTCTGTTCAAGCTTGGAGTGTCACCCTCTTGCATGTCAAGTGTGTCATGGGAATTGCAGAACCTCCTATGAACTCTTGATACAGTGATACCTCTCGCCATCATCGTTCATTCCTCGGTCTCCGTGTTATTGTAACCGGAATAATGACAAGAGAATCATGATGTGTGAAATCAATACTCCTAGCAACTTCGTTGCTTGGTAGTTAATGGATTATCTTCCTAAGATTGATCGTGCTACCTAGTCCATTTTTCTGGTGCACTCTTCGATCAATGAGTTAGGATTGTGTCAATCTCTCGCTCTTTTGATCATATCGTCTTGCCTTGAAAAGCAAGATTGTTCTCGAGCTTCATAACATATCGGTGGTTCGTGATTTTCCGAATATCTGCTCGAAAGTATTATCAGGTTGTCTCCTAACCGTTATGTTAAGCCCGTGATCAAGTTGTTCTTCTTATAAACCACCCTTCTCCAAGAATCTGTGTTGGATGCCCTGAACTAGTTGGTTAAGCTAAGCAGCAACTTGGAGAGTGGGAAGATGAAAGCTTGCCCCACTTAGTTCATCGCCAAAGGGATATCCTTGTGATTGTGTGTTTGTTGAAGAAAGATGATATCTTCATCGATTGATCCTCGTGTTTAGTTGTTGGATCCATTTCTTGTCAAAACTTTGATTTGAGTGTGGGCTATCGTCAAGTCAAATCTGAACCAATGATATTCATAATGTTGATTTACTCGTGGTTGATACCTCGAGCATACACCGTTACATCTATTGGTCTGACCAATGCTATCACTTTGTTCACATAGTTATGAATTCCATTTTATGGAAACCTTGATGAATTGTTGTCGAGCCCATTGGCAACATGTTTATCATCTCCATGATTCATGTTGAACATTAAAGCTAACATTGGAAACTTTTGTAAGCATCATCCTTGTGTTAGCTCATGAAGTAGATGTTTTGATGTAAGAAGTGACTTCCCCTGATTCATGTGCATTCTATGTAAGCTGCCACCGTGAATTCGAGAAAGTTGTTTTGCTTCCTCTGGAATCATCCCAAGTCAGTCATGCATACGTGCAAAGTATTCTGTGGTTTGGAGACTTGCAACCTTCATTCTATATGTATCCCTAGCACAACAAGCCACTGATTGATTTGTTCTAGGAGAAGAAGTTCCTTCGTAAGATCCAGACTTATGCAAGGAATTCGATATCCTCGATGATGGCTCCCCAACTGAACTCGGTAGTGTTTTCTTGTAAGACTTCTATGTGGTCATGTCTGTCTTGGATAACATGTTCACATGTATGTAGCAGAACCAGCTCATGTTTTGGAGCTTGCTATCGTAGTTCATTTCCTGAGAATCTCGCAACGTCATCCCGTCGATTTGTGATGCTACCTTACCCTTTTTCCAGACATGCTATCTAAAATGTCCCGTTGCCAACCAGATCTGAATCTCAGGCATATGTGATGGTTGGAACATTCCAACATTCCCGTTTTGTTCCCAGCTTGCACCCACTATTGTGCCATTTACCATGGGCTACCCTTCTCAGCACTTGTTCTTCAGGATTATCTTCAAAAGTGGGCTTACCATGGGTCCCATCCATTTCAGATGATTAGCAAAAATCACTCATGGCATTGTCTTCAACAAGGTAGTCCACATCATCCATCCTAGGCCGACTATGTCATTCTTTGGAACTCCTTCAAATGATCAATTGTGATTGTCTCAAGCTGGTATAGACATTTTCAATGATCTTTGTATCAAAGGTAATTCTTTTTGCCACTTTAGGGAACAATCCTACGAGTCACCTTCTCTAAGGTGCCCCGTTTGGTGACATTGCTCACCATATTCTTTAAGTTGGGAATTGTTGCCTACCAAGTGAACCTTCATCATTTGTTTCACTCCCTCCCTCTGGATGTGTGTTCCGTGTCTCAGCTCAAGAGATGTTTCAATGTCTCACTCCATGAGTTGATCTCGAGTTGCTCGATCTTTCACAAGATCAATTACCGCAGAGTTTCTTTCGTTGTCACCGTGTTGGAGAAAGACCTCGAAAGCAAGGATGTCAAGATCAACATGATGCAGGCAATCAACATTCTTATGAAGTGCAATTGGATCGAGAAGGTTGTCTTAGCTTGTGTCCCCTCTGATTTCTTACCTCACGTCTTGAATCTCGGGACGAGATTCTTGTTTAGTGGGGGTGAGTTGTCACAGCCCTAGATTAGCCATTGTTTGTCTGTGCATGATCATCATGTCATCATGTTTGTTTTCAAAGGAAACTTGAAATGGGGATTAACCAACCCTAGCACCCCTTTGAAAAACTAGGTTCAAACAAATTTGATTTCAATGTACCCAAAATGCCCTTCGCAAAATGTTCATCATTTTTGGTCTTGGCTAAAACCTCTGCCAAAAATGGTTTCATAATTTTGGGAGCCATTTTGCATCTTTGAATTAAGTCATAACTATTTGCATTTGGACATTTAAAATGCTATAAATATTTTTAAGTGTCCAAATAATTCTAAAAGCAATTTTAGGCTGTTGGGAATAATCTCAAAAGTGCCTCTGATTATTCTCCGAATTTTCCAAAGTGATTTGGTATTTTTACTAAATCAAAACACACTGCAAAAACACAAGAAAAAGAAAAGAGAGAGAGAAGAACTCACCTAGCCTTACCTGAGAGGCCCAGCAGCAGTCAGCTCACCAGAGCCCAGGCGCCAGTCATCCCCTTCCTCTGGACAGAAGGATGCCAGGCGTGTGCCTCCCGCGCGCGACCACGCGCCCCGCCACCTCCTGCTTTCGCCGCTATCCCGACGCCCAGACGACGCCACACACCACTCTGGCTCTCTTCCTTACACCCCGTCCTTCAACTCTCCCCTGGTGCTCTCTCTCTTGCACGCCCGAGCACCGTTGTCGCCGCCACTCACAGCTGCCACAGCCAGTGCCACCGCCTCGCTTCGCCAGCACATCCACAAGCTTCGCCTCCGTCGCCTACGCCTTCTGCAACTAGCCAAGCAATGCCGGAAGCCCCGAATCGCCGTCCCCAACATGTCCTTCCTCCTTGGCTGCCGGAGATCCCCCTCGCCGCCCCGACTGCTCTGGTTCATCTCCGAGCTTGCCGTCAGCATCATCGTGATCGCCGTGAACCCCTGTTTCCCCTCCCCTAACCCCGTTGTTCCGTTCGACCTCTAGCTAGCGCCTCCGCCATAGCCGAGCTCCGCTGCCGCCTGCCTTATCGTGTGCCACCATTGCAGCCTACGTCCGTCGTTGCTGAGCATGGCAACGAGTCCCTCCTGCTTCCAGGAGGCCGCCTATCCCTTTTTCTAGCTTGCCCATGCCCCATAGCACCGCTGCCCACGTGTGCCCGAGCGCCGACGCCGCCCACCTGGACGTCGGCGACGCTACAGCCCTCCCCTGCAGCTGCCACTTGCACCACCCGATGCGCCTCTTTGCGGGCATTTGAAAGTGCCTAGCCGCGCTTTGAACGGCCGCCGGAATCGGCCGGCCGGAGTACCTCCGTCGTCGGCTATGGTCGCCGGCGGCTAACCGCCGACGTAACCGGCCATTAGGGCCTAAGCACCCTACTAACTACCCCCTGGAGTCAATGATAGCCGGGTCCCACCGCCTAACTAACCAGCTAACCAAAATAGATTAAGGTTAAATCTAATTGCAGTGGGCCCACGTGTCAGCTTTGACTATGCTAATGTGTCCGTTGAAACGACCCCACCTGTCTGTGACCCTAGGCAACACTGGGTCACTGACGAGTGGGCCCTGGTGGTCAGGTTTGACCTGGTCCAACCATGTTGACTTGATGACGTCAGCATGAAGCAGTGTTGATGTCATAAATATTTTCTGGATATTTGATAAATCAGAAATGATTTATTTATTTCAAAAAATATCCTAAAATCATAGAAAATAATCTATAACTCCAATGAAAATAATTTATATATGAAAAATGATCAGAAAAATCCAAAGAATCTGTTTATGGCATTTTCATGCATGTTTGAACAACTTACAGCCACTGTTTAGGAAAATTTGAACAAATGGCATTTGTATAATCACATATGGAGTTTGAATTTGAACCTTTGATTCAAACCAACTTCATTTAATATGGTTGCTAGTTGCATTAGCTCAATCAACATCATATTGCCATGTGATTGCATCATATTGTCGCATTGCATTGATTGTGTTCTTTCTATATTGCCAGTGTGTGTCCCCTCTCAGTAGACGTTGTTCCGACGATGTGATCGATGACACTAATGAAGACACAGTACCATCTTCAGAAGTGCGAGGCAAGAAAACCCCCCATTGAGCATTCCGATACAATCCCACCCACTCTCTCGCTCTTTCTCTCTTTTACTGCATTAGGACAACAACGTTTCAACTGCTATTTGCTGCGGTAGCTGAACCCCTTTCCTCTGTATGACCTGTCATTGCCACAGTAAATAGTTGAAACCCACTAGCATGAGTAGGAGTTGTTTGAGCCATGATGTGCCTACACATTCATGCTTTCTGGTTATGCCTATTATTGCTTAGAGTTGTGTCAGGTCTGATTCATTGGGGATGAATTGGAATGTGTGAACATGTCCTACTATTGAGAGCTAAGTGTGTGAACACGATTTGGTAAAGATAGCGGTGAGAGGCCATCTAGGAGTACATGGTGGGTTGTTTCATTGAAGCCGTCCCCAGGAACTGAGTTATGTGTTTGTGATCCATGAACAGCTACTACCACACATTGGGATCCTTAACAGACTCTCTCGACTTATTAATCACCCTTGTCCTCTGTCCAGGAGTTGCAATTAGTTTCTGGTGTTTGTAGCATACTGGAGGCCGTACGCAACGCTGACCCTCGGGGTGGGCTGTGATGCGGTAGGTACGTGGCCCGGTGTACTGAGTTGCCCGTTTGGTGCCTCGGGAATCCTGTACACATCGTTCGGGGCCGTATGTGGAAACCTCGGCCAGACTCCCTGCGGATGGAACCTAAATAGGCGATAAACCTGGACTAGAGACTTGTGTGGTTAGTCAGGTCGAGGCCGAGTACATGTCGTGTAAACGGCGATAAGTGGTGAGAGCGTGTGTGAAGAAGTACACCCCTGCAGGGTTAACATGATCTATTCGAATAGCGGTGTCCGCGGTAAAGGACTTCTGGGTTACATGTACAGTTCATAGACAAGTGAAAGTGGATACTCTAAAATGTGCAACATAAGCGTGAGTGCTATGGATGGCCTTCTCGTAGGGACACGAGAGCGGATCCATAGTGGTGTATTAATTGGTGAATTTGTAGACTCGTGTGGGCCACCTCAAAAGAGTTACTTGAAGTCGTAGTTCAGGGTAGCCACGGAGTCAAAGCTGGCTTGCTGCAGTCAAACTCCACCACTCCCTTTGTTGATACTGATGCATATGTAGGTAGTTCTGATGTAAGTCTTGTTGAGTACCTTTGTACTCACGTTTGCTTAATTTATGTTTTTGGAGAGAAAATTCAGTCTCACTCGTGGTTCCGCGTGGACTTCGACGTTTAGCTTGTTACCTCAGCTACGATCTTGTACCCGTGGGAGGGTCTTGTAGATAGTCAGGCTTCTTAGCCTTTTTCATTTGTACTTGTGTGTACTCAGACATGTTATGCTTCCATTGCCTGTATGCTCTATATGTTGGGTCATGAGAGCCACTGCTTGTAATAAATGTTATGATGGCTCTTCTGGGCCTTTATCTATATGAGTTATTGAGTTATGTTGTGATGCCATGTTGTACATCACATACTTGAATGTTATGCGTACGTGTAATGTGTATTGCTATGTGTGGGATCCGACACCTAGTTGTTTACCCTTGGTAGCCTATCTTATAGGGAAATGCCTCCTAGTGCTTCCACTGAGCCTTGGTAGCTTGCTACTGCTCCGGAAGACTTAGGCTAGTCGGCATGTGTCCTTCTTCATTCCTGTGTCTGTCCCTTTAGGGAAATGTCACGCGTTGTTCCTTTAAGTCCTTGTAGCTTGCTATGACTTGGATTCATACGTTGATGACCGACACGTTCGTTGCTGGGTCATGTATGCATGTATCTGTAATTTAGTGCCACTTTTGGTTTACAACTAGCCATGTCGACCCGGGTTCTCTTTCATATGGATGCTAGCAACACTATCATATACGTGAGCCAAAATACGCCAACAATCCCGGTCCAGGTAAGGTGGCACCCGTGGGGATACCGTGCGTGAGGCCGCAAAGTGATATGATGTGTTACATGCTAGATCGGTGTGACTTAGGATCGTGGTCCTGATAGAGTGCCTGCTCATGGGCGACAAGGTCTTCCTCCTGAGAGTTCAGTTGAGCTTGGCGCTGGTTGTGGGTGGCCTCATCATTGGCAGCTCGCTGCTTGGCCTCCTCCTGGGCCTTCTCAAAATCAGACTGTGCCAGCATGAGGTCTCTGGCGCGCTCATCCAGCTTTTCCTGGGAAGCCCTCAACTCATTCTGGGCCTCGTCAAAGTAGACTTTTGTCTGGGCGACCTACACCTGGAGGTCCTCCTCCGCCTTATCCACCACTGCCGACCTGGACTTTGTCTTGTCCAGGCGGGCACGGTAAAGCACTTGTAGCTTCTTCAAGCTCGCGCTCATGGCCCGAGGAAGCTGCTCCTCTTGAGAACCGCCACCGCCGGCGCCCGGCTCGTCGACGACCTCAAGACCAGCGGCGGCGAGCGCCTCATCATCAAACACCTCCCCCTCGGTTGGCGCCCTGCTGCTTGCCGTCCAGGGGAGGTGGATGAACAAGTCATCACTCACCTTCAAGTAGCTGCCCGAGCCAGATGCGGCGGAGGAGGAAGGCTGGTCCTCGGCAGCAGCCTTGCTGGCCTCCTCAGCAACGGCCTTGCCGGCTTCCCCAGCAGCAGCCTCGCCGGTTCGTCCGGCAGGCCCGTTGCCGGCCTCCTCGGCACTAGTGTCGCATGTCCCTCCGACAGACCCTTGGGTCACCTCCTCTGCCGTGGCCTTGGCGGCGTCATCGGCAGCGGCCTAGCCGGCCTCGGCCTCGGCATCCGTGGTGACCTCCTCGACGGTGGGCTCGCCATCCACCCGGTCCGTCAAGGGTGGGTCTAAAAGTCAAAAGAAAAAGTGAGGCGATGCCCGAGGTCAAAGGCTCAACTTGGAGAACAGAGGCAAATCATCCACACCAGGTTGGGAAGGAGCGGCGCTCTCCTCGCCAACAACCATTGCGAGGGAGGAGCCACCGGCGCTTAAGTCCCTCTTCTCCTCCTCCATGGGCGCGGGCTCGGCAGTCGGTGCCCTTGCCGGGGATGCCCCTCAGGGCGATGTAGTTGAAGGGGGCGGCATGGTGGGGCTGGCCCCCTGTGGGCCCTCCTGCTGCTGGTCCCCACCTACAAACAATACAAAAAAATACACTTCCATGATGATACGTGTTTGTCACAGTAGGTCACTTTTTCTGTCATGCGTGTACATCCATGACGATTTTATGACAGAATCAAGATAGTCATACATGTGCTATCGTAGAAGTGTTCCATGACATTATCAAAATTATCATCACGAAAGTGTCCACTTCCATGACGATAAATCGCGTGTCATAGAACTGCTTTCGTCAAGGGTGACTGACACGTGGCATCAACCATAACGGAACGCCGTTAAGCTATCGGGTCCGGTTTTGGATCCGATAACCCGTTAACAGCCCCGACAAATGGGGATTTTCCACGTGTAAAATCATCATTGGCTGGAGGAAACACGTGTCGCCTCACCGTTGGGACAGATGTCGTCCTCTCATTGGACACAAAGCGCCTATGATACGTCGACACGTGGCACGGCCCAACAGAGGCCCATTCTTGTGAAAAGGCCGGCCCATTTGACTTGGTCAAAAGGTGGCAGGCTGGCCCACGGAAAGCCTGTTAACAGCCTGTTCGCATATAGCCCATTTATAGCCCGCTAACCGAGGGCCCATTACGACCTATCCGAATTAGGCCAAGTAGCATCATCTGGGCCGTCCAATATGATTCCAGCCCATTTTAAGTTCCGGCCCATGTATGGCCCATGAGGTCTTTCGGCAAATATGAGGCCCTTTTGTAACTCTTGGCCCATTTACGGCCCGTGGTGAAACTGACACGTAATGAACAGTGTATCACTTTATACCCATTAACGGCTCATTAATCCATTGGGCCGTTTGCAGCCCATGTTATCTTTCGGCCTTCTCAGGGCCCATTTATTCTTGGCTCATTAACGGCCCGTGGTGAAACTGGCCCGTAATGAACAGTGTATCACTTTATACCCATTAGCGGTCCATTGATCCATTGGGCCGTTTGCAGCCCATGTTATCTTTCAGCCTTCTCAGGGCCCATTTATTCTTGGGCTCATTTCCAGCATTCGGTTACTTACGGCTCGTTACTGCCATATTCTGCTTGTGGGCCAAATTCAGCCCGTGGTTATAGTCGGCTCGTTAATACGGTGGGCCGTTTTCATAGCGTCATCAAATATGGCCTATTAACAATGGGCGTTATGGTCGGCCCGTGAACGGATGACTCCAACTCGAGCCTGCTTACGGCCATAATGCGGTCTGTTTTTGGCCCATGTTGGGCCAATCGATCATTCGGCCCGTCTAAGGCCCATTGTCTTTACGGCCCCTAGAAGGCCCATTGTCTTTACGGCCCGTAGAAGGACAATTGTCTCTACGGCCCGTAGAAGGCCCATTGTTTCTACAGACCATAGAAGGCCCATTGTTTCTACGGCGCGTAGGAAGCCCAGTGTCACTACAGTAAATATGTAGCACATGGCCTATTAAAGGCGGGAAACTACTATAGGTTAAGACCTGCTAATGGCCCAAGATGATTATAGTCCCATATGAGTAACCGGCCGGCCTGAAGATCGACAACACTGAGATCCACTGAACCTTCCGGCCTAAATTACAGCATACCGACCAAAGTATAAACCTAGACTATACAACAAGAAAATTATGGCATATTACATCCACTAGGAATCAAAGTTCGCTATCGGTGATAATAAAGTGCAACATGACCGCGTATTTCATACACTGGGCATCAAAGGTCGCCACCAGTGCATATAAACGCGCCGAGAAAAGAATATACAAAACTAAGAGCACTTCAGAAGGCACTAGACCTGGCAAGCTCGGGCCCCGCAAGCAGCCAAACAAACTGATGAGACCTCAGTTGTGTCATTGATAGATGCTTCGTCCCTAGTTGTATGGCACCATATTGTGCAGCGCAGTCCCCTGACATCTTTGACTTCAAGTCGGAGCTGAGCTGAAGCAAGCCTTTCCGCTTTAAGTTGAGACTGAAGAAGTCGTACTGATTGAGGCAGCGACTGCACAGAGGTTGTCTCACACATGGTTGTGAGTAGCTTCAACTCATTGTCTTCATCAAGACAGGACCTTGGGGTCATCTCGCTGTCCTCAAGATGGTTTGGCTCACTATCTTTCCTAAAGTTCTGCCTGGCATAAGAGATACGAGTCTGAAAGAGAAACAAGGAGACACGTAACATGTTTCACAATTATATAAGCAAATAAATGGATTCTTTCTACATAAGGAACATGTTTTTACAACTATAATTTAAAACTGGTAGTTGTTGCAAACATCCAATCTGATGTAAACAGCAGTGGAGGAAATGATGCATATCCAAATCTATACTAGAATGATGTTTGAATGCTTGAGAAGGATGAACTTACATTACATGTTAAGACAGGCTGGACAAAGCCCTTCTCCATGTTGATGGAAAGACAATTCAAATAATTCCCCAAAGAAAATTCTTTATAAGCGTTGTCAATATTCTACATTTTGCAAAGAGTAAATACAGATCAAATAATATTGGAAGAAATAGAGGATAATGAAGCTTAGGTGCAGACTGATGATACATAATCAAATAGCAATTAATTAAGTACAACATTAGAAGGCAAAAGGTACTGACAAGAGGAATGCAGAGATCAACGTGTGCAGTGGCATTGGCTTTATTCAACATTTTGGTAAGAGTAAATGTAGATATGATAATTTGGAGAAAGTGGAGGGCAGGGCAGATAAGATGCAGAGTAATGCTCGACAATCAACTACTCTCGCGATGCATGTAAAGTAACACCACCACCATCCATTATTAGTTCTCGCTCAAATGGATGTATCTAGCACTATTAAGTTCTAAAATACATCCAATTGATCAACAATTAATTTGATACAGAGGGAGTACATGACAACATGTACTTACATGAGCAATCCAAAACTTCATAACCATTGTGTTAATTCTACATTTGTCTAAGAGTAAATATAGATCTTATAATTTCAAGCAAAGGGAGGATAAAGAAGCGAACAATTACAGTGATGCTACATAATCAAACAACCATGAGTGTAAGTATGCTGACAAAGGGCAAGAGGTACTGACAAGAGCAATGCAGAGCCCAGTATTGTCGTGAGATCCTATGATCCTTTGAGCAAGGAGATTCACCTGAAATTAGTTTTCATATAAGAGAGAAGGTAAGGCACATGCAGAAATTTAGGAGTTCAAAATTTGAATTGATATCATAGACAGTACCTGACGCTGGGCTGTCACCAGTTCTAATAGGGGTTTGGCCACTGGAGTAGGGGTACAGTCTGTTACAGTTTGGCCTGTGTTTTCTGTGGCTGCTGATCTATCTGATTTAACAAGTATCACTACCTTTTCCAAATACCTAGTTTGTACTCCTTGAGGATTTGCAATCACCCTCTTCCTTTTGGACATCTATTACGAAAGAACAACATTTGACTGGAAAAACACAGTATGAAAACACATGGAATAGGTACAAACAATGGATAGGTATGACATATACTCATATATGATGCTTAAACTAAGCAGATGGTGTAAGAAAGTAGAAGTATTGCAAGAGGTCAGATGCAAAATATGTGCGACCAATACAACCTTGCCAAGTTAGAGCATGCACCTTGATGGGTGAATAAGATAGGCCATCGTCCACCATGCCAAGTTTGTTAGCCAGTGGGTTGTTCCGCAATATTCCTCTCATGCACCCATTCTCATATTCATTTTGATAATGTTAAATACCTGACATGCATGAAAACCTAAAAAACAAGTGAGATTATCTTTGTAATGCAGAAGTGATTCTAATCCAATACTTCCTCCCTGTAAACCCCTTTGTGTTATCTCTGCAATTCTTCTAAGAGGTGCAATGCATGCTGTAATTTGGTGTGTGCATTAATATAATGTGGCCTACTGCTCAAAATATGAGAGCTCCAGAAGTGATGATACTTCCCAGATGACAGCTTCAACATATAGTAAAGAAGAACAAGTCGACCTGACCTGACAGATTCAAAATATACTAAGGGAGAATAACTCGACCTGACTAGTCGACCGCAAGAGAAGAGGATCATCTTAAAGAAGAGCGGAAGAGCAAGCAGATTGAGGATATTACAAGTCTTTCTATACAATGTCGGTTGGCCACCCATAATGAACCAGAGCGCACAAAGAAATACTATTCCTTCCGGTCTCTCCATATGTGGCTCACATGTATTTCGAAACTAAAGTAGGAACATTTAGCTGACCAATTAAACATCTCCCAGTTTTACTAACATCAGCATAATATCAGATTTAAATTTGTACAACTAAGCTTGTTTAGCTCGATGGGTGGAGCAGTGCTATTACAACACGAACCACGTACGCTGATCGTGGTCATCATAAAATGGGGAAAATGTAAGCATGATGAGTATAGTGTTGACCGTGGCAGTGGGATGGAAGATCTGAAACTGCAAACCGTGCAAAGGGTAGTTAGCAACCGATATTTGCTTTGAAATAACAACTAAGATTTGGTATGGACAAGAAAGTACATCCAACAAGTGAAAATGAAATGCAATTCTGGTGTCTCTCTATATGTCGCGACATGCATTTGGAAACTCAAGTGGGACCTTTAGCTAACCAATTAAATGTGTCTAGTAACTAATATTAGTATCGTATCACAATCATATTTGAACAACTAAGCATTGGAATGTTGAGTGTTGTGTTGTTTAGCTTGAAGGGTGGAGTAATGCTAGTATGACAGAAAGCACCTACGCAGATCATAGTAGAGTAGATAAAAGTGGAAAACCCTAAGCATCAAGAGTAAAATCAGGAAAGTGGAACTAGCTGGACCAGTGGGTGGCGCACATGCTTTTCGAAACGAATATAATAACATTAGGTGACCAATTAAACGTTCTCCATTTTAGTAATATGAGCATCATATCAGATTCGTATTTCAACACGTAAGCTTTGGAATTATGAGTGGCAAGTTGTTTCGCTTGATTGGTTGGGGTCTTCAGGAGCAGTGCTAGCACGAAACGAAGCAGTGAAGCACCTACGATGATGGTAGTGAATATAAAGGGGGGAAACCATAAGCTTTACGAGTATAGTGCCAGGACATGGCGGATCTGAAGGTGCAAACCGGACAAAGCTACTTCGCAACCAATGTTTGCATTCAACTAGCCACCACGATTTGGTACGGACAAGAAAAGTACAGTAAACAATTTAATATCTATTTTCCTGGTGAGATCAATAACTTAAGCACATATGGAAGAGTACCACCTCTCTTGCAACGCTGTGTAGGCCCCTGCTGATACATTGAGGGTGCTGCAGGTGCTGTCGGCGGCGGGGAAGAAGACTTTAGATGGCAGACGGCCGGGTTGGGGGATAAATCATGTTGCAGTGGATGAGGCGGTCGTAGGAGCGGCAACGGAAAAGTGGACGACAGCACCGATGAAGCGAGACGGAGCGATGAAAGGATCCTGGTTCGGCGCCGTGGATGAGAGACGTCCATCTCTTGCAGTGGATGACGGGGTAGGGGTAGCGGCTCCAGCAAGGTGGAGGATGGGGTGGCGGACGGAGGAGGCTGGCCGCAATAGGGAGGTTGTCGTGGCGCTGACGGTGTATGAATGGGTAAATGGAGGGGGAGGGGGATCTCAAACTTTGGGACGCACTTGTCTGAAATGTGGCAAAGTTATGAACTTATCCTTCGTTTAAAATTTCGGACATCACGTGGTTGGGGATATGACAGTAATCTTGCATCCCCCAAATATTTGTCGGTAACGATTTCGGGCGAGGAGAGGGTGTTTTGCCGCCCATGGTTGGCGCCCACGGGTGGATGAACGGGGCTGACTGGTAGGGCGGTTGTGTCACGTCTGAGGGAAGTTACACATCTGCCCCTATGTAAAATATTAGCCTACATCGATTTTGGACGAGGAGAGTTTGTTTTCACACCCACCGTGGATGAATGGCGAAATGGAGGGAGACATAGATGTCTTTCGGACGAGCTTGAATCAAATGTGTTTTGCCGCCTACATTTGGCGCCCACCGTGTCTGAATGGGCTCAGAGGCCGTCATGTCACGTCTGATTGAAGTTACTAGTCTACCCCTATCGACAGCAGTGTAAATCGAGTCGATAAGGATGTCAAATGTCAGGGTAGACAGTAATTTCCATCTCACAAACACTTGCTTCGGGCAGCACACAAATGATAGTGGGTGTTTAGCCGCTTTGTTCAAAACTTGGGAGAATTCGCATCCACCTTTGCCCTGGGCCCTGGCAACTAAATCCAAATCCAATTTTTATTCGATTACGAATATCCACAGATAATTCTATGTTTTGTTATTTATTTCTTCGAAACCACAACAAAGATTTATTCCACCTTTATATATGATTATGATTTAGAAATGTCGTGATCTTCGAATTCAGTAGGTTGGATACACTTTGAGTCAAACAGTTATTTCATCCAATACAATATGCTCACACGAAAAACAGTTCACCTTATGTCAATCATCCAAGTAGTGAGGATTAACTGGCCTAAAAATTTGGATCATTACAACACATGGACAACATAGGGGGTCTTACAACATAATCCATTCAGAGACATGACACAACATGCGAGTACAATAATCTAATGACAATTTCAACTGCTATCTAAAGAACAACTGGGATTACCCTGGGCTTCAGATAGCAGAAGCAGTAGGACCTCCTACGTCTTTAAATGCAACATTCTTACTTCCTCCAATTCTTAGGTTGCTTGCATAATGCGTGCAGCTAATTGCGTAATTTCCAGCTTCAAGATCAAAATTACCTCATTCATGGCAGCCACACCATCTCTTTCTGCCTCAGTAGAGCCTCAAGAACTATAATATCTGTGCTCAGACTGCTCTCCGGCGGTGTTGCCTTTGAACTGCTACCATCTGGTAACATGGATGGCGCACTGCTTCCACAAATAGATTCTGGGGTTGTACATTGTGTCCTAGTGTGAACGGCATCCTGAAAGGTTTCCGCTGGACATAAGTAAGAGATAGTTATCTCATGATCCAGGCAGTAAGCTTACATGGTAAACGACATACGAATTATTGCCGAGTATGGCATGCTATATTTAAATGGTTTGAAGCAGCATTAGCCGAAAAGAAATTAAAATAATAAGAGAAAACTTGTAAGGGAGTGTACCACCGCTATATTTAAGTTGCGAAGGCATCTAAGTAGTTGAAATAATCTAAAGAAACCACTTAATAGTGTGGCCTCATATAAACTACGAAGACAGTCTTGTGATGAAGTTCAGAGGAAAAGTTAAGGACTCAAATGAACTAGGCATGCATTTCTTTACGATAGTACAACATGCACTGCTGACATATTAGCCAACTCAGGTATAGCGTAACAAGTAACAAACAAGCATTCGAATCAAGCAATACAGCAAAGCAGACAACTGAACTATTTGTTATTCTGTAGGATTACAGGTTGAGGGCACAAGCCAAGAAAGCAGCCCACACGCATTACATTTCGCATGTACTAAAACACACTAGCTTACCATATGTTGCTGTGAAGCATCGCTACTGTTGCAATGTTCTTTGAAGATATCGTCAGCATCCCGTGGTTGCAAATCTACTTGTTGTAGTTTATTCTGCACCCTCTATTTAGGTAAAATTAATTTTAATCACATGCACTGGTTCAAATTGATCATCAATGGTTCATCTAAACTAATGAAAGAAGGGTGTGTGCATACACGAGAATATATCTGCTTCCCTCTACTTTTATGCTTGTTCGAGGTGCTAGCCCCAAAAGAACAAATATATTGCTTGATGGGGTTGGCAGCTCCATAATTAATAGAAGCATCAAATTAGTCACGCAACTTGGGAATATCAAGAACACACAAAAAAGTAATCAACAGAGGCTCGTAGCAGTGATGTAATAGCTAGCATCAGAAAAATGTAGGGTAAAATGAACAAAAACCAGCGGAACCAGATGCTAGTTTCCTGATGTGTAATTAAGCATAGAAAACATGAAGCAGTCTGATGGAACCAACAGCTGGCATCATAAAAACACCATGATCATAAATATAGCATGCAAGAAGTAAAATAATAGGCAGTGATATTGCTACTTCTCGAGCTTGCGTTGTATTCCCTCGAAGAGGAAAGGGAGATGTAGCATAGTAGCGTAAGTATTTCCCTCAGTTTTTGAGAACCAAGGTATCAATCAAGTAGGAGACCACACGCGAGTCCCTCGCACCTCCACAAACAAATAAGAACTTCACAGCCAACGCGATAAGGGGTTGTCAATCCCTTTATGGTCACATACGAAAGTGAGATCCGATAGAGATGATAGTTTATATTTTTGGTATTTTTTGTTTATAAGAACAGCAAATAAAAGCGATAAAAGTAAAGTAAATGTAGATTGATATGTTGAGCATAGACCCGGGGTCCATAGTGTTCTCTAGTGGCTCCTCTCATGATAGCGATATTCTACGGCGGGTAAACAAATTACTGTCGAGCAATTGATAGAAAAGTGAATAATTACGAGACTATCTAGGCATGATCAATGTATATAGGCATCACGTCTGAGACAAGTAGATGGACTCCTGCTTGCATCTACTACTATTATTCCACACATCGACCACTATCCAGCATGCATCTAGTGTATTGAGTTCATAAGAACAGAGTAACGCCTTAAGCAAGATGACATGATGTAGAGGGATAAACTCAAGCAATATGATATAAACCCCACCTTTTTATCCTCGATGGCAACAATACAATATGTGACTTGCTGCCCCTACTGTCACTGGGAAAGGACACCACAAGATTGAACCCAAAGCCAAGCACTTCTCCCATTGCAGGAACTATAGATCTAGTAGGCCAAACCAAACCAATAATTCGAAGAGACTTGCAAGGATATTATGAGCACACATAAAAAGTTCAGAGAAGAACCAAATATCTTTCATAGATAATCTTGATCATGAACTCACAATTCATAGGATCTCAACAAACACACTGCAAAAATAGATTACATCGAATAAATCTCCTCGAAGACCGAGGAGAACTTTGTATTGAGATCCAGAGAGAGAGAAGAAGCCATCTAGATACTAGCTATGGACCCGAAGGTCTGTGGTAAACTACTCACAACTCATGGTGAGGGCGAAGATGATGATGATGAAGAACTCCATGATGGATCCCCCTCTGGTGGAGCTCTTGAACAGGCTCCAAGATGGGATCTCACGGGAACAGAAGGTTACGGTGGTGGAATTAGGGTTTTCTCTCTGTTCACGGAGGTTTTGGGGTACGTAGACTTATATAGGGAAAAGGAGGGCACAGGGGACGCTCGAGGGGGACACAAGGCAGGGGGGCGCGCCCTAGGAGGGGGGGCGCGCCACCCACCCTTGTGGGCCACCCCTGGGTCCCCTGACGTTGTTCCCAAGCTCCGTGTGCGTGATTTTCTCCAAAAATATATCTCGCAAAGGTTTCATTCCGTTTGGACTCCGTTTGATATTCTTTTCCTGCAAAATCCTGAAACAGGCAAAAACCAGCAATCTGGACTGGGCCTTTGGGTTAGTAGGTTAGTCCCAAGAATGATATAAAAGTGAATGATAAAGCCCATTAAACATCCAAGACTTCATAAATAATAGCATGGAATAATAAAAAATTATAGATACGTTGGAGACGTATCAAGCATCCCCAAGCTTAATTCCTGCTCGTCCTCGAGTAGGTAAATGATAAAGAAAGATTTGATGTGGAATGCTAACCAATATAGTTTTTCAATGTAATTCTCTTAATTGTGGCATCAATGTTCAGATCTGAAAGATTCAAGATAAAAGTCTATATTGACATAACAAATAACAATACTTCAAGCATACTAACAAAGTAATCATGTCTTCTCAAAATACTATGGCTAAAGAAAGTTATCCCTACAAAATCATATAGTCTAGCTATGCTCCCTCTTCATCACACAAAATATTCATATCATGGACAACCCCGATTTCCGCCAGGCACTTGTTTTCATACTCTCTCTTTCAAACCTTTCAACTTTCACGCAATACATGAGCGTGAGCCATGGACATAGCACTATGGGTTGAATAGAGGTGGTTGTGGAGAAGACAAAAAGGAGGGAGATAGTCCCACATCAACTAGGCATATCAATGGGCCATGGAGATACCCATCAATAGATATCAATGTGAGTGAGTAGGGATTGCCATGCAACGGATGCACTAGAGCTAAATATGAATGAAATCTCAACAAAAGATACTAGTGGGTGTGCATCCAACTTGCTTGCTCACGAAGACCTAGGGCATTTGAGGAAGCCCATCGCTGGAATATACAAGCCAAGTTCTATAATGAAAATTCCCACTAGTATATGAAAGTGACTAAACATGAGACTCTCTACAATGAAGAACATGGTGCTACTTTGAAGCACAAGTGTGGAAAAAAGATAGTAGCAATTGTCCCTTTTCTTTTCTTTTCCCTTTTTTTCTTTTTTTTTGGGCCTTTCTTTTTTACTTTGGCCTTTCCTTTTTTCTTTTTTTTTGCGGAGGGGCTATATAGATTTAGCCTTTCCTTCCATGGGACAATGCTCTAATAATGGTGATCATAACACTTCCATTACAACTCAATATTACAACTCGATACTACAACAACAAAGTATGACTCTATATGAATGCCTCAGGCGGTGTACCGGTATGTGCAATGAAACCAGAGTGACATGTATAAAAATAATGCATGGTGGCCTTGCCACAAATACAATGTCAACTACATGATCATGCAATGGCAATATGACAATATGATGCGTTTCAAATGAACGGAATGGTGGAAAGTTGCATGGCAATATATCCCGGAATGGCTATGGAAATGCCATGATAGGTAGGTATGGTGGCTGTTTTGAGGAATAATATGGTGGCTGTTTTGAGGAAGGATATATAGTGGGTTTATGGTACCGGCGGAAGTTGCCCGTTACAAGAGAGGCTAGCAATGGTGGAAGGATGAGAGTGCGTATAATCCATGGACTCAACATTATTCATAAGAACTCATATACTTATTGCAAAAATCTACGAGTTATCAAAACAAAGCAATCAACGCGTGCTCCTAGGGGGGAGGTTGGTAGGAGTTAACCATCGCGCGCCCCGACCTCCTCACAAAGGTTGGCACTCTACAAATACCTCATGCTCTAACTTCGTCACATAGCGGTTAACCATACGTGCATGCTACGGGAATCACTAACCTGAACACAAGTATTTCTCAATTTCATAATAAATCCACTAGCATGACTCTAATATCACTATACTCAGATCTCAAAACAATTATCAAGCATCCAACATCTCATTCTATTCAATGCACTTGGTGTGAATTTTTTTACTACATTGACATTGGATGTCTATCATGTGAAGACAAGTTTCTTTAGCCTAAACACATTACCATGCTGTTTTAATAGACTCTCAAAAGGATATAAGTGAATCATGAGAGTTCAAAAATTTCTACAAAATATTACCACCACCGTGCTCTAAAAGATGTAAGTGAAGCACTAGAGCAAAAACTATTCAACTCAAAAGATATAAGTGAAGCACATAGAGTGTTCAAAAAAATTCTAGGTCATATTTAACTCTCTCAAATAGGTGTGTCCAGCAAGGATGATTGTGACAAACTAACAAGCAAAGACTCAAATTATACAAGACGCTCCAAGCAAAACACATATCATGTTGCGAATAAAAATATAGCTCCAAGTATAGTTACCAATGGATGATGACGAAAGAGGGGATGCCTTCCCGGGGCATCCCCAAGCTTAGGCTTTTGATTATCTTGAAGGGGTGCCATGGGAATCCCCAAGCTTAGGCCTTTGCTACTCCTTGTTCCATAGTCCATCAAAGCAATAGTCAAAACTTGAAAACTTCACAACACAAAACTTAGACAAAAATTCTCGTGAGCTCCGTTAGTATAAGAAAGCAAACCACTACTCAAAGGTGCATAAATGAATTCATTCTTTGTTTATATTGGTGTTAAACCTACTGTATTAGAACTTCTCTATGGTTCATATCTTCCAATAGTACTCATAGATGCATCGGAATAAGCAAACAACACACGAAAAACAGAATCTGTCAAAAACATAACAGTTTGTAGTAATCTGCAGGTTTCGCCTACTTCTGGAACTCCGAAAAATTCAAACTAAATTGGAAAATTTGTGGAATTTGTCTACCAATCATCGTCAAAATGAATCAACTAAAAATCACGCTCTAGTAAAATCTGAACACTACTTTAGCGAGCGCTAACGATTCTGTTTTTCACAACAAGATCACATAAACTTCACACAAGTCTTCCCAAAGGTTCTACCTGTTACAAACACTAAACAAAACATGAAACCACATCTAATCAGAGGCTAGATGCAATATTTATTCCCTAACAGCAACAAAAACAAAAAATATAAATTTGGGTTTCCTCCCAACAAGCGCTATCATTTTACGCCCCTAGCTAGGCACGATACAAGATAAATCTAGGTATTGCCATCTTTGATCTCCATCCTTTTAATGATTTCAAGCTCGAATCCGGGAGGTTCTTTACGTTTCCCTTCATATACGGAAATCTTTATATCTAAAGCATCCAACCGCTTATTACAAAGAGTAATCAACATATTCATGCGGTGGAGATTCCCACTAACACTTTTAAGAGGTTCAAGAGACTTTTGTAATATATTTTTTACTTCGCAAATTTTCTCAAAAACTTGCGTCCCTTCCGCGGTTGAATTTGACCCTTTTTGGGGAGGTAGTGTTCCCACTATTACCTCTATAATTTCATGCGCGATACTAGGATCAACATCGGTAAAATTCCATTTGGCAACGCAATCCAAGAGTTGTCTGTGAGACATATTCAACCCAACTTAAAAATTGCGAAGCAAGATTCTAAAATTCACCTCTAAGGTGCACTTACGATAAGATTCCATCATCGTAAACCAAGTATCTTGTAAATTTTCTCCTTGCTTTTTCTTGAAGTGAAGCACTTCAAACTTGGGAGCCAAAGGAGCGGATAAGGGACTAGCCATAATAACAAGCAAGCACGCCAACACACACAAGCAAACAAGAAGCAAGCGAACGAATAAACACACGGCGAAAGAAGGGCAAATGAAACGGCAAGGGTGAAGTGGGGGAGAGGAAAACGACATGCAAAAATGTAATGCAAAGGATAAGGGTTTGTGATAGGTACTTGGTATATGACTTTCGCGTAAGCCTCCCCAACAACGGCACAAGAAATTCTTCTTGCTACTTCTCGAGCTTGCGTTCTATTTCCTCGAAGAAGAAAGGGAGATGCAGCACAGTAGCGTAAGTATTTCCCTCAGCTTTTGAGATCCAAGGTATCAATCCAGTAGGAGACCACGCACGAGTCCCTCGCACCTGCACAAACAAATAAGAACATCGCAGCCAACGCGATAAGGGGTTGTCAATCCCTTTACGGACACTTACGAAAGTGAGATCTGATAGAGATGATAGTTTATATTTTTGGTATTTTTGGTTTATAAGAACAACAAATAAAAGCGATAAAAGTAAAGTAAATGTAGATTGATATGTTGAGAATAGACCCGGGGCCATAGTGTTCTCTATTCGCTTCTCTCATGATAGCGATATTCTACGGCGGGTAAACAAATTACTGTCGAGCAATTGATAGAAAAGAGAATAATTATGAGACTATCTAGGCATGATCATTGTATATAGGCATGACGTCCGAGACAAGTAGACCGACTCCTACCTGCATCTACTACTATTACTCCACACATCGACTCCTATCCAGCATGCATCTAGTGCATTGAGTTCATAAGAACATAGTAACGCCTTAAGCAAGATGACACGATGTAGAGGGATGACTCAAGCAATATGACATAAACCCCATCTTTTTATCCTCAATGGCAACAATACAATACGTGCCTTGCTGCCCCTACTATCACTGGGAAAGGACACCGCAAGATTGAACACAAAGCCAAGCACTTCTCCCATTGCAAGAACTATAGATCTAGTAGGCCAAACCAAACCAATAATTCGAAGAGACTTGCAAGGATATTATGAGCACACATAAAAAGTTCAGAGAAGAACCAAATATCTTTCATAGATAATCTTGATCATAAACTCACAATTCATCGGATCTCGACAAACACACATCAAAAAGAGATTACATCGAATAGATCTCCTCGAAGACCAAGGAGAACTTTGTATTGAGATCCAGAGAGAGAGAAGAAGCCATCTAGATACTAGCTATGGACCCGAAGGTCTGTGGTAAACTACTCACAACTCATGGTGAAGGCGATGATGATGATGAAGATGATGATGAACTCCGTGATGGATCCCCCTCCGGTGGAGCTCCGGAACAGGCTCCAAGATGGGATCTCACGGGAACAGAAGGTTACGGCGGTGGAATTAGGGTTCTCTCTGTTCATGGAGGTTTTGGGGTACGTAGACTTATATAAGAAGAAAGAGGGCATCGAGGGACGCTCGAGGGGGCCACGAGGAAGGGGGCGCGGCCTGGGAAGGGGGCGCCCCCTCACCCTCGTGGGCCACCCCTTGATCCCCTGATGTGGTTCTCAAGCTCTGTGTGCGTGATCTTTTCCAAAAATATCTCTCGCGGAGGTTTCATTCCGTTTGGACTCTATTTGATATTCTTTTTCTGCAAAACCCTGAAACAAGCAAAAAACAACAATCTAGACTGGGCCTTTGGGTTAGTAGGTTAGTCCCAAAAGTGATATAAAAGTGAATGATAAAGCCCATTAAACATCCAAGACATCGTAAATAATAGAATGGAAAAATAGAAAATAATAGATACGTTGGAGACGTATCAGATATCTAGGAAGTACAGTAATACTTAGGACAAAACTAAAACATATTAACTATATGTGCCCTGGTATGGAATTTAGCACATGTAACATGTTCACTGCCAGAAGTATGGCCCTACAGGTGCAAGCAAAATAACGCGTCTCATGAAAAACTGAATGATGCCATGAAGAAATTCAAAGGTGCGGTGCTTATGCTAAGAAAGTTAACGTAGGCACCGGCCGTTGGATAATAGTACCTGATTCTCAACGGCGTACGGGCATCGTTGGCATACTTGATAGCTAAGGATCATCGATGGTGCTCGTGTTGCAGTTGAGTTTGGGCCGGCTGGCGCCGTCACTGAAGCGGCTCCGGTGCTACGGTTGCGACGCCTGTCGACATACAAGAAAGCTCATCTGTAGTAAGTGAACAGTTGCACGATAAAGAGAAAAACCGAAAGATTACAGATCGAAATAGCCTGATGAGGCTGCGGCGTCGGTAAAGCAGGGCCGGTGGAGTTGAATATGGCGTCCGTGGGGCGGGTCTGGTGCAGTGGACGAAGGCTTCGGCGGGCGCGTTGTACAGTGCTTTCAGTGAGGCGGATCTATTGTGGCGGACGAGGGCTTTTATGAAGGGCCAGCGAAGGGACGGACGAGGGAGTCAGTGATGGGCTTACACTATGGTGGACGAGGGAGCCGGTTAAGCAGATCCGATGCGGTGGAGCATGATGGCGGTCAAGGATATCTGGAGTAGTGTACAAGCCAGTCGCTGAAGCGGCTCCGGTGAAGTGGTGAGTTGGCAGTTGGGGGTTCCAAGGTGCGGAAGGTAGATCCGTCGGGGTGTGAGGTCCACCGCTGTGGCGGAGGACTAGATTCGGTGGCTTGCCGTGGTTGGGGGGGGGT